>CAAKHD010013293.1:461308-491424 GCA_901007705.1 Fistularia tabacaria | reverse complement strand
TCACCACTGTTTTATAAACCTTTCCTTTCATTCTAGATTAAATTCTTCTATCACAAAGAACCCCTGAAACTTTTCTCCACCCATTCCAACCTGCTTGTACTCGTTTCTTAACATCTTTTCCACACTCTCCATTGCTCTGGACTGTTGACGCTAAGTACCAGAAATCCTCCAACTTCTTGATCTCCACTCCCTGTAGCCTCACCGTTCCACCCGGGTTCCTCTCATTTACACACATATATTCTGTCTTGCTGAGACTAGCCTTCATTCCTCTCCTTTCTTGAGCAAACCTCCACCTCTCAAGATTTTCCTCAACCTGTTCCCTGCTCTCACTACAGATCACAATATCATCTGCAAGCATCATGGTCCATGGAGATTCCTGTCTAACCTCATCTGTCAGCCTGTCCATCACCACTGCAAACAAGAAGGGGCTCAGAGCTGATCCCTGATGAAGTCCCACTCTCACCTTGAACTTCTCTGCTTCACCTGCAGCACACTTCACCACTGTCTCACAACCGGTTACATGTTCTTGACCAGTCTAACATACTTCTCTGTTACTCCAGACTTCCTCATACAATATCGAGTTCTTCTCTCTGCACCCTGTCGGATGCTTTTTCTAGGTCTACAAAAGCACAATGCAGTTCCCTCTGACCTTCTCTGTACTTCTCTATTAGCATTCTCAAAGCGAACACTGCATCTGTAGTACTCTTTCTAGGCATGAAGCCATACTGCTGCTTACAAATACTGACTTCTGCTCTCAGTCTAGTTTCCACTACTCTCTCCCATAACTTCATTGTATGGCTCATCAACTTTATCCCTCTATAGTTAATGCAATTCTGCACATCCCCCTTATTCTTAAAAAGGGGCATCATCACACTTCTTCTCCACTCTTCAGGCATCTTCTCTTTCTCTCAGATCCTGTTAAATAATCTAGCCAGAAACTGTACCGCTGCCTCTCCTAGACATATACCTAGACAGGTATATCATCTTGACCAACAGCCTTTCCATTCTCCATCCTCTTCAATGCCCTCCTCACTACACTTTTACTAATCTCTGCTACTCTGTGGTCTACAATAGTCATCTCTTCTTCCCTTCCCTGTCTTTCATTTTCCTCATTCATCAGCTCTTCAAAGTACTCTTTCCATCTTCCCATCACTCTTCTAGCATCTGTCAATACATTTCCCTCTCTATTCTTAATTACCCAGACCTGCTGTACATCCTTTCCGTCTCTATCTATCTGTTTTGCCAACCTGTATAAATCATTCTCTCCCTCCTTACTGTCCAACCGAGCATACAAGTCAGTGCATGACCTTTGTTTTGCCTTTACTACATCTATCTTTACCTTACGCTGCATCTCCCTGTACTCCTGTCTGTTCTCTTCAGCCCCCTTAGTCTCCCACTTCTTCTTTGCAAACCGCTTTCTCTGGATACATTCTTGAAATTTCTCATTCCGACACCAGGTCTCCTTATCTACTTTCCGTCCAGACGACACATCGAGTACTCTTCTACCTGTCTCCCTGATCACATTAGCTGTAGTTGTCCAGTCATCTGGTAACTCTCCCTGACCACCAAGAGCCTTTCTCAACGCCTTCCTGAAAACAATACAGCACTCCTCCCCTTTCAGCTTCCACCACTTTGTCCTCTGCTCTACCTTTGTCCTCTTCATCTTCCTTGTCACCAGAGTCATCCTACAAACCACCATCCTATGCTGTCTGGCTACACTCTCACCTACCACTCCTTTGCAGTCACTGATCTCTTTCAGATGACCTTGTTTATACAAGATGTAGTCCACCTGCGTGCTCCTACCTCCGCTCTTATTAGTTACGCTATGTTCACAACAGCCATTTCCATCCTTTTTGCAAAGTCTACCACCATTTGTCCCTCTACGTTCCTAATCTGGATACCAAGCCTGCCCATCACTTCTTCTGTCCATTGAAGTCTGCCCCAATTACCACTCTCTCATTTCTGGGGATAGTCTGCATCAATTCATCTAACTCATTTCAGAACTTCTCCTTCTCCTGTAACTCACATCCTACCTGTGGGGCATAGCCACTAACAACACTGAGCATCACACCTTCAATGTCTAATTTCAGACTCATTAGTCTATCTGACATTCTTTTCACCTCCAGAACATTCCTAACAAACTCCTCCTTCAAGATAACTCCTACTCCATTTCTCTTCCTGTCAGTCCCGATAGTACAACTTAAAACCTGCTCCCAAGCTTCTAGCCTTACTACCTTTCCATCTGGTCTCCTGGACACACAGTATATCCACCTTCCTTCTCTGCATCATGTCAACGTACTCTCTACTTTGTCCTGTCATCGTCCCAACATTCAAAGTCCCTACTCTCAGTCCCATACTCTTGCCTTAGTTTCTGCCAATCAACTCTCCAATTTACATAACATGCCACCATAACCTAGACCCGCACAAAACCCTTGCAGTTATATTCGGAAACTCACACAGGTCATTAGAATTGGAGAAGCCTCCCGGATGAGGGGTGAAACATCTTCAAATGAAGAAATTCAGGTTCAGTTGCCTCGGTAAGAAGATTTCAACAAGAATATGCAGGTGACAGTGAAATTATATCTACGTATACAGTAGAGAGTAGTTGTAAAATCAAAGCCTGGTGAATTTATGACTGGATCAGAAAAGATGCAGTAACAGAAAAGGAGAAGTTAACCATCAGTAAACAATAGTAGCCAAGAAAAACACTGTGTTGAGAGAGACAAAAATCTAATTTGTAAAAATGGATTCAGTTGAAAGGATATTTATACAGCAACGCATATATTGACATCAAAATAAATAGACTGTGTATCCAATATTTATTTTATTTTGTTTAATTAATTGATGAACTAACAAAGCTTTAGTGAATTTTATTTTAATAAAACTGATGAATTGAAGAATTCAAGGAATCCAATGGAATCCAATAACAAAGAAAATCCCAAAAATTCAACATAATGCACAAGAATATGTTGAAATGAAATTAAATGAAAAGGAAATAATTCATTGCTCAGGACATTTGAAAATATAAAGAGTCTAATATGAAGGTGGGCTCATTGTGCTTACATGCAAGTATTCAGTGATAAATTGACAAAATAAATTATCTATCAGTTAGGTACAGGTCAATACCTTGGAATAGAAGCCCTGAACCAATGAAGGACAGGAGTCGCTTGTGGTGAGTTTGAGGTCAGGCTGGAAGTCAGGCTGGACAACGCGTATGGCCTTCAGCACCATGTCTCTTTCATCTTGTCGGAACAAACACTGACTAAAGAGATTGTCCACAGACAGGCCATCCTCCTCCATCTGGTTCAAGCATCTGGTTGTAAAACATCACATTGGTTAAAAGGTCGATGACAACATTGAATAATTGTTATTATCAGCAATTCTTAAAAAATAATTTTTAAAAAATAAAGGAAATTGTTAGGAATGTTCTGGAGTGTCAGAGAGAGAATTGTCCCTCTCTTCAGTTTCAGAAAACTGAAGAGAGGGACGGGTAGAAGAGGTGACGCCAATGAACCACAAAGTAGCAGATATTCATAAAGGTGAGGAGGGCATTGAAGAGGATGAAGAGTGGATAGGCAGTCGGTCTTGATGATATACCTGTGGAGGTATGGAAGGAGAGGCAGCAGTAGATTTTCTGGTTACATTATTCAACAGGATCTTAGAGTGACACAATGACTCTGGAATTGAGAAGTGTAAATGTGCCCATCCTTAAGAATAAGGGAGAAGTGCAGAAATGTGGAAACTGTAAAGGGATAAAATGATGAGCCATACAGTGAATTTATGGGAAAGAGCAGTGAGAACTAGACGGAGAGAAGAGGTCAGCATTTGTGAGCAACAGAATAATTTCATGCCTAGAAAGAGTACTAAAGATGCAGCGTTTGCTTTAAGAATACTGGCAGAGAAGTACAGAGAATTCGGTGGGAGCTAAATTCTGCCTTTGAAGACCTAGAAAAAGCATACGACAGGGTGATAAGAGATTAATAATTTCATCGTATGAGGAAGACTGGAGTAGCAGAGAAGTATGTTGGACTGGTGCAGGACATTTATGCGAGAAGTGAGACAGTAGTGTGACAGTGGTGTGACAGAGAAGTTCAAGTTGGAGATGGGACTACATCAGGGATCACCTCTGAGTCCCTGTGATGGATAGGCTGACAGACAAGGTTAGACAGGATTCTCCATGGAGTATGATGTTTGCAGATGACATTGGGATCTGCACTGAGAGCAGGAAACAGTAGGAGGGAAATATAAAAATGTAAGCTCTAGAAAGAAGATTAATTAGTTGTAGCAAGACAGAATATATGGGTGTGAATGACAGGGACCCAAGTGGAATAGTTATGCGACAGGGAGTGGAAAAAAAGAAGGTGGAGGATTTTAAGTACTAAGGGTCAATAGTCCAGACCACTGGACAGTGTAAATGAGATGAAGAAATAGGTTCAAGCGGGTTGGAATGCGTAGAGAAAGGTGTAGGGGGTACTATGCGTTGGAGAAAACCAGCCAGAAGGAAATGAAAGGTGTTCAAGACAGTTGTGAGAGCAGCGATGCTGTATGGTTTGGAGACATTGACAGTGAAGAAAAGACAGGAAACAGAGCTGGAGGTAGCAGAATTGAAGATGTTAAGGTTCTCTTTTGGAGTGACGAGGATGGACAGAGGAAGGATAGTGAATATATCCGTAAAGGATTTAGGGCCGCACCTGCCAGGTAAGAGGTTTAGAGGAAGACCAAAGAGAAGATTTAGAGATGCAGTAAAGGAGAACATGAAGTTTGCTGGTGTGAGAAAAGAGGATACATACAGAGAATAGGGTTAGATGGAGGAGATTGATTTGCTGTGGTGACCCATGAAGGGAAAAGCTGAAAGGAAAAGAAACCAATTCCTCAATTGCAGAATATCAATCTAAGAATCAGCAATTTCTGTAGAGGTTCTCAGTCATCCAGGTCATGGTGAATTCTTGTCGAACTCTTCTTGTCGTCGCAACTGGACTTGAACTTCTTAACTTGAAGACATTTCACACAGCATCCGAGAGGCTTCAGTTCTAATGACCTGTGGGGAGCTTCTGAAGATAAATGCCAGGATTTTGGGCAGAGCTAGGTTATGGTGGCTTGTAAATAAATGGAAGAGTTGATCAGCAGAAACTAGGTCAAAGGGGTGTGCTTATGCTAATGGGGGTGTCATTAGGTGGGGACAAAGGAGCAACTTCTGGGGATTACCTGGATTGGAATTTGAAAAGGTAAAGCCAGACTTCTCAGAGTCTGAAACAAAGGAGTGAAACCTGTTGGATCACATGGACTGAGGCTCAGGTAGAAGTTACCAGGGGCTGGATTTGGTGGCGGAGCTTTCCTTGTTGTTTGGAGGGTGAAGATGGGCCTGGTCCGTGTGTACAAATCTGTCTTGGTATCGATCCCAGTACAGTGATATATGAACGGTGAAAGGTTGTTGGTGAGGCCCCCTCCTCTGTTCAGAGACGTTTCTTCTGTTTTGATAAAGATGGCTTCTTTGACTACTCTCTCATACCCTCTGTCTTCTCTGACCAGAATATAGACATTGCTGTTTTAAAATGAATCACATTCCAATCCAGGTAACCCCCCAAATTTGCTCCTTTGTCCCCACCTAACAACACTCCATTAGCATAACAATCCCCTCCGACATAAGTTTCTGGCGATCAACTCCACCATTTATTTAACAAGCATTTAACAAGCAACCATAACCTAGAACTGCCTGAAGCCCTGACTCCCCACAGGTCATTAGAACTGAAGAAGCCTCTGGGATGAGGGGTGAAATGTCTTGAAGTGAAGAAATTCAAGTCCAGTAACCAGTTACCGCTACAAGAAGTAGCGGTAACTGGCGACACTGACATACATACATACATACATACATACATACATACATACATACATACATACATACATACATACATACATACATACATACATACATACATACATACATACATACATACATACATACATATTTTTGTAATCTGTGCAGTATCCTGGACAATTTACATCCCCTGACTAGGTAATCTAACAGAAAAACAGAATTCTACATACATAAAGTACATAAATTAAATGTATGAGGCTCTGTAATACCATGCATTTAATTTGTCTAGCATTTCAAACTATGTGGTATGTTATATTACATTAAAAAAAAATTCTGCTGCAAGCCATGGAGGTCACATTTCTTAGGATTCTTACTCATGCCTTAGAGTGTATTGTAAATGAGAGAGCCTTGAACAAAGACTGGATTAGTCCGGGTACTGGTAGTGTGGTCCAGGGGAACAAAGAGGACAGAGGGGTTGAAAGATAGAATATAATCATACTGGTGACTGCTCTACTGCACCCCAGAGAGCAAAGAGCTCTGGAGGACGCCACACTTACAAAGGGAAAACTTAAAGGGCTAAGTGTGTGTAAGAGTTATGGCATGTGTGTGAACAACAGACAGAACACAGGGTAACAGACTGGTACATTGAGGGCAAGGTTGCTCCAGGGGAGACTTTGGAGACCACAGTGATACAGGGAGAGTACACTGTCAAGTCTTGATAAAGAGGCAGCCAGACATTAAAAGAATTGGCAGAAAAAGCTAACTGTAAGAGAAAATTATGATAGTTAGGAACATAAAAGAAACATGGATTTGGCTCGTGGACCAACTACAGTCCAACAAAAATCAGCCCAGTAGTTTTGCTACTTGTTCAAACTGCAAGGGCCTAGGAAGCAATTGTGTGTCATTTTTCTACATATATGAAGTTTATACAAAAACACTCAATGAGACAGAGGAAATATCTAAGTCAGTCTATAGTTACAGGAGGTATTCACGACAGATCCAACCTTTCAAAGCAGAACTTTTAATTCCTTCACTGTCTTCTCCCATAAGAATAAAGTTCCAATATCACTAAACCATTAGAAGGAGATATTAAAGGTGCAATTCTGAATTACTTGAACAGAACATCCCACAAGTATGGAGGGAACTGGCAACTCCAGCCCCCCTATATATTTGCCTTGGTTTAAATTATGGATCAACCTAGTGTATGTATAATCTGTTAAATGGAGATTCTCACTTATCAAGTACACAAGAGATTTTTTTTAGATCCAATGCACTTGGGAAAGACTACCTGTGTATACAAATAACCATTGGACCAATGTGCATGCAACAAAGATTATATGAACCACTGAAGTCCTGTTTTGGCATAGATCTGCTTTTTCTACAGGGTTTCATGCCTACATATCATGATGTAAATAACCTTCAGTTCACCTCTGTGACTTGATTGAATGCATCAAGGTAAACGCAAACATTAATAGTGCAATCAAATAAAATCAAATTAACCCTCTTGACTGTCATCAAAAATAGCAAGCATATTGACATGAATAACTTTCTCAGACGCTGTAAACTCTCCCAATACCTTTTTCTGCACTGAATGACATTGAATAAATCTAAATGCAGAGCTGAAACACAGTGATGTAACAACCATATTAATCATGCCGAACAATAATTTCTCAGAATGACCTACTGACTGTCAGACAGTAGACCATCTGGTGATTCAGGCTGCCTTGAATAAGATATTATCAAAAAAAAAAAAAAAAAAAGATATCCTGATTAAATAATGAAAAATACCTTGACAAATGCCGATTTTGATAAGACACAATAATGCTTCACAAGAGCTTTTCAAACTCCTAAAAACATTTGTGAAACAAGTACAAAATACTCAGTATGACATAAAAGACACGAGTTATTAAGAAAAGACTGCCAATCCCTGAATACCTAAAAGATTTCAGATTTCCTTATAGATGCATGCCCTGCAACTCCTCCCCACCCAATCTCTCTAAATTGTCTTTACAGTATATGTCAAGGGACAGTCATTCTAAAGGCCTTTTCAATCTGATCGGTGGGTCCATTTTAATTTACTATCTGAACATTTGAAAAAAAAAAAAAGAAAATTACTGGTGGTACATTATATTTCTGAGTACGAAAAACATTTGACATTCTTCTTACATTTGAGAGGGAAGTTCAAGGGACCTGCATTCAGCCATCTGTGGGATTTCAAACACAATGAATTCTGTGATTGAGGGCGGGTGGGGAGGGTCCTACTGAGTATAAGAGCCCTTATACTCTTTAATAGTCACCATAAATCTTGAAGGCATTTTTAACCAATATGCAGACAAATCTCTGCTCTTAACTGTGCTCGTCACGACATACCTACAATAACAAAAAGGAAATTTTACAATTCACCATGACAACACAGCACAATTACCATGCATCACCAGCAGCCTACCACTGTACTTTCACAAAATGGATAACAACCAATTGATATATCAATATAGCTACAAAGTGTGCAATCAGAGTTAACTCAACTGCAGTAAGAGCAACAATAATACAAAAATTCAAGTAACTCTGTAGCAGAGATATTATGATGTATCAGTGTTTATTTGGTCATCAGCCACTATACCCCTACGAGATTTTTCCAAAAACGAGGTGTTTATATTTTATCCTTCAAAGAAAATATTCAAAAGTGTTATGTTCTGACAACTTTTCATGTTTCATCTCACATCTCCATCATTATTATGGAACACTGGATTGACTTTAATTTTTGTTCAAGCTCTGCTTTAGCAGCCCTGTGAGTATGCGACAGTGTTGCCTCATTCACTTTTTAAACCTGACATTCATACACATTCATATTTGGATGATAAAGGCAGCCATGTAAATTGTTCGAATGCTTATTCAGTTTAGTGTCTTCCTCAAAGATAGTCTCTGAGTTAGTGAGGAATCAAGCAATATGAAACTGAAATACATAATAAAATTTAAGTGACGTATGATTTGTAACATTTTGCACTGCAAAAATGATAAAACATGGTCGTCGATGTGTTTCTATCACAACCAGTAACAAATGCATACTTTCCTGAAGAGTCATGTTAACTGGGTTTAAATGCTAACTGCAGACAAAAGCCAGATGTTAGGAGGAGTGCATCGTTTTTCTCTCTAGCATGCAGGAGGTATATACAGGGTATATCAGGGGAAAATATACCTTCAAGAAAAGATACATTATATCAGGAACATGAATGATATCCATGAATTAATTGTCACAGTCAATGTAACAGTAATAAACAGTCTACTGCAAAACTTGAAAGGTGATTCCAAAGTGAAAACAACAGGGTTAGCATGACCCCTGCTGGTAAGTATCAGCACGCTCATCTTTTAAAACTCACTTTGTAACCCGACACTCACATCTCACAAGATAATTATGACAAAAATAATACTTAATTATATGATCTTGTGTGATCTTATCTATTTATACCTGGGATGTCTGTGTAAATAAATACCTTGCAATAACCCGCGGAGAGCAGATGGGATTGCGACCCATACACTCTAGAGCAGCACAGTAGGATCCCATACTTGGTTTCAGGCCAGCTTCTTCTAACAGTAGAAACATGCGGCCAATTTGATTCAAGGTTCCCTACGAAAAGAGACGTGAGAGGGTCATTCAACGTGTCATGACATCATTAGAAACAGGCATAACAACCCAGTGGAACATCTCAGGACATGCATTTACAAATGCACATTAAAATCACTCACACATGGATTTTTATGTGTGAGTGACAAGTTGAAGAATGTTTATATGGGTTTTCTAACCACTAATAAACAAAAGAGATGATAGTCCAACATTAGAAAATGTTTTATTAAAGTTCTTTTGAGGTACACACTTTGATTTCAACATATATATAGTTTGGATTTTTTTTTTCTCAAAGAATTGCTATATTTTAGAGATAATGTGACATACTTTACCTAACTTAGGCAGGTTTCTAATGTTAGGCTGAAAGCGGCAAATGACAGCATCATTTAATAAATTCTGTCCCGAGCTACTTGAGATAATTCATACCTACTGTTGTCAGTAGGTTCATAGAGAACTATTTTTCCTCTGCAGGACTACACTCCAGAAAAATCTGTGATTTTTCTCATAACCTATCATTTCTAGAAATGTATTTCCATTGAGATTTTTGGGCAATTTGAGCACCAGAGGAATAACTGTCTGTTTCTGATATCTCTACAAAAAATGACCAGCTCATATCAAAATTATGTAGCTGGTTAAGCAAGGGGAGATATAACTTGTATATAAATTAGTGACATCATGGTGTGTATTTTTTTTAAATACACAAAAGGAATCTCCATACAGGCAATATTCAAGTGATTCAAACAAAAAAGTCGTATCAACTTACCTTCTTGGCCCAGACCCTCATCATGATGTTGTAGACACTCGTATTGAGATGTTTACGTCGACTCATGACTCTGTGCTGGCTAAGCAGGAAACTCTGCGCTCTGTCAATGTCCCCCACAAAAACACATGCCTCCAGGTATGAACAAATGCTTGATCGGATGTCTATGTTTGCTGCTCCTTCTCTGTCTTCCTGTCGCTGCTCTGGTTGATTAAGACTCACTTGATGACTGAGAGTCTTCTCAAGCCCCTCTGCTTCAGCCAGATCCTGTGCTCGACCCTGAATGTTGTTGACAGTTTGGTGATGAATTGGATTTTTAGAGTCTTTTTTTTCTCTTTTAGAGGATTTATGTGTGAAGGCTGCAGTCCCAGCTGCAGTAGAAGAGGTATTAGGAGTTACGGAAACTGCAGCACGGATTTTGTCAGACACTGTCAGGCGACTTTTGCTCTTGTTCTTGACTGAGTCCTTTTTCATAGTCTTTTTAGCTGTGGTAGATATTGTTTTTTGAGTTGTTCCAGGGAATATTGCATTGGTTTTGTACTTTCCTGCTGATTTCTCATTGAAATTCTTCTGTATTTCTTGTTGAAGGTGCTGCTGTTTCTTGAGTTTGATTGTCTTCTCTTGCGTTAATTTTTCCATCCACCTGCTGGGCTTGGATTTGGAAGTTTCTCTACCAACAGTCTGCCCTGATTTGGGATTGACAGCCTTCTCCAGAGGTATGCCTTTGGGACTCCTTCCAGATGAATCGCCTATCCTGCAAGTGGGTGCTTTAACAAATCCAAACTTGGCTTGTTTGACATCTAGAACAATGTCAGACTGCAGTTGTTGGATTCTGGCCTCTAGTACTGCAAAAGTGCAAAAGTAGTGCAAAAGAGTTTTATATAGGTTGTGACTGACATTTTAAACCAATAAAGTACAAGGCACATTTTAAATGCAAATATGACTGACTGAGGGGGTAAGCAAGAAATTTGAGACCAAAGGAACTGGTCAAAATGGTTACTTTGGACAGAGTGAGTGTCATAAAGAAAAACTCTAAAATAGCTGTCAAGCTTCCTGCTTGCATTATTAAAAAGGAACAATCATATTTTTGTTTTAGTCAGCATGTTAATGCAGCATTGAAAATCTTATTTCTACTACATCTTTCATTAACTGTCCTTTATTATGCTTGCTTACTTATTCCTTCAAAATTTACTAATCTCTCCTCTATGTAACTAACATCTTGTCACACTATCTGGCATTCACTGTAGACAGCAAAGTAAGAATTTCAATGCACAAAGCAACATCTTTCCTTACTATGCATATGACAATAAAAACTTTGAATTACTGAAGCCCGATATAGATTGCACAATATGATAGACAGTCAAACACATTACCAATGCATTAACATACCATCTAACAGTTGAGACTGTTCAAGAACCCGTTTCTTTGCATCTTCTGTCTTCAGAATGAAAAAAGACAAATTTCTTCTCTGAAGCTGCGATAGCTTCTCTGAAACACACAAAAGAAAACAAGTTATCGAACATAGGATACAGTCAGTTTCCACTTTATTAATAATCAAAGACAGATCTTAGCCAAAGGTCAGTGTAAGTATTGCCGGAGAAATTAATTAATACTTCTGATCAATAAATGCAATATTGCTGACATAAACTGTTGAAGAAAATGGAATTCTGACACCGTTGTGATGCACTCAAAAGAGTCTGGTTCCTAATAGAACATGTGGTTCTGAGAGTCCTAAAATTAAGCACAAAATGATAAGCACAAAATCTATGGCCTTACTAAAGGTAAAGCTCATCAACACATGGGTGAAATGCACGTCCCTCTATGCAAAGATGAGATGGAAAGCTTTGGAAGATTGTAAAAATGATTTTACTTAGGGGTCTCTGTATACTGTTTGCAAAACACCAACGATAGCGTGTGACACCTTTTTTCATGGATGGGTATTTATAATCTTAAGTAAAGTTCAGGCGACACCACAATTACAAAACATTCAAAAATAATTGCCAGCCAGCTAAAAGTTCACACACTGACTATGGGAAAAATGTGCCATTTTATTTATTTTAATTCGGCAGTGGAGGAACATGTTCATCATGCAGCGGCTACAGGAACCCAGACCGCAGGACACGTTCAGACGATTGATCCTCGGCTCACCTGACACTCGTCTGACCGTGGTGTTCCGTATTGAGAGGCAAAGGTGACAACAGACCACGGGAGACACGCGAAAAATAAATTTTCCCAAGAAACGGCGACTGTTGAGACATTTGGCAACGGCACAAACTCTGTTGAGTGACATGTTGACATGTAATAACCGCGTTACATCTGTGCAGCCATTTTAAGTGAGACCGGGTTAATCGTTGGCAGCTCTCACAGATCTAGACCTGACTAGAGGAGTGTAGATTTATCGCGCGAGGGTTTTGGCTCTTTCTCTCCAGATCGCAGACCTATTTTGATCCGGATTCAAGCCAAAGGTGGTGAAGATGTTGTAGGGGCGTGTGACAGCCTGCTTATACATTACAACATAATAAGGCATTATTTATCAAATACATAATCTGATAATTTATCTTTCGGTGTTTTAGCAAGACCCCACTGAGTTTGTAATTTTTTTTTTTACTTTTTTCTAATGTCAGTGACCTTTTTATACATTCAGTGGTAAAACTGAAATGTGTCTACATGTACCTTATGTACACACATGCATTGACAAGGGTATCTAGCCTACAGGTGGCAGTCTTACCTCAGTGAATTTGGAGGTCACGCTCAACATTGAAAAGGACATCAAAATTGATGTCATCAGTAAGCTGCTTTATATCCCAATTTCCCCCAACTGCATACACATACCATATATCTGTTTTCATAAAGTCTAGATCACTCTAATAAAACCTGGCAATTCACAAGCTAAGTTGCCACTTTCTGGGAGGTTCACTTTTTTTCCTTTCTTTCTTTCTTTCTTTCTTTCTTTCTTTCTTTCTTTCTTTCTTTCTTTCTTTCTTTCTTTCTTTCTTTCTTTATTTTCTTTCGTTCTTTTTTTTTACATCTGAGGCAGATCTGGATCAAGTAGGGACCGGGGAATTAATTGCATATTTTTGCTGGAAAAATGTACCTCATGAGAATAATTATAATTCAAATGAATAAATGAAATTAATATATTTCCTATTCACTTATAACTATTTACTATCTTGGAATTGCCTTACTGACTTGGGGTGGGTCCTGTTTCTGCATGTTTTAACATATATTTAATGTTTTTTGAATCCAATGCAGCAACCACATATCATTACTTCTTATCTAAAGTTTAAATTGAACAAGTGAACTCTTGTGTAATGTTTATCCTGCCTAAAGGAGTTTCTATCATTCTATCCAATAAAATATTAGAGATTTTCTCTGGCTCTTTCTAAATGAGTCAAAAAGCTTCTTCAATCTGAAAGTGCTGTTGCAGAAAAATGGTAATCATTTAAACCATGATATTTTCTGATATTTAAAATTACTTCAGTCCCCCAAACTTAAAATGTGAAGTAGATTTTGCTTTTCTTTTCAGGATATTCACAGTATCTCCTCTGGCACTATGGGGAAGACAAAATTGTCGCACAAGATGTTCTTTTGTTTCTATTGATCTGCCTGTGTTGCTGTTTACTTGACATCCAAAGAATGTGCTACAACCTTTCAAAAAATTAATGTTTTTCTTTTTCCATCCTTTTTTTCTGACAGTTCAAATAAAGTGTGACTCAGCAATTCATGTGAAGTAAAACTGAATTTATTGCAGTAACATCCTGTATACTTTCTGACCCCAAGCAGTGTCACCCTCCCCTTGTCATGCATCCATAAAGCATTCTTAAACACTTTAGCAGCCCTTTGTGTCTTAGCAGGCTGGAGGTTAACACAAGCACTACTTGACAGAGAGAGAAAGAGGGAAGGGGGGGCGGCAGAGAGGGAAATGAGGTCCTGGCAGTACATCTTTTCTCAGTGGAGGCAGTGGCTGAGAGCACAGCGGTGGGTGTCTGCTGCTGAGCTGTAGGTGAGGATCAGGAGGTGTTTGTTGCCACGGTTCACGAGCAGGGCCCCTTGACAGCCTCGTTTGATGTGGTTGGCCCCTGTCGGCGACTGGCTCTTTGCGCTGGTGTGACAGTCATTGCCGGGTGAGTGACTGTCAATGCCTACACCGACAAAAGACGAGAAGACAAGCATTCATTGGGCCTGATAATGGCCAGGCCAGGACAAGGCTGCCATTCGCATACACTTTGATCATGTAGATTCTTGTGCACACCTTTGTAGGGGTTCCTTATTTGTTTAACAGACGAGAAGAGGGTAGTTTTTGAAATAGCTTCACCTGGCCAGGGAAACTGGATGAAGACAATTATTTGTGAAATGCTTGTGTCGGTAAAGTCCTTTGTCACTTGCCGATGCTTGATGAGCAGGATTTTTACATCTGTCTTAGCCCATGTAGGTGGCAGAAAAGTCTACTATTAAAGCCTTTTCCCCCAAGCCTTTACATATCACAAACATCCAGTAAAAATAAGAGCCATTATTGGCACTTATTTAATAACTCGATAAAACGATTCAAAAAAGTACATCTCATTGCATTTTCTATGTCTTTTATGCCCATTAATGTCCATTATGGTATGACAGACAGAAATCTGATTATGGCTTTACAGATATTTACTGGAGGAATGTGACTCACACAATTCTTGCTTGGTTCCCAACACACACATTGTAAGATGGATTTAATTTGAGTGCCATTTGAAATGTCTTCACACGTGTCATGCTACTATTTACAAGACTAATGGAATAATTGGAGAGAATCATGTGTCATTTAGACAAACTGATGCTAGGCTGACCTCAGCCACAGAAAATATTGCTGCTGGTTTTTCATTTGTACGATGTGAGTCAAGCAATGCTTCGTCAGTTTTCCAAGTGAGTTTAACCCATTTTACTGCTGCAAATCCTGTCTTTACATCAAATTTTTGACAAAAAGAGTTAGTCAGGTGTGCTCTTATCACTCTTAACACAATGCCGCTGACATAGAACGGTATATGGATATGCTGAATGAATGTATTGCATCCTGATAGATACTAAAAGTATGCTGCCTGAGGACAATGTTGATGAGGTTATTTATTGTCTCCAAATAATTTCTAGTTAGAAATGTGTATTAATTTGTATGTATCGATGAAAAGTTTTATAAATACATATGTTTTAAAAAGGAAACCAAATACCACTCCACTACACCGAGCCACAAACTGGCAGAATGTCAACCCACTTAAAAGCTACAGGTCAAGGGTGAGCAGCTAATACACAACAGCACAAGCAAAGAGAGGGAAGAAGACAAGGACTTAACAGGCAGGCAAAACAATTAATAATAGGGAGCTATTACTGAGGGATTGTCTGTGCTATGAGGGAGGTCAGATTTCAGACTCTTTTGAAGACTTTGATGGTACAAAACAGGCCTCATTATAGAGATATTATCTCTATTCATACACTTACAGAGCTACTTGGATCCCTGCTGGGAAAGATTAGGTTCCTTCACTTGAGAGCATCCTACTTGGGCGTCTGGCTCACAGAGTGCTGTTCTCAGTTCAGGAAATGCCCACACAGAAAAACTCAGCACTTCTCTTAGGAGAGGTCAACAATGCTGTACCATTACCACAGGAAGAGCAACACAAAGATTCAGCGGCAACAACAATCAAGCTTCTTGGTTACATTTATGTAGCGCATTACCCAAATTAATCACTTAATCACTTGAACTGCCATTTAATTGGAAGTTAAGAGGTTGTATGGCGACTAAATTGCAACATTAAAGGAATTGACCAAACTAGTTGTTAATGAATCCCTCTCCATTTGATATAACATTGGAAATAGACTGTCATTTGCATCCAAGATTAAATGTGTAAAACAGTGAAACTGCATTTCAGGATATTTTGCACTGCGTTCATTGTCCTCAAAGATGCCACCAAACAATCTGCTGTCACATCTGATGTTCACAGAAGGCCAAGTCTTTGTTGTTGACTCAAGACACTCAAGGCACTTTGTTTTTTGGAGACATGATACAGTACATTGAATTATTGTATGATTTTAAATATGATCCATTTTTCACATAAGGAGCAGAGCATGAAGGGGGACTTACACTCTCCTCTCAATTGAAATCTCCGTATTTATTTTCTTTGTTAGTTTGTGGCATCAGAGCCAAAAAATAACAAATAAAAAAGTAAAATATGAAATAAAATTCTGCCAGCATAACTGACCACACATGATTTGAGACACCGAGCAACATTTTAAAATGTATCCAGTACTATAATATGAAAAGATTTAGAATGCAAAAAACACAAACATGGATGGTTATTTTATATTCTTGCAGTTATTTCATATTCTTGCATTCAAGAAATGTAATTTCTTAATAAAGCAGACCCTGGTCAACATTTGGAAAATGATATTGTAATTCCATAATCATGAAGTTTAAAGTAACTTGTAAAGTAACAGCGTATTTGAAAGAATTACGGTTATGTATTGGAACTTTAATCACAAGCAGGCTTTTCATAAAAAATATTATGCATGGATTCTTTTTTCCTCTAGATTGCTCTACTTTTAAACATTTTTGAATGAAAATGTATTTCATGTTTTAGAAAAGGGCAAAAACGTACATTTTTTAAAAGAATATGAAGACATTTACACATCAAATACGCTATCATGGCTTTTACACAATAGCTTGTCCATTTGGATATTGGTTTAATCAGCTTTCGACCCTATATATGGAGTTCTCCTGAGTCAGAAGAGGCAGCGGAAGCATAGTATTGAACCATCGAAAATGTATGGGCAGAATTTTTTCATAATTCTTCTGACAATCATAAATAAATAAAAATGAAGTTTAAAATTTAAAACTAAACAAAACGAAACTAAACTAAATTAAACCAAAAACATCCTAGTTTGCAAATGATATGCCCGCAACAAAATCGTCATCTCCCAATTTTGTAAGATTTAAATTTGCGTAGTAGAAATGTTTCGACCAGGGGTCTCAAACACCCAGCGCGTTGGATTTTGCTGGGTCGTTGCCCAAGGGCCTAGTGCACAAAACATCGTTGGGCAGAGGGTTTGAGACCAATGATTTACACTTTCCATCACACAGCAACACGTTGATGTAATTAGATACATGGCATTACATTAATTTATAAGATTTTTGCTTTCCTATGACCATATTGAAGAAGAGAGGAAAATAAATTGAAAAACCAAACATTCAAATCTTATATCAATAATTTACGTTCACATTTCTTCACTGATGGTAACAAGGATGTAGAACACATACCATTCTGTCCTCTCTCTGTTTGTCTACTGTTATTCTTTTTCACTCTCATAAGGAATGAAAGTGGTAGGCAAAGGAGAAAAAGAATGGGAATTCTACCTGAAGGTGAAACAACAATGACTGATCCCGCAAAGTGAATTCATTGAAGATGTAAAACTATTATTTTTGTTGTTCTACTAAAAATAGTTTCGGCATTAAGCTCGGCATTAGTGATTTAATAAATTATTTATGCAGGTTGTCCTGCTTGGGAAGGCTTTAATGGTGATAGGAAGAGAGCCTTGTACTTTTCTTTTCTGTTTTTATGACAGTAAATCTTAAATAGTCTGTGGTGAGTAGTTAACACAAATGTGACAAGAGGGCCATTCTTTTCTGAGCACTAAGTCTTCCAGCACACTTTGAGCTACAGACAAGCTTGACCTGGGGGAAGGTACTCATAAAGGTGGTAACACCTTTACAGTGAAGTACTTACCAGCATGAACTAGGCACCTTCAAGTCAGAGCTTGTGTCATCTTTTTAATTTCTTCTAAAAAAAAATGGAAAACATTTTTACTTTTAGCAAGTTTGATAGTATTGTTCAACTCAATTTGTAAAATAACTTGAAATTGCAGTTTTCCTTTTTCTGACATGCACTGATCGTTTTGGGGTTCATCATGAGCACGGAAAAAAAAATCATCCGATGATATCTGCATTTTAAAATGAATTGTATGACTGATGAAGCCACAACAACTTAGCTTACTGTAGGTTAGTAAAGAGACAGTATTGGTAAACGTATGTGCACTTCCTCCTCAAGTGAAAGTACAGAAACATGTGACATAACTTTGGAAAAAGTAATTGTACTGATTCAGCTAAAAGTAAAAAGGCAAACCCTATGAAATGCCTGGAATGTCTATCAAACTTTATGCCTCTTGTGTAGATAAAATTCATACCGATGACTTGTAGTACTGGAAAGGTGCACAGTGATGCAAATTTTTAAATATCATCGGATGATTTTGAATAAAATTTTAAAAAGCGCTTTGATCAAGTAACATGCATGTTTTGGAAACATAACAAATAGAAAACACAGAAATTTATTCTAACATTTTGTTATCGACACTTAGTCAATGAAATGATTGTTCAATAAAGACATTTTTTTGCTTGAATACTTTTCCCCTTTGATATAAAGTCAAAGCAGGAGGCATGACTAGGAGCAGACATACACATAAGACATCATTTTTTTATATCTGAGTTTGCGTCTATGAATTTAATCTGGCTCATGTTGACTTTATTCCTCTTTTCTGTAGTTCTTGTGATTTTGTTCATGTTTTACCCATATTTTCCCATATTTGTCATTGTTGCTTGTAAGTTTATTCTGTATCTGCTCTGTAATTTGATATGCCTAAGCCTTCCTTGTGCTGCTTAGGAGGGCTTGGCTCAAAGGCAATTTTCACTTCGTGTAGCCAATTTAACTGAACGTTTCAGTTGTCGTTCTAATCTTGTGCTCATGTTATAAAATTGAATGAAGATCAGAGAAAATAATATCAATTTTCTCATGTAATTTGCACTGTATATATGTTAATTTATTTACTATGATTGTACAATACAGTGTGTTATTTCTTCAACTTATCAGAAGATTTTAAGACACCTAACAGTCGCTGGTCGCTGGATTCCTTTAGCTGCACTTAAAGGCATTGCCCTAATCCGTTTCATTTCACAGCTTGTAAAAAACAGACGCGAGTGTCTGAAGTCACAAAAAAGGTGTTCTTCATTTCCGCCCCGTTCACTCAAATTAAATAGCAAAGATCAGAGGGGGTGTTGCGCTGAAATATTAACACAGGTGATCAGAATGTCTCTCAGGCTTCATCTGGACTAACTCCACTGACACTCCCGCAACCTGCTCTGTGTTTGCAACTGCTTGATGATTCAAACGGTGGCTGTAAAAAAAAGAAGAAGAAAAAGGGAAGTGAAGGGCTTCCTTAATTTGCCCCATGTGGCCAGAGAGAAGAAAAGGGAACAGAGGTGGCAAAAACTATCTCCCGGCTGACTGCGGATGTAATGAATTCACCGACACACAAAATGGTTCACTGTTGGCATTAGGAGGGAAGCAGCTAAGATCATGGGTTTAGAGGGGGAGAGTTTCTGTTTATGGCATCTATAACCATGAAAAGAAGAGACAAAATCCCCTGGTGAAAGGTAAATTTTATCAAATAAAATTTGCAGAGGGGAGATGTTGCAGGCTTTGTTATGTGTTTCAAAGGGTTATGAATGAGCATGATGGCCCCACCCCTCTCTGTTCAACCCCCCTAGATGTTGCTGGCCCTGCCCAAGATAAAATGCAGGGCAACTCAGCCGGTGCTTCCACAGAGGACAGGACTGCCTGGCTGGCTGACTGCACACAGCAGAGCGTGAGGCCGTTCACTTGCTGCTTCACTGCCCCATGCTAGCTGACACACACTTCCTGACTGCCGCTCACTCTGGCACTCTGAATAACTCTCACTGCCTCTCTCTCTTTCGTAAGCACACACCAGCTCTCTCCCTCCCATACTCATTCACTCACTTACTCAATCTCTTTCTCTCTGCCTCTCTTTTTCTCTCTGTAACACACACAGACATACGCACACACACGCACACGTGCACACACGGTCACCAACCCTCATTCAGCTTGCTCTCAGCCACGGGTCAGCAGCTCAGACAAGGCACCTTGTTCCTCTCCAGCTGGAAAGACCAGAACATCGCAAGGTGCACTCTCTTACACATGCATATCTAATCATACACACATATCAATAGACACTTGCTCTATCGCACACTAGAACACAGCCACACACGCACACATGTGCATCATCATTCATCCCAGGACTATATCTCTGAAACGGGAAAGAAGACTTCGACTCACGGAGGAAAACAAACTGCGAAACAAGGAGTGCAACTAGAGAAGAACTTTTTAAAAATTGGATTCATTAAATGATATGAAAGAAGTGGATAAATAGAACTGGGCAACGAGACAGAAGATGACATCTGGAGAAACTCTGACAAGCCTGTTGTTGTAGGAAAGGCCTTCTGTCATCCCATGCTCCCCCCAAAAAAGCTATTCTGTCTTCTGTGACAACCAGAGGGGCTACTGTGAGGGCCACTGACCTCCCTTCTCTCCTCTGGACTCCCACCCTCCTGTCATCCCTCCATTGGGACGTCTCCCAATCATCAGCATGCCTAAAGCTTGCAGAAGGTGCACCTTGGGAGTTTGACCCACCATGTGCAGATGGACGCCATCCGTAGCTCATCTCTATCCTGAACCTGCTCTTGGCACCATCACCACTGCAGCCTCTACCGGGCGACTTCTCCCCCTGCCCAGCACAGCCTCCCTTTGCCTGGCATGCTTCACCTTTATCCTGGCCACCGCTGGCACTGCCACAGGGGCCTGTCCTCCTGGGTTAGGGCATGAACCCCTTCAAATGCTGGCAAGTGGCATCAACTGTTCATGGACATTGGAGAGACACACACGCAGTTACAATCACCTGGAGGGTGACGTCCGTCTACGGCGACTTTATTCTGCCAACAAGTTCTTCCTCTGCATTGACAAAACAGGCAAAGTGGATGGCACCCGGCGGAAAAACTACGCAGACAGTGAGTAGAGACACTAAGTGCATCTGATTTTTCTATCTCAAATGAGAGTCGAGTGTCAGTGCAGACTGGGTCTCCTTTCACATTTATATTTAGGATTTTACTTCCTTATCATTTCTTGTTTTAATTTATTGCACTTTCAAGGAGCAGCCTGTTGTCATAATATCGCAGAGCGTTTTGTGCTTTGTTTAGAGCATGACATGCACATTGCTTGGTAAGACAGGAATACCCTTGTGGATTTAGACTCCTCATGGGACAACTGGCATAAAGTTTACAAGAAAGCTGACTTGAGGAAAGACATTGAACATCAGTTGTTGAGGCACTGGGCTTAGAAAAATGGCTTCGCTGTCACTGAGGATTAACTTGTCATAACTGTGAGAAAAGTGCATCAATTGTAAGTAACAGGTGTACAGAGACAAATTCAATGAAAACAAAATTGTCTGTATGCTTCATGTTTTGATTTGTAACAATTTATGGGATGTGAAGTGCGGTGGCTAAGAAAATTAGCTGGCTTTGTCTTTGGGAAGGCAGAGTTTTCGTGTCCAAAACACGTTTCATTACATTTTTCTAGACATTGTAGGCAAGGAAGCAGTTATAAACATCCCCTGCTCAGACAGAACAACACTTTCTGGTGTAATTACTGTGTTTTTTGTCTAGCATGGCATGTCCAGTTAAACATGGATATGCTATCAGGGGTTAAAGACAACTAATCAGTTTGTTCACAGAGCAGTCATGCTGTATTGAGCCCATTAGTGAGTGTCTCTGAGATGTTTGACCAGGTCAAATTATCTCCCTCACCATTAGTCACTCACTAACTGATCAGATGGCCCATAGAGACGCCGATGGCTTGTCTGTATTATTTATGTATTGGGTCGTTAATGTCTTTTTATATGAGTGGGTGAGTCAGAGTTTTTCCACATAGCTACCGGGGGCAGCAGCTGTCAGGCTAACAGGCCAGTCAGAATTTGTCGACTGTTTTAGTAAGCTCCAAGTTTTATACTGAGTGACATTTGTTAACCTGTCACGATTAGTCACCTGCAAGAATAATTTAAAACCACACATGAAAGTAGAATTTCGAGTGAGTAATTGTAGTATTAAATATGGACCTATGACCTCAGCCCAACTGAAGATTTTTTTTTATGCATTCACCAATGTGTTAGTTTAAAAGAAAATACAGCTTGATAAAGCATTCTTGCAAAATGCTCTACCTTCACAAGGATTGTTTTTACCTCTCATTGACTGCTTGGCAAAGTTTTTCTTCGGAGGCAGCAACTCTATAGTGTGACTGAATTATTAGACACACCTAATATTTTGTTAGAAGGGTGCTCATTGTGCATTGTTGTACTATACTGCATCGTATACCTGTATATAATAATAAGACAGATGATTGTATATTACCCAATATGATACGGCATGTTGGCATTGTAAGTAAATTCAAAACATGAATTCGGATAAAGGCTAATGTCACACCCAGGTAGAATGCATTTCATGTCCCTTTCTTGCCATGGTCCAGTCAGTCATGCTTGGGAAGGTAAAATTTTCATGTGGAGAACAGTGCAGACCCTCACGTCAAATGTCCTCAAACCATTCAGCTATCATTCTGTATCTTTGCTGTAAAGAAAGGTTCTCTCCATGCCTGAACACAGCTTGGGTGTGTTACTGCACTTTGCACAGAATCAAAGGACCATACCAATGGTCACATAGCTACCACACAAATTTAATCAAATGGACCTTGTGGTCGATATGTAGTTGCAGCTTACATGGACATGGATCCACTTAAGGGCCATTGTAAAGATTTTTTCTGCTCAGCTTCAGTTACATAAGTGGAGTTTTAATCAGGCCTAAAGCCTCTTGACCCAGAGAATTTCTTGATACTGATACGGTGGCCACGCCATATCTTAGAATGAGAGGACTATTAGGAAGTTGTACATATTTAATGAGAGCTGTGACACAGATCCTTGGCAACATTAACATAATTCCCACTCACAAAAGAGGACACCTCCCTATCAACAGTTTTTCTATCAATGGTAGAAAAAACAAGTTTTAAATTATTGTGTAAAACTGAATAAATGCTTGCAACACTTTGAGGTCAAATACATACAAATACAAACAACTCACAGAAAAACCCATATTGTTGAGGAACCAGTTTTTGCATGATTCTGTGATGAAGAAAGTCAAACATAGCTTGACATAGTAAAGCTCTAAAGCTCATATAGGGACTCTCCTTAGGTGAAATGCAGCTTCCAAAACAGCTGCTCCCCAGTCTGGTCAGCCCCTCCTCTGTCCTCCTTGTTGCCCTTACACTTTTGTCGACACAACTACATGGCCTCAGCAGCTCTTCCTGCTACACCCACCCCTCACCTCCACCCCACTCAGTTTTTCCAGCTCTAACTCCCAACTCCTTCTCAGGTGCAAAAACAGTTGGAATTAGTCAACAGGCTCCCTGCTAATTGAGGTTGGAAAATATTGTATCAATCCCAGTGGAACAGTGGCATGGAACAGCTGAGGGAAGAGGCCACAGGGAGAAACTGACTTAGAGGGATGGGGGATGGGGGGTGATGAGAGCTGGACAGGGTTTTTTTCTTTTTTGGGGGGGAGGGTGCAAAACAGTAAGAGAGAATGAACTTTAGTCAGGTGTGACTTCAAATTATGATGAATTAGCCATTATTGTGAAATGTATGCTTCTGTCGGCAACTGTGATATTCTGGACCCAAACAGCAACAGACAAAGAAATCTTGACACGCATCAGTTATATCTGTGCGGGGAAATATTTTGTGCTTGCATGCCGAAATGCATACAAACATCCACTACAGCTCAGAACAACATGGAGGTTTCACATTTCTGCTCATAGCTACTATCACAATGAAGGAAGCTGTTATCAAATTTCACCCTTTGGAGAAGATAAGACAGCCTTATGTGGAACCAAGGACTCACAATGTAGGTCAAATCTTGAATGATAAACATTTGATCGCTAATGTTACTAAAAAAGATTATTTACAATAAAAGACAGAGCAAAGTAATTTTATGGGACCTTAGGCCAATGTTTTTCCTGCAACCTATGATTAAGCTGAACATGATTGAGGGGAAAAACACACCCAAGTGTTTACAAAAGCTCCAGTGGCAGGTACACATCATATCCTGTCCTTGGTCATCGGTCATAGTCTGCTAAGTAGACAGTACTACAGCGCAACAGCTGGGTGGAGCCGCCCAACAACCACTCCATAATCAATTGCAAAAGCAAATAATAAATCTGAGAACAACAGTAGATATGATGAAGCAACGGAACACAATCTTCATATATTGTCAATAAACGCAATTGATAGGGTCAGAATGATTTTCGCCTGACTTCAAGCATGAACTCTGTTTTTATTTAACTTAGCATCACAATTTTGTATTTCTTTTTGCCTGCAAGTCCTGCTGCATGTATTTCAATTAATGCTTAATTTTCAGCACATTTTAAAAGATGAACTGTTGAAGTTTGGGTGTGTGTGGCTCAGGAATCAAACATTTGTGCAGCATCCAGTTTGTGACAGCCCGTTCACCCTTTGGAAATAAGGTCACCTTACAACATCACTATAATCGCGCTAGTCACATCGGGCAGACAAGCTTCAAGCTTTACACCTGAACAGCTCTTGCAGCCAGAGTGTGTTGTGTTCACCAAATTATTCTGTGTGTGCAACATCTTGATGTTGGATGCGAGAGTTCTCTGAGTTCATGAGTATGTTTGATTTGGATGGAGCCCAGACAAAGAATCTTCCACTTCACTAAAAAGATGTAGAAATGATTCAAAATAGTTTGAGACAGGGGAAACACATCCTAGTGGGAGAGTGCCTTGGTTTTGAAAAATAGATGAAGAAAAGGTGAATGTTGTAAACATATACCTGGTTGAAAATGAACGAAGATGCACCAAAGATAACGAAGACTTAGTCTGAAATAAAGAATTAGTTAAGAAAATCAAAGCAAATCCAAAATATTGTGGTCTTTTTCATAATGAGTCAAATAATGATCTAATGGACCTAACAATGTCATCTGAATACAATTCAACTAGCCGTTATCACAGAAAGTAGTAGTGCACCTTGACATTAAGCAATTTATAATTTAGTCTTAACTCAAATCTGTTGTTTCAAGTAAAATGTAGGCATAAAAATGATAAATGGCGTCAAATAATTTAGTGAAATGATAATTTCCTTTTGGAGAAAAATAAGAAATCTGATTGCATTTTGACTCTCCATTTACAACCTTAAACAGCCCTTGCTAAACTCAACTCTTTTTATTGTATTAAATTATACTTAATATTTTAAATACATCAAAACTGTTACAACAAGGAATATCTTGTTATTTTCTAATTATGAAATATAAAAGTAAAAAAATACTAGAATACTAACCCATTTTGGATATTCTGGGGAGGCATGCTAATTCACTGTCCTGGACAGTGACAATTTGCAATGGTCAGTTATTGACTATTTCATATTTCTTTTTTCAATCCATAGCTACAGTCAGTAGTGGGTTAAATTAGCTTAACTTGGTAAATAGACTTGAAATATGTAGCGTGACTTGATCCAAGGGTATCTAAATCCTCTTACCCTCAAAGTTCACTAATTAACACGTAAATCAACACTTCCAAAAATATTAAATGACAATTTTTGAGAAAGAAATAATTTCTTGCAGTATAATACGATGTTATCGTTTGTAGAACGTATGCTCATTAAAACCGTTGAGAATTTTAAATAGTCTGGCTCACTGACATTCAAATATCAAATAATCTGCTTATAAGGCCTTGTAAAGGCTACAATCATGGCATTTATATTCACATGCTGAAGAGGCAGATGTTTCAAAATGTCTAATCTGTACTGTCTCCCATTATGAAGGTGAAAGGAAGTTAATACAACTGATTTTCTGCGTCTTTGTCATGACTCACCATTAATTCTGGTAAAGCTCCAACGGGGCCACCTGACTGTACAAACAGCACTGAGCCTGGAAGGGCCACAGAGGGAAGCACCTAGCCAAAGGAAGTGCTTTGGTGTTTTGAATCAGAAGAATACACATGTTAATGAGGCTAGGAGAAGGGTCGGGGCATGCTCTGCTCAGTATTGAGGTGGAAATTAAAGGCTAGAGGACAGCTGGAGCATTTCCAATTGCTCATTAGGCATTATGTACGGTTTCACCGGGATGTCTCTACTGTGTGTGATTCATGGACATCTTAGCTGCCAGTAGTAGGATAAAATC
This sequence comes from Fistularia tabacaria, assembly GCA_901007705.1. Taxonomy (NCBI): domain Eukaryota; kingdom Metazoa; phylum Chordata; class Actinopteri; order Syngnathiformes; family Fistulariidae; genus Fistularia; species Fistularia tabacaria. Next base: position 465,131 of record CAAKHD010013293.1, on the reverse strand, counting down.
CCACAAATTATTCATTTATCATCAGTCAATAGAGAAAGTGGCCTTTCCCCTGGAGGAGACAAATGAAAATCGGCCATTTGACAGCTCAGCTGATATGAGGAGGTTGAGGCTGACAAAACCCACCGTCCAAATCCATGCATGTTAAACCCTTCACAGAAACAAAGAAACTGTCCTGAGAATGTCACAAGACAAGAGTGTCAATGTCACTTTAATTAGCTGAGCATCCCTGGTTTCTGCCACCAGGGCTTGATATCATGAATGGGCTCGAGATATGTAGCAATTAGTAGCTAACAATCTTTGGCAGTCTGGCTTCGGCTCTATTGTAGGATTTACTGGGTTCATCAGCAGGTTTATAGAGTCTGACTTTGGCTCCGGCAGCCAATTCCTTTATCATTACATCCTGTGGGTGTGAAGGAAGTACAAAAGACAAGATTTCACAGTGCCAGTAACCAGAAACTTGGACCTTACAGCAATTGATGAAAGATGTTTGCGCTGATGTCCTGAGAAGCTTTAAAAAAAACTTGAAAAAAGAAGAAAATACTCAATAACACTGAATAGAATCTATAATTAAAGCAATGAGCAGCAGTTTTTCACATATTTGAGCTACCAGGCCAGATCACTTTGTTAAATGAAAAACAATCTTCATCATAAATGTTTCATGAAAGTCTTAGGATCTTTTCAAAATTAGATTATTGCCACATACAACATATCCTGTTGTACAAACAATATTGCTCCTTGATAACATATGCATTTTGGGAGGTGCATTATTTTTTATAACTTTGCACCATGAGTGTCCATAGTTTATGTTTAACATGTTTACCCGCACTGGATTTATTGCCAAGGAGGAGATTTGAGTCATTATTTTTAAAATTAACAATAGTAGGATTATTGAGACAGAATGAGAAAATCATGTAACTTCTATAAAATCTTCTCTATTTTCCTACAACATGTGAAACAAATCAGGTATGGCAACCATTTCTCTTCACGGTATTCAAATAGTTTTCTATTTTCTTCTTTTTCTTCATCTTGCAAAATCTTGTTGAGACTGGACATGTGGCACAGAGGGATTTAGATAAAGAATTCTGCTGTTTGGTTTTTGTGAAAAGTAAGGCTTGTCAAAAAAAGGTTGAGGCTCGTACATCTAGTAAATTTAGTAGGTATAAGGTTTTTGGATATTTGATGTATGATATGAGACGAGCCGACCTTAATACCGTCATAAGCACTTACAGTAAGAAAGAGGTCTAACTTCAAATATTCGTTCAGCCATAGAAAACAACCATTTCGCTTGCTTCTACTTTCTTTCCCTTTCCCATGAGCAAACTATCTATTGGTGTCCAACAGTTACACCCCCCAATGATACACCCTTGTAACAAGCTGTAATTTGTTACATGCAACATCGGCACAGTCAAGCAGTTTGTTTTTAAAATGAGAGTGAAGAGTCCTTGCCTTAAAAAGAGGATATTAACACTATTATTAGTGTGTGTATGTGTTTTTGTGAAAGATGTAGTATTAATTAGATCAGTTGGGAACCGTCTGCCAGCCAGTCTTACTCATGCAGCACCACATGTTTGAAATCACTTGCCAAAGGAAATACTCGCCAAGGAGCAGCTCACATCACGCACCTCACTCACAGATACAAATGCACGCACCCACACAGTTGTGTTTCCATCACTTCAGAGGATATTACATTCATTTCCTGGAGACTTCCCCTTACCATGGTAATGGTTATGGTTACCACCGCAAACCCCGACTAACACCAGTCTTTATCCTAACATTAACTAAAACTGAAACTAAAAAAAAAGCTTTATAGCCAGACTGAAAAAAAAATCTTATGTAATTGAACCAGAGAAAGACAAATTTTGTCTCAACTTTCAAAAGGATATGACATATTCATTATTTTGTTTTGGCCAATGAAGCCTCTCACCTCTCTGCTTGAACTGCACCAGACATTAGGTCCTGGAAATAGTTAACAACTTGCCTTGGAACTCCTACTGAAGACAAGTAGAAAAGAAGCCAATCCCTAAATACAGGTAGGACTGGTAGGCAAAATGAGTTAATAGATTAAAACATTGAAAGAAGGAAAAGGAAACTATAAAAAAGGAGTTTAATTTGGATGACATTGTGAAAGAAGAAATGGGCAACACTAATTTTCATCTACTTAATTTTTACAGAGATACAAATGCATATAAAAAAATGTTTCCCCCACACCCTTAAAATGTCAAATATACACACCTAGAGCAATTCTTAAATGCCCGTTGATCTCTTCAACTAAAGATTGACTCGTTGTCGGGCCGAGAAGCTATAAAACACTTGTTGATTGCTTTATCTAAGTTTGGTTCACTGGAAATTTGTTGGACAACCATACCATGGCTATGTGAGCTATATAGCTATATCTGACATTGGTGTTATATGACATCAATGTTATTCATTTTTGTTTCATGCAAAATAATGTACTTTGATTTGATACAAGACCACACATAAGAACCCAAAGCAGTTTGTACGCCTGAAATACACATTGTTAAGACATTTATTAGTTTGTCATAAAATGTCATAAATGGCTACACAGTATGAAATGTAATTTTATTCAGTTCCAGGAACATTTTGCTTATCCCAGAAGCCTCAATTTTAAAGAAGAATAAAGGCTAAAGTATTTTTCTGCTTTGCTTCTACAAGAGTCCATTCAACAGAAGATGAGGACTGTGATGTTTCTTTTCCCACAAATCATGAGAACATCTGAATGTGATACAGATTCTTGCTTAATGTGAGAGAAATACCTTTCGTCCTCACTCAACCCTAATGTATCTGTTCCTTGCAATTTGCTCTGACTAACAACATAGCCAGGCACTTTTCATTGGGGATTTGTGAGAGGTAGATTCCCTTCCCTAAATCTGTTGACTGATCTATGCACGACCTGAAGTTTAAATGAGGCAACAAAAATATATGGTTTCAGGATCTATAGGCACAGGAAAAAAGAAAAGAAGTTTAACATCTCTGCATTTAGTTAGCTTGGTGGATGCCAAGAAAAAAAGATCCAGTGACTGAAACAGAAATGACAGCAACAATACAAATAGTACCCCACTTTGACATATTGTTTTTACTGCAGCCCCAAAATTGGAATAATTGCATTTTGTAGTTGAAATTGATTTCCTTAAAAAGAGCAAACAGTGACATTGTTAGTTTTTAGATGTATCTGTTGCTCACACAATATGCTAACTCTATGATCGGTTAGCTCTTATTCCATGTAAAAGATATCCAATTGTGCACAAGTGAGCATTGTCCATGAGAATCCTGGTATGAGGATTGCGACATAAAATTATTGATCACATGGAATGTGCAATGAGGAACACTGGTTTCATAATGGATCTGAAATTATTATCTTTTGTAGTAGTAGTAGTAATAGCAGTAGTTTTAGTATTATCACTACTATTATTATCATCATCATTGCTAAACAGTCCGCCAGATATGCTTCCAATGCCCATCTGCAATTGATAAATATTTTGTAAATATAATTTCATGACAGTTCAAGATCATTTACGGTAATGTGGAAGACTTAAAATTCAGTAAACTCAATACAGGTCAGCGAATTCTATCAAGTTAAAAAACCACACAACTTCTTTTCAGAATTGTTTTGCACATATCCACCCATACCTGTTTTTTCTCTCAGTGGCAATTTTGTTAAATGAACAAAAGCAGCATGTGCGTTTTGTGTTAGACCTCTTTGAATGTGTGTACATTTAAAATGCAAGCGCCTGTGTTTATACTTGTGCCATAGCAGGAGCATGAAGTGGAGCCTAAACTAAAAAAGATGTGTGCTTCCATTCCC
>CAAKHD010013293.1:402018-448605 GCA_901007705.1 Fistularia tabacaria | reverse complement strand
CTTTTTTTCTCTCTCTCTCTTTTTCTCTCTCCACTCCCTGTGTTTTTTTTTTTACTGGGGTTTTTTTGTGTGTGTGTGTGTGTGTGTGTGTGTGTGTGTGTGTGTGTGTGTGTGTGTGTGTGTGTGTGTGTGTTTGTGTGTTTGTGTGTGTGTGTGTGTTTGTGTGTGTGTGTATATGTGTGTGTTTGTGCGCTTTAGTTCTCTTGTCTCGGCTCCCTATCCCCTGAGTATAAGGCTGTCTGGTGTCCTCATCACTAATGATAGAGTGGCTTTTGATGGAGAAACGTACAAAGCTAGAAGCTTCTAACCCAGACCCTTGTTCCCTGTTTTATTTTCCAGGTCTAATGGAAATCCGATCTGTCAGTGTGGGAGTTGTTGCCATCAAATCTGTCAGCACTGGGCTGTACTTAGCTATGTCCAAGAAAGGCACGCTCTTTGGATCGGTGCGTATACAACCTGGCAACATTATCCTGAACGTCAAGGTACAAACATATAGAGGGTAAATATAAATCAGTGCCCTTCCAAACATGTTTAAATAAAGTAATTAAGGGACATGTCAGGACTCTCCTTTGGGATAGTCCTGGAAAGGTCAGAGTATCACTCTCAGTCATGTACACCTGGGCCATGGCTGATGATACTTGCAGCTTGATTTGTCTTGTTCCACTATCAAAATACATAGCAGAGGCACGAAAACCCAACAAGCAATGACAAAAAGCCACCTGGCCTCCTTTAAAAGTATTTGCGTGCCATCTCAGAAGTTCTGTTTTGCACAGCAAGCTTTGAAAAGTATTCACCCCTCATTGTTAAAAGCAGCCACACATTAGACTAGAGGTATGTGGTGTCTAGCTCATGCATCTTAGGGATGGAGAAATCAGAGGCAAGAAATCAGTCAGCAAGAAGAGATAAGTAGTGCCTTCAACTTGCTACATAGTCAACACAACACACACTAAAAGCTTCAATCCTCCAGAACACAAAAATAACAAAAAGACAGATGAATCATTCCACGCTTGTGCTGTCCTGACGCTATCACAGGGAGTGCATCACGATGGTACTGTGATAATGATCTGGAAAAGGGAATGCAGTTGAATCTCTTGTCAACAAAGTATCTTTGGAGACTGTTTCACTGATCTGATAAGAAGTTAGATAACCACAATTGTTAGAACGGCTGCAGTTAAATTACCCTCTCTGGTCAGATATATAAAACTATAACCATTAATGACAGGAAACAAACAAACAAATAAATAAGTAGATACACAGATAAATAAACGAATAGTAGTATTGTTAGTATTCTGATACTTTCATAATTACCTTTTTGTTCTTAAATCTGTAATTTTAATATGCTATTTATGGCAAATTTTGCTTGCTGGTCACAATACATTCAAAGGAACCACTGAAAACTCCTTGTTGTAACATCTTGCATTTACTTATACAATTGTCCCAGTTACAGAGGGTATTTCACCAGAAGATCTGAGATTATGGGATTTCAGCACAAACCTGTGAGGTTAGCCTAGTGACTCTACAAGACTACAAAATAAATAAATATATATGTATACATCATGTGTATTTATTTGTACAAGGATATTTCAAAACCAGATATTTATTAAACTCTCCATTAATCTTCATGGGTTGTTCAAAAGTGGCATGTTAAAAACCATCTTAATTTAAGTCAGAAACATGTAAAATTCCTGTACAAATTCTTTTAAAACCTAATATTTAGTAGTGTTGTATACTCAGTGAGAAATTATGCTTAGGTATTGTGCTAAAGTACAATTTGGGGGGGAATGTAAATGTAAATATATTACTTTTTGCTCTATCACTTTCCTCTAACAATTGCATCATACTAGTTATCCTTCAGACTTCACTTTTTTCGTACCTCTCTTGTGCTGTCAAAGTTTGCATCATTAAATGTGTTGAATTTGTGGTAAACTCAAGCATTTCACTGTTCTGGGTTGAGGAGTTTCTACAACCTGTTCTGATAATAATTAAATGAAACAATCTCTTGTATGAACTTAAAAGTTCATTGTCAACATTGTTTGCAGATACTCTTAAAAAGTTGACCTTTTTTAAATATGCTACAAACAAGCTATAATAATCATGTGGAAGGAAATCACCAACAGCAATGTAATAATAATCATTTTAAATGTAATCTAACTTTAGACATCAATAACAATATAATGCAACACATTGAGCGGTTACATTCACCTTTATATGCCATTTGATGCAATAGTTAAACACAAAGCACTAAGAATGACCATTTCAATGCACAAACCAGATGTTATTCAAGGTACTTACGTACATTTTCAGACAACGCAACAGCAACACTGAAACCAAAAATCTTCTCTCATTCCTTCCCTGTGTTGCAGGTCAAGTACAACCCTAGCTGTAAGTTTAAGGAACGCATTGAGGAGAATGGCTATAACACATATGCCTCTCTCCGCTGGAAACATGGCGGCAGGCAGATGTTTGTTTCTCTGAATGGTCGGGGGAAACCCCGGAGAGGTCACAAAGCTCGCCGAAGACATCCATCAACCCATTTTCTGCCCATGCTCCCCTCCTAGTCTGACTGACTGGCACTTGGTAGGCTCACTTGCCACCTTATTATTCCATCCTGCAGTCACATCAATGTACATTTGATGAGGTTTGTAACATTTGTAGAGGTAGATTAATTATACGTGCTTTAAGTTATTTTCTCCATTTCCTAATGAAGCTCAATAATATGGTTTAATACAGTAGAGTTGTGCTATCCTAAGGCATCTGTGAGTGTCTATTTACATGGCACTTCAGAAAACCTTCTGTAAACGGGAGAGACAGCTGTGCAAGAGGAACTTTAAGAGACTGTACAAGATGGAAACAATTAAAATAGCATGTTAGATGTTAAAAAAACAAGTGAAGTATCTGGGGGCAGCTGAGGTTGCACTTGTCAGTCTTACAGTGTGGAGATAGTTACCAATTTTACAACTTTATTGTTGCTTGGGATTTACTGGATGGACACTACTGATAAAGGGACACTGACATGAACTGTACAGTTTACATTTTAAACTTCTACAGGCTCATACACATTGATAAATGTATTGTTCTGTCTGTGTGCGGCAAGAAAAAAACAATCCGACTAAGATGATCTCTATGTTTGTGCATGCATCTCTTAATTGTTTTGCCCATTTAACAACTCACATGTGATTAATAGGAGCCAAAAAAAAACAATTACCGTAATATGTCTCATCTTGTTTCTGGTTATTTGTGATCACTTGTGGAAAAAAGGCAATTGATATATTATAGATGTGCACTGAATTTGACATAGCAGCTTCATAAATTATGTCAACAGTTACAAATTGCAGGACTCTTGCTAACATCTTCTCCTCAACAAGACAGTTGCTAATAAAAACATTTAATATATTTAACATAATTTTGGTACTTTTCAGTGAGGTTGATGTTTACTGTAACTGTTTGTTGTGAATTGTAGTTCCAAGGGAAAATAAGTAATGCTATATCGTATTCAAGATGATATTCATATAATTTTATATAGCATTTTGACTGGCTATTGGTATATTCGTGGTCCGTTTAACAAACAGTTTTCAGTTTCAGGCCTTTCAAACGTTTTACACAGGGTCACAGAGCAAACGGCTGTTAGACTAATTTGAGCAAACTAAAACAATCCAAGTGCCTTGGTTCATGTTGAGTTTCTTAAACATCAATAAAAGTGTGGATAAATCCATCATGGCTCAATCCCTTTTGCCAGCAGGCTGAGTTTTCTTTCATTCTTTTGTGAGATTTTCAAAACACAATGATGCTGTTCATTCTTGTCTTGAGCATGGCACTGATTGTCAAGTGTTAGTAACATCTCCATCCAAACTCTCTCTGCCACGATAGTCCCTTCTCATAATAATGACAAAAATCACAGTGGGAGAGGTGTTGATGTGAGGGGCCTCCTTTGTCTGATGAAAGGGCTGTGCTTATGAACTATGCAAGAGAGCATCAAGGCCATTTACACACAGGCGAGCCCTCCAGTTGTACAGGAGGCCACCCTGTCTTTTCAGCAGGCAGAAAGGAGACTTTGCGATGAATAGTTTGGGGTGAATAAAGGCCAACCTATCAGCCTGTCATAATGTGAGATTACTGTGACAGGGTACATGTCTGGTCAGAAGGGTGTGAAGTCACACTGCAGTGCAAATCCAGAGGTCTGGAAGGAGTGTAGGAGGTCTAGCATTACATGTGCTATGTACTTGTTACACAACATTGGGCTTTAACGATGTTTAAAACCCCAAATAGATAGAAAGATAAAATATATGAAGATACATTAGTATATGTACAGGTTTTTGTATCCGTATATGAATATATATACATGGTCTCGTGAGGTACATCCTGCATTGGAAAATTAGGTAAATATCAGTTTTACAGGGATCCAAATGATTCACATGATTTATTCCTTTCCTATAACCTAAACATAACATTATCAAATCTGTCTTGCTTGAGTGTTTGACTGGCTGTGGCTGCCAGTTTCAGAGCCACCAAATGGATGGATGCATTTATCACTGCTCTGACACCTGTCAGTATCATCACTATCAGAACTAGAGGGAAGTGTCAAGCGATCACTTGGGAGTTGAGCACAAAGCAACAAGAAAAACATAAAACTTACTTAAAATTAAGCCACAGTGTTCCTAAGAGAGCATTGGAGAAAGGAAATGGCAGCCCTCCACATTGACACTGCAATGACATTTCTAAAACACAGGTGCTGGGTGGTATTTGGTCAAATGAATGCAAGCATACGGCTAAGGGAGTAGGTAAAGTTATGATGTTGTTTTTAAAGTCTCCAGAGAGGAACAAGATGGAAACTGATGGAAACTTCTGTGTCCCTGCAAAGTGATAATGTAAGTACATTTTTGCTCATCTGTGAAAAAAGTAAATTACATGAAAGCATACCTCCTAGATACAATGTTTATCGAGAGGGTAACCTCTACAAAATTTGTTTGCAACCAAGAGATAAAAAGAAATAATAGACATCCATTTTGAGGGTGTTAATCAAAATCTATAGGGGCACAAGTCAGGCTGCCTTAGCGACAACAATCCGAAGCCTCTGGAACCTTTGAAACCCTGTGTGGTCATTTTCTCTCACAGTGACTGAAAAGAACTGTGGTGGGTGGTAAAGAAAAAAACAGCCCCTCACCACTCATAATACCAATCTTATGTATGTAGACGAAAATGGGAGTGATGGGAGGGGTTGCGGGGTGGCAGACGGACTTAGGCACAATTTAAAGCGCTTATTGAATTGCCATTACAGCTCCTGAGACTAATTGTGGCTGTTGTGTATCTCTCGGTGGCCTAGGGGGCTCTGGAGTGGCCCTGTATGCTCTTACTCAGTGGGGTTTTCAAACCGAGTGGCCCTGAAAGAAAAAAGGACCACCATAGATCAATGGCAAACCTTTCACTCTTTCACAGGCCCTTGCTAATCCCTCTCATTTGTCTGCCATTTGTTGAGGCACATTCACAACTCCCTGAATTTAGGATTAGGCCTTGTTTTGTTACAAAAACAGCCCAAGTTATAATGCTGAATAGATGAACCAAAGAGTGGATGATAGATGAGGGTGCGTGTGAGGTTGTGTGCATTTATGCATCTATGTGTATTGGGTGTACATTATGTTCGTAAGCAAATGTATGAGAACATAGATATTGCTTGTTTCGATTTAACATTTAGAGATAAGGCATACAAAGGAAGTATTTTCCTTGTCTTGAGTTTGGAAAGAGCTGTGGAAATTTTAGAGTGCAGCCCATCCTTCGAATTCCTCTGTGCACTGTCGTGAGTGATGAGAAACAGTCTTTCAAGATTTTCCGTGATCTTTTGCAGTCTGTTAAATTTAGAATCTGAATTGGAAACCCTGGTAGACTGGAAACAGGCTGGTAGATCTTTGTTATCTACAATTCAGGTTGATCAAACTTCCTTTTGAATTTGCATCGGGATCCGTTGGTGCAATAAGAGGACGACACATATTGAAACAGATAAAGCTGGACCACGATACCTACAAGTACTCGCTAAAATGAATGATACTTTTTAACTTGATATGTTTTGTGAAATAGTATTTATTATAAAGTTACTTTATTTTTTGGCGTGAAACAATTGACAAAATGATAAATATTTTGAGAAATACTAATCTAATTTTCTGACATGATGGAAAAGCCAGAAGATGCAAGATAGAGATAGTTTTCATCGTCCCTCCCACCTGCTTGAAAGATCTTTTAGACACACTCTGTATCTTCACACATGGCATCTATTTCCTATCTGGATGTGTAAACATATAAAGAACGGAGGCAGAGTTCACTGTACTGTGTTTCCTTTTGAAACTAAACCTTTAATAAAAGGCAAGGAAAACATGAACAAATTGATTTATCACAGTCAAATCCAATTTCATTAAATTTGTAATTATTTTCTTTGAAGCACAGAGTTTGTTCTCATTCAGCCGGTCTGAACATGAGCATTTGCTTGGATAGTCTTGGCAGCCTGATGCATAGCATGGCACTGAGGCCTTCCCATCACTGAGTGGATTAGTGTTGCAGGTATGTGGTACAGACAAGCCAAACCCCATGCCAGGCATTCTCTGGATGCCTGCAGCTATGCCAGACATCAGGGGGCAAGGTGAAGCTTTAGATAAAAATATGGCTGTAGGAATAACAACTGACATGAGGAAAAGGAAATAATTGAATAGGTCTGATAATAGCCTCAAAATGCAGAACATATGAGCCTTGCTTGTCGATGCAGAGTGTTATAGAATATGAAAACAGAGTAAAAAGTGAATGTAAATAATTTTTTGTACATTGTGACTGGCATTGGCTCCTGCTCCCTTATGTTGCTACAGTTACAGATTGAGCATTGAGGAAATCAATTGCATATTATACACTCTTATATTGTAATTAATTGGAGTCAGCTTAAAGCTTTTGTTGAGTATGGAGCCCTGGATGCTATGCTAATGAAATGCGAGTGATAAGTGAATAATGGGGAAAAGTAGCAGAATTCCTGATGTATATTGTACTGAAATGAAGTAAACAACCACCATGCTTTTGATCAGTTCATATCATTGTGTGATGCACTTACATTACATCCCTACAATTTGCTTAGCTTAGCATTAAGAGGGCAAGCTCAGGGAAACTGTCATCTATAACTTTCCAAAATAACATAAAAAAATTGTAAAACTTTAGCATTTCACTGTTCAACTTTGTGAGACGTATTGATTCAGTTATTTGAGGCCACCATTAAAACTTACATCATGGCAGTGATGGTAGGGTGGCTGGCAACAAATGACAATGCTGACCAATAATAAGACACTGGAAGTTGTCGCTCCCAGACTGCAAGTCCAAAGGTGCATCACTCTCGACACTCTTGACCTGAGCCCTCAGATAATAAGAATATAAAATCAGTGAGTACAAGGAGGAGATCACTCAACATAATGGGTCACTGGCCATTGCCTTCTATAAAGTTTGGCTGGCTGAGGCAGGCCAGACACATGTTGGCCAACAGCCCAGTCAACATCATGAGGTTATCTTTGGCTGTTAGTGACTGGAAAAGACCAAAGTCAGTACTGCTTCATGCAAAATTTGAGTTATGCCAAAACCTATCCACCCTGCCTGTTAAGCAGTAGTACTTTGTGTGAAGTAATTCTTCATGCCAGTGAAACCAGACAGACCCTGTGTTTTGTCACTGCATGCATGGTGACATTTCATCATTTCTTCATCGCTTTTTTTTCACTATAGGAATTAATGGGTTAAAAAGCATTTATTTTCCTGGATAATGTCAAAATAACCATTCTTACTGTGGGAAGCTTTGACATGAACCAGGTGGAGAAGATTTCATTGGGGTTTTTTTTTTATCACGGGAGCAGGACACATGTCAGTATCGTGTCATGAGAAGAACTAAACAAATGCATGGCAACACAGACTTCCACTCAAATCATGAATACAATTATTTAATCACAAAGAGAAAAAACAACAAGTATATGCTATGCTTATTGTTACACAGACTACTGACATCATCACTGACATCAGCATCATAAATTTACGCCTGGACAAGCTATAAGTGTGAACTGCGGGCCAAAGTTTGGGGCCTAAATAAAAAAAATGGTAGCCTCTCAGTTCAACATGAGATGGGGAAAGCCATTCATGGTTCAGTATACTACTCAATAAATGAATAAAGAAATTCACAATGTGGGCCCTTTAACCCCACCTATATGGTTACATTTCCTTTTGCTTCATATCATTACCTCTTTTTCTATAAAATCTATTACATCTCACCAGCGGACATATTGCATTTTTAGAGATTTTGAGACATATTGATACTTTCCATCATATTCTGATCCTCTTTGGAACTGTGTCTCTGTTATACTAGTGGGAAATATTCCAGTTTACTAAGAATTTAGTAGTCTGGTAGTTATATAAGGTAAGGCAGATACCGAAACTGCGGTGAAGTTAGATCTTTTCTGGGGGAAGAGCCCCCTCCCGTGGTGAAGCATATAATAAACATATAAAAAATCGACAATCTTTTTCCTTGGCTGTGTATCAAACTGTACTAACTTAAGAAAACAAATCAAACTTTGAAAATATGCTGATATTGCAGACAGACTTAATGGTGCTTTTGAAAGTAAATAAACAGCGTTGATATTTTATTTTTGTTTTGATTTGATTTGATTTGATTTGATTTGATTTGATTTGATTTGATTTGATTTGATTTGATTTGATTTGATTTGATTTGATTTGATTTGATTTGATTTGCCCCAGCACATCTCAGTTGACATCCAATATGTTAAATGGATGTCTCATAAACCAAAGGTCCTTAAATGTGCCCATGACCGGGGGTGCACATTTGAGGTGATACTTTGATTTCAACTCTTAAAATGAAAAATAGAATCAGATTATTTATCTTAATCTTCTTTTGAAGATCTGATAATGTTGGATTGTGATAGCTACTTCAAATGTTTCCATTCAAAAAATCTAGAACATACAACTGCACAAAGGTGTAAATATACTAATTTACAAGCTTTTTTCCTTTAACACTCATTGGTTAATGAATCAATTAATCAATCAGAGTGATAGTCCACTTCTCTTGAGCATGCATTCAACTGGATAACAACTTCTCCTGAAAGCTGCCAGACAATACTGAAAGTGTTTTTTGTGTGTGTGTGTTTGACTATGCTGCTTGCTAACTGTGCAGTGGATGACAGAGGAAGTGAAAAAGTCAGTAGATGACCATGTGATAGAATAATTAAATGTATCAACTGTCTCATTCAGTTCAGTTTATCTCAAAATAGTGTATCATTTTCAAATGGTGGTTACAAATTATACCTAAAAGATTATGAAATGACACAAACCAAATAGGGCCTCTTTGCTTTGGTAGCTTCACATTTCAGTTTTGGGCAATCCATTAACCCCTATCATAGCTTCAGTTTTGAAATCATTTCAGTAAATGTCAGTTGGTGATGAAATGACTTCCACCACTGAGTTTCACAACTGTGGCTGTGAACGGAAAAAAATCAAGGAGCAAATACTATTACTCATTTAATTTTCATGTTTACTAAAGCAAAGTTGCAAAACATTAATGAGACATGTGCTTCCATTCTAACTAAATGGAATGCAGTGAAGCTGATCTGTTGAATGGAAATAAACATTGTAACGGAAATGAGATGTCATGTTGCAGAAAACTGCAAAACAAATTATTTTTCAAACAATGTTAATTTAAACAGCATTTTTCAAAAAACACAATCCAAAATGCAATACCACCAATGGTAAAATAATAAATTTAAATAATAAATAATAATACATTTGTACTAAATGAGACACTAACCTTCCAAACCTTCCAACAGACAGCATCTGTACATCCTGAACCTTGCAAGACCAGAAATAATTACAAAAAAAATGTCTTTCATGTCTGCTCCAAGAGGCATTACATGTGATTTTTTAACTTATTACATACAACTTATACGAAAACTATATGATCTATAATCAAAAGGTCATAATGGTCACATAGACTTCTGAAATGTCAAACTTCATCACTTTATTTATGGTTACAAAACCAAGAGAACATCATCTGCACTCATGTGCATCACAGATGATAACAGGGGGCTAAAGAAACCACAATGAAACACAGCTACCCACGAACGGCTGAATAAAAGGCGACACATTGCCACATAAAGCGCAGATGAGGGGCCAATCGTTGCCAACACTATGCATGTGGTACATGTGATTCTGCTTCATGTTCTGACATGTCTCGGACAAAATGGTAAGTTTGCAACATTAATATTATTGAACAATTTATGGATAGGACAGTGATTATTTATTTTAGTAGTTGTAGTTGAGAGTGAGTGCCCTCAAGCTAGCTTTGACTAATCCATTCTGAAATAACATAAGAAATGTTATTTTTGTGCTTTTATGTTTATTATCAATATTTTTTGGACTAAAAAAATTACATATCAACACAAAATTGTCTTCCTTGATCATTTGTTTAGGGGGCCTATCAGTGTTATTCTTGGCACTCACAGTATAAAAAAAAACATAACTACTGCAGTGATATACAAGGTGGAGCAAAATGCCCTTAGTACAGGAATATTGGCACTGGAAATGACATAATTGTCCTCAAAGTAAACAAATAATATATCTCTTGTGAAATTTAGGTACCGCAATACCTTATGCCTCAACCATTTTCAGTTGTACTGAATCTGTACCTATTCCAATTTTGTTACTTTCCAGCTGACGAAGGCGGTTCGACTGAGCAACAGAATAAAACCAGTTAACCTCCCAAGGATGGGTATGAAAATAAATGCACATAACAATGCAGGGGAGCAGGAAAAACCCGTGGTCAAATGGTTACTGAGCTGCAGGTGGCGGATGTGCCTGGCTGGCTGCAAGATGAAACAGCCGAAACAGGTCTTCCTGAAAATATTATCTGCAGGTGGATATGGTACAAACAAAGGATTCTGTCAAGTAGGCTTGTTATGGTTTCAAGTGAGTATTTTCCTCTGTCAAATCTTGAATGCAACACACATGTTGAAATAAGTAATTAGCCCAAAAATTGTTGATCCCTTTCCCAACAGGGTGATTCTGGTGGTCCTCTAGTCTTCAGCGGTAAGGCTGTTGATATTGTTAACTTAAGAGTAGACTGTGACTACCCAAATGTACCAAACGTCTACACAAATGTATCAAAATTCTTCTTGGATCAAGAAGGTACTTCAGGAGAATAATTGTTGAATGCAACAATCTTGGACAGAGGGTTGCTTGATTATTATTTGCATAATTTGTATTCATATCTGAACTATTGTCTCTGACATATTTGAATTTGAAAGTTGTGACAAAATTTGAAAGAGCGTTGTGTCAATAATAATAACAATGTCTTGAAATGTTTTGGATTTACATCTGATTAGGATAGGAGCAGGACTCACATTCACATGTAAAGGTGAATAGAAGTTCCAAGTCCAGAAAATTTGTTTTGATTTTAACACATGAGTAAAAAGCTATCTATTAAATATTACTTATTACACTATCAGCTTTGTTAAATCAGGTATTAACAGTTTGGGCATTGCAACTGTCACATGAGACAATGTGAGGTTTCAACCTCATTTTTATTTAGCTAATCGTGCTTGTTTAACTGACCTACGCCTTTTGTTTATTGTACACATATTTTTATCTTCCCTAATGTAATACTGACAGATATAAATGTCATTGGTTTTTTTGATGAACAATGTGAACAGTTATCAAAAGCGTACAAGTGTATTCATTACATCTGTCCGACTTCTGAACAGACCACCCCCAGACTGTCAGGCTGGGGTCTTACTACTCTCCAATCCTGCACAGTCTGTATACTTATGTCAGCACACCAACATACAACACTAACAAAATAATCAAGTTTGCAGACTTTACAAAAGTGGTGGAACTGATCCAACATGATGATGAGTTGGTATACTAAGACCAAGTCCACGGTCTCACAGTTTGGTACTCTAAAAACAACCTGGCACTGAACTCCAACAAATCGAAGAACTGATAGTGGACTTCAGGAGGAGGAGCGGGGTACCCATTCCTCTATATATCAAAGGAGTGGAGGTCAACAGGGTAAGGCAATTCAGGTTCCTGGGCACACACATCTCCCAGGACCTCTCATGGACCTCAAACACCATCGCCGTTGTAAAGAAGGCACAGCAGCCTGAGGTCATTAAGGAAAGTCAGCCTCTCCCTGGAGCTGCTGCTGTCTTTCTAAAGTCATCAATACAGCACAGAACATCACCAACAGTCACCTCCCAGGCCTTGAAGAGATCAAGGGCGTTGCACTTGTCCCATCATGTCTTGAAAAGTGCAACGTGCCAACAATATAATAGAAGACTTATCAAACCCAGGGAATCACCACTTCACCCTTCTGCCCTTTGGAAGGCAGTACAAGTGCTTAGAGAGCTGCATTTTCAAGATTCAAAGAATCAAGAAAAGCTGTTCAGTACAAGATTCCCGAACAGCTTCTACCCCCATGCCATTAAGGAGCTGAACTGCAATCTCAAAAACACTCTTAATAGAACAAGTAACAATAATGGGATGTGCAATACCTTTCTCAAGTGCCAAACAAACGCAACAGTATGTCCCAGGCAGATATGTTTACACTTTTTTTATTTTCTTCTTATACCTTTTACAAACTCTAAATATTTATACTTTTATAATCTTATTTTCTTTACCTTTATTCTCTTACGTATATATGTGTGCTTTTGCAGGAGTAGCATTAACAATTTCGTTGTAATAATGTTTCAGTGACAAGAAAAAGCGTTCTGATTCCGATTCTGATCTGTCTAGTCCTATGAATGGCTGTTACCAGTGTGATGAGGACCTTGAATCTCCAGGTCACACAAGCACAAACAGACACACACACACACACACACTGAGAATGGACTACATCGTGAAATATGAGACATCTTGTGTCATGCCAGTTAACTTAAGAGAGAAATATTTTTAACATCCTGTAATCTTAAAAAGAATTCCTAAAAGTCGGTCAAAAGAAAAATAACATAGACAACGTCAATAAAAATCTGTTTTTCTTTCCTGGTACTGGAATTTAGACCTTCAGTGACTCTGGTCTTTAAAGTCGGTGTTAAAAACTGTTGCATGTAGCTAAGTCAAAACAGCATCGGAAAGGTATCATATGGCTCCGTGGATTAGATTTAGAAAGGAGACAAAAAGTTTTTTTTAAACTTAATTTAACAGACATCCATACTGGAGCTTTCAGAAAAGTATTCTTGTTAATTTTATTACAAGTAACACATCATAGACAAAACAGTTATATCAAAAACATTTTTATACATTATAATAAAAGCCATCTGAACCATTTCACAAAGAAAATTCTAACACTTTTCTACTACTCATGCCCTCATTCCCATCTAAAAATTCACCTTTTGAATCATTGTAGGGTTTTGGACCAGAAACCCTTCAGAGGCTATACAGCAGCTGAATTCTTCTAAATTTTGAGGGATTTTTTCAACTGACTTCATGAAACAAGGTGCCCAAACCATGGTTTCCATTGTTAAACTAAATGTTTTAAGTCAGGAGGTGTTTGCATTGCTATTCAATGATATGACCACAAGAAGTTCATAAAAAGACCAGAAAATGTTCAGTTACATGCATTTTATAATTTTGCTTTTTTAATACAATTGATTTATAATGAAGCAATTGAGATGAGACTAATAGTTGATTTTCAGAATGAAAGATAATCTGACTTTTGCTACATTGTTGCAGGGAAAAGAATGCTGTCAATGATAGAATAAGTCCCGAATCTTCCAACTGCTTGACCTTGTGAAGTGTTTGCAACAATAAAAAAGCAACTCCTCAGTCAGTTATTTTAGATATTTCCCCTGGTCTTTTCAGATACTTTGATGTTGCTCAATTCACCAGGGCATTCATTCATTCTCTAGTATCCCAAATAGTCTATTCTATACATTCTTGTTTGCTATTTTATGATATTTTTTGGACTGACAAATGAACACTGACAGAGTTTGGATACTTCAGCAATACAACCAACGAATCTACTTTGTACTGCTATGGCAAAATGTACCTCAGGCCAGTGTTGCACCAAAACCACATAACGAACAACTCTGACACATCTAACCCCACATGCAAACTGCAAATGAAGCTTTGATGATATACATGTTTAAGTCATGGGGTAACAGAGGTCTGAGGCATCAGTCCTGAACCGTGAAATTTTCAGTTAGGCATTGCAGATGTTTCTTTCTTTTTTAAAAGATATCATACCATGATTTACTTGCATCCGCAGTGCAGCAGGTACTAAATTAGTTTGTTGTGGTGAAGAAAGAGCTTGCCTAGGAAGTGCAGCTCCCCTTTTTCTAGTCTATTGATGCTCCAACTCCTATCCTAGAAGAATAAACTGTGGTTGATGACAGAAAGCAAATGAGTTGAAATGTGGGTCCTCTGCAGTGTGATTAAACTTAGCCTTAGAGAAAAAGCAAGTGGCATCGATATTTGGCGTAAGGGTTAGGGTTAAGGTTAGGGTTACGTCAATACAGAACATTATGGAAAGTTTCTACAACCCATCATTGTTTGAGACAGGGGCCTCAGTTGTCCAACCTGTCTACTGCCACTGTGGTAGGATTATTTTGAAGGGGTCAGAAAAGTTGATTGATTAACTGGCATATAATGAATTAGAAATAGAAAATGGAAATGGAAAATTGAAATTACATGCATCTGGGGAAATCAAGTTGAATGTGAATGTAATCTGCTAAATGAAACACACCATTACCATTTTCTCCTTGGCAGTCCTATTAACAAACACCAAATCAACCAATGCAAGTAATAAACCCTCAAGTGATACACACACATCAATATTCTTATGAATCTGAACATTGTCGGCATTGTATAACAAATCCTGAGCCCTAAATAGCTGGCATGCATGTGATTATGTGGCTGAGTAATAAGATCAAACTATAAACTCATAAATCCTGTATTTAATACATTTTGTAATAAACAAAGAACCCAAAAAAGAGCTTATTAGCAAATAGACTGAAGCAATAGCAACCACATCCTAAGCAACACGGTGTTGTTTCAAAATAGGATAAAAGCAAGAGTGGAAGGAAGATCCCGTTCATTTGGACACATAACCCTGGCAATGCACTTCATACTGCTGCTTGTGCTATTGGTCTTAAAGGGTAAGCTACGCTGACCTAAAGCTAAGTCAAACAATTAAAAAATCTGGCCGTTTCAATTCATGACACTCCTAAAGCTTTGTGAATGTGACACAATATAACAAGACTATAAATGTATTGTTTTGCCTATTAGGTGCCAATGGTTCTCGTATTGTTGGAGGCAGAGATGTTGCCCCCCACTCACGCCCCTATATGGCCTCGCTGCAACTCGGAGGTCAGCTTTTCTGCGGAGGAATTCTGGTGAGGGAAGACTTTGTGCTCACAGCGGCTCATTGTAAAATATCTCGGTAAGAATCCATGACTGTTATTTTTTATATTTCTAGAAATAATGCAATAAGAACATAGAATCAGAAAAAAACTGATAAGGAAATCTTAACATTTGGGCAGAAAATTAGAAAATTGGTTGTTGTTGTGTAAAACACTGATTAGAAATCCATAAATGGTATTAATAAATATGTTTGTGAATTTATTCCAGGAAGCGGGAACGTTTTTATCTTTTTATACAGCTTCTTATACAATCTTACGATCTCTTTTGTAAAAGTGTTGAATCTATCAAACCTGTGTTGAATAAATGAGTCAATGCAATACATTTAATAAAGTAAACAACTAAAAGAAAAATGAAGGCAACAAAACATTTCCTGTGGTGAATTAACCCAAGGAATAAGTTGCTTTGTATGAAATGGACTCCTGTTCTGAATAAGATAAATTGTAGTTGAATATATTTAGAATTAATTATCTCTGCTTATCATTTTAGTTATGCTGACCATCCATATTATTTATAAGTCTTAATATGTGTTTTTGTAAATATATTATAAATATTAGAAATTGCATGATTAACTGCTTTTTATATCCAGACCATACACAGTTGTCCTCGGAGCTGATTCCCTGACAAATGACGAGGCCACAAAGCAGATGTTAAAGGCTGTCAGATCTTTTCAACATCCCAATTATGACCAACATGAAAATGACATCATGCTCCTAAAGGTAAAAAAAAACAAAAAAAAACAAGCATTCAATTATAAAGCTACCTAAAAAAATCATGGTTCCTTCACATTAATTAAGAGGTAATTGTCCTTATTATCCAGTTATTATTATATCCAGTGTGCATAGAACATATGGTAGTAGCATATGTACAGTACCTGATATTACTACATGTTATGCATTACAATTTACATTTTAGGCTCCATAAACAGGTGCTAATGTTCTCCATCATTATTTGGATTTCAGCTTAACGGCAGCGCAAAACTCACTGAAGCGGTACAACTCATAGCCCTGAAAAGGGGCAGGCTGGAAAGGTTCAGCAAATGCCTTACAACTGGCTGGGGGGACATTGGAGATAATGGCACTCTATCAAGCAGGCTCCAGGAAGTCAATGTGACAATCCTAAAACAAAGGACATGTGAGAGAAGATGGAGGGGCGTTTCGATTACCAGTACTATGGTCTGTGGCATTGGAGCCCATTCCTATCAAGGCTTCTGCTCGGTGAGACTACATTCTTTCTTTTTTGAAAAGGATGGAAATTGACTTTGGACCTCAGAGCTCTACAATGTGCAGGAAAAGACACCTTCCTTTCATCTGGCAACTGATGTTGCTCGCAGATAAAAAAATAAAAAAAAATCCCAACATATCTCTTATGTGTATTCTATCTATTCTTTTTCAGGGTGATTCAGGAGGTCCCTTGGTTTGTGATGGAGAGGCAGCAGGTGTGGTGTCCTTCTCTGGAAAACGATGTGGAGATCCTCGGACCCCTGATGTCTACACACGCATATCATCCTACAATGAGTGGATAAAAAATGTACTGAACAACAATTAGCAACATCATTTAAAATAGTAAAGGTACAACAACTTGCTTTTACCTGTACTACATGCTCAGTAAAATAAAGGCAGTTCTGAGGTTGTAGGTAAGATTCTGCATTTTGCTTTTTTCTTTCCAAAAGGTGAAGCACTGATTCCCAATACCATTTTGAGTTATGTTTGCTCTTTAATCCCATTTTGATGTTTAATTTGAGCGTAATGTGATAATAAAATAAATATGAAGACAAATGGGTCTTTTTAACAGCGTCAATATCTCTGCTGTGAACAACAGGGACAAAGGTCTTATTTCAGATATGGCACTTTATGATCAGCAGAGGTCGCCATTACTATACTATTTTCAAGGCCATATTGTGTTCTGTGTGGCAGACTTTCAGTTTGAGGAATGAACTGAATCTTATACCAGCGGCTTTAGTGGCAACAAAAAAATAAAAAAAAAAACTTAACAAATTATCTTACAAATAGAGAATCTGGAATTACTGAAATTGAAAACTGATAATTTGACAACATAAAAAGAAGATACATACATCCAACATACAACAAGCATAAAAAGGGAAAAAAAGAAGATAATGAAACAAACATTTGAAATGGATAATTGAACAATGGTTGATCGTAAGCCAATTTGTAAGTTATTAAAGCAGGTGTAAAATTTCTGCTGCTGCAGAACACTGCACAGTGTTATGTATAGTATAATTATAAAATTCACATATATCACCATATGTCACATTTACCCAACCAATTACTGGAAGCAGCTGTTTGAGAAAATTAGGGACAGGTATTTACTATTTCACCTCCAAATAGAATGTAATTATATTTTTGGTGGCTTGAAGAAAGAAGACAAAAAACAAAATAAATTTCAAAGTTGATGATGGACAAATATCAAAAAGATCATTTAAAATGAAAATGCATTAAACTGTAATGCTTTGTGGTTCAAAATGTTCTAAGGATGAAAAATGTATTTTTAAAGATTTTTTTTCAATACATTTCCGAAGACAACAGATTATCTGCAAAAGGTAGGCTGTGTTTGCAGTGACCTTAAAAGAAACTTCTCTAATATGCTACATTGAATTGATATTAATCAGTTGAATATTATGCACGCTGTAATATGTGGATACTTCAGTGTTTGTAAGATAAGATTAATTTTGCTGTTATTGCCTGTTTTTCTCTCTGTGACATAATGACTTGGTCGTTTTCCTTTGCACTTAAAATATTCACATAGTTTCCGATAATATCCGATGCATTCAGCAGAGGGATCTACATCCCTTTTAAGTGAAAACACAATTAAAACATCAATTCCCGTTTCTCCTGGCTTCCAACGTTGTATTCTATTCTTCTGTCGTTAGACGAAAAGGTTGCTGGGAACCTGAGTCCTTATTCCTTATCTACCATTTTCCACGAGCTTCGCGAGATTTACATAGGCGGGTTGTGTGTGGCAACATTTCTCTTGTCAGTCGAACGGAACTAAATTGCTATGAAATCTGCGCACAGGTAAGAATACATCTGTTCAGATGATGAACAATGTTTTTTTATCATCCAGCTGTCACTTGTCTGTTGCCGTGAATATGAAAAGTGAATGTAGCAAGCAGTTCCGGCGTTATCGTAACATCTGCAGTGGGGTAAAGCTAGGACAAACGGGTGATCGTGATAACCTACAGGCTGTATTTAAGGTGTGTTGGTTTTAATCTTGAGAGGTGGGGCGGTGTAATTTGCGGCCCAGTCTGCCAGGCTTTCATGCTAAATGTTTGTTGCTAACTTAGTCAAAGCAATATGGTAGTTGCTAACGTTCTGTGATCTGTTAAAATACATTGACACAGCTGACGCAACGTCACTCTCTCAAAAGTTGTTCACTAGCATTTTAATCTCGAACTTAATTTACTAGTGCGCAACCAGGTAAATACCCGTTGTACACCTGAGAAGACACATTAATCTCGGAATGTTTTTATAAACAATGACCTCCAAGGCTGTATATGTGAAGCGTATGCCCAGGAAGTTATTCTAACAACCTCACTCATTGGCTGTCGGAGGTGTCAGTCTGTGCTCGGTCGGCTGTCTCCCCCGGCGGCCGAGCCATCCATGTAATTGTTGCATGCATTTTACATTTGAATACTGTCATACTTATGCCCATAATGAATAATCATCGTCCTCTTTTTTTCTATTAATCAGTAACCTTTGAATTCCTGGAGGCATGTCCAAGAAAAGGGGCAGGTATGTGGCAACACAGCTGCTGTAAATCCCACCTATTTACAATCTCTATCCATGATTGTAAATTTTAACTGACTCATATACACCTATCACACCACGTGTAGATGAATAAGCTACATGACACAGTTTTATAGTTTAACCCCTGAGTTGTATAATGGCATGGCATCGGAATTATATAATCAGTTTTCGTTAATTTCTAGTAAATATAGATCACTGTGTAACTGAAACTGAAATTATATCAATCAAGAATACAATAACTTTACAGGATGAATTGTAGCAATATATTGGATTCTGGGACTAGTTAATTACAGTCACTGTCTATTTAATTAAACAATAATGAAAACAAAATGACAAGTGGGAGATTTGCTAAATTCATTTTCATATATGCAATATATGCAATATTTCTGTATGCAATAGTTGTGATTTCATCTCCTAGTTCTTGTGATTTAATCACACACACATATATATATATATTCCACTTTCTTTAAAGGTAGGTCCAAAAAAAATCCAGTGCAGGAAAAAAAACTGAGCTGTGTCCTTTTTAATTTTTTCAGAAAAGATTTAGGATACACACTGTCACTTTTTTAGTCATAATGCAGAGTGGTGCACTGTATTATTAAAAGCTTTTTTTTTTTACATCAACATGTCAAATGTGAAAAATTATCATTAAATCAAAAATCAAAATGTTCCTTAACAGTGTGTGACATAAAAACGGCAAGTATCTGAGCCAATTTTGAGTTCTAACTTAAATAATTATGGCTTGTCTTTATGTGGATGTACATTGGTAAAGGTTAACCAGAAGAACCTTCCAAGGGTGCACAAAATCTGTATGTAGCTCATTACAGCCCTTCATTGAAATAAAAATCCTCGTAAAATTTGAGCCATTGTCAGCTGGAAGGTACATACCATCTAAATATTGATGGTTCTTACACAGGTCAAATGTCTCCACACTAACACTTATTACTTGTTCATTCTGTTCTCCAAGAAAACGGAGTAGTGGGGAACTGAGTGACACAGTAACCCTTGATCCCAACGGCATTCTTGGAGTCCGCATTCAGCATAACTGGCGTGAGAAGGGGAACCAGAGTAAATGGAAGGGCACAGTGCTGGACAGACTTAGTGTAAACCCTTCTCTCTTCATGGTGAAGTATGACGGCTTTGATTGTGTCTATGGCATTGAATTGTTCAAGGATGAAAGGGTGTCAAACTTACAAGTCCTGGCGGAAAAAGTTGGTGAGCCAGATGGATATTTTTAAGCAATATCTACAATTCATTTTTTCAACATATGTTTCTAGGACTTTTCAGTCTCCAATTCTTTTATATTTTTATAATTTTCTCATGTCTCCATAGTAAACAACAAGATCAAG
The DNA here is from genome assembly GCA_901007705.1 of Fistularia tabacaria. NCBI lineage: Eukaryota > Metazoa > Chordata > Actinopteri > Syngnathiformes > Fistulariidae > Fistularia > Fistularia tabacaria. The sequence goes on along the minus strand of CAAKHD010013293.1, from coordinate 428,066 downwards.
ATACCTCCAGGTGCAGAGGAGCTGGTGGGAAAAGCTGTGGAACATCTTTTTGAAAAAGAAGATGGGGAGAAGAATGAATGGAGAGGGATGGTACTCTCTCGAGCTCCAATCATGACCAACTGGTATTATATCACTTATGAAAAGGACCCAGTTCTTTATATGTACCAGCTATGGGATGATTATGCTGATGGAGACCTCAGGATTCTGCCTGAAGCAGGTATTGTATTTATGTACAGCAAAGATGGTCTTATACTTAAAAAAGTGTCCTATGTCTTTTTGGATAAGACATAATAAGACATAAATGTAATCAGAACATAACATTTCTTTTTTTTTCATTTGGGACAACCATATACATTTCTTTAATATGTGTACCTGGAAGTTCCAGCAGCATTGCTAATCACTGCTGAATCTATTCTTTCCTGTGACGATTGATGGAAAATCATTAAGAAAATTCAGAAAATACTTCAAAGCGCTGATTTCCAAACACTTCAGGCTATTTCCATCAAGTTACATGTGCCCATACTTGCCACCACGGGTCTCCCTAGAGCAATGATAATATCAATAAATGCTAAGCCAGGAGAATCATTGTTATAATATGACAATCAATATAGATAACATATACAGCTAATATTCTAATATTATAATTCAACTTTAGGAAAATCAACAATATATAAAAGTAAATAAAGTAAGTAAAGTAACATTTGCACACAAAGGTTGTTCTCATATATTTGTTTTCTGTATTTTGTTATAGCCAGTATAAAAAACAAACAAAAACATTGAATTTACTCCCTGCAAGGACCTGACAGATAAAAGGGTAGAGTTGGGCAAACTTCAGAACAGATTGAGGCAACAAGCTCATAATAACCTCAAGATGTAGGACATGGTCAAAATTGAGACGTGGACGCAATCCCTTCTATCCTTTGATCTCCCAAGGGAATTTCCCACTGTTGTCACCAGCTGTGTTTATATTCTCTCTACAGCCAAGATCAATGCCACAGTTCAGCTTGTCACTTACCGTGCTAATGATATATTGAGGAAATGTCCCTCAGGCCTGGTGTTGATATTTTTTGACAACTGAAAACCCCGCAGAGCTCTGGGATTATTTCACAGCAGTTTGATTTTTCAAGAAGAAAGGGGACACATTTTGCATTCGCTACTAGTCAATTTCAGATCAAAAAGATATTATTCTGCTTCCATTTCCTAGACATCATTTGAATCTAACAGACTGCTGGGCATCCACTTGTCAAAGGACAATATTGCACATCTGCAAGGTTTGTCTGAACAGAGTGGGACATTATTTTGGCAACTAGGATGAGAGAGTCTGCAACTACCATGGAGTATTGTATTTAGTCTTCTTCTTTTCCTTTCAGCTTTTCCCTTCAGGGGTTGCCACAGTGAATCAACCTTCTCCATCTAACACTATTCTCTGTATCCTCATCTCTAACGCAAACTACCTTCATATCCTTTCTCACTACATCCATAAATCTTCTCTTTGGTCTTCCTGTAGACCTCCTGCCTGGCATATCCTATTCCAGCATCCGTCTATCAGTATAGTCACAATCCCTCCTCTGTACATGAGTGAACCATCTCAGTCTGGCTTCTCTGACCTTCTCTCTAAAAACTCTTAACATGTGCTGTCCCTCTGATGGACTCATTCCTGATCCTATCCATCCTCATCATCCTCTCTGTGACCTCTAGCTCTGCCTCCTGTCTTTAGTTCATTGCCACTGTCTCCAAACCATACAGCATCGCTAGTCTCACCACTATCTTGTACACCTTTCCTTTCATTCTGGCTGATATTCTTCCATCACATGGTACCCCTAAAACTTTTCTCCACCCATTCCAACCTGCTTGAACCTGTTTCTTCACCTCTTTTAGTTTTGTATCTAGTCTTAATCATGCCTATTAAATGCCTGCAAGGAGTATCCACACTCCAAACCTTGAAAAAACCCACCACTTCAACCACAGGCTAAAGGAGAGGTAGTAAGCCTTTTAAAAGTAGAAATTGGTTTTACTCAGAATTATCGGTCTACAAGGAAAGACTGGTATCCTAAAGGGTAAATCAAAAACAGAAATTGGGACAGGACTTGAACAATTTGATTACAATGGAACCCTTTCAAAAGCGAGAACATTAAATTGATTCACTATACTTGAACCACTTAAAATAGCAAACCCTATCATCTCTGATGAAGAATCCCAAACTACACCAAGACCGTTAATTGCTTTTAGGGGGCGACAGGAAGCTGCAGCAGACCCTTGCCATCCGAGAGACATTACACCATCCACCTTTCACATTACAGGAGCTTCACTTGCAGCCAAGTCAGTGCAATCCAGACCAGGCTGAAGGGATTTGCTAGGCGTCCTGCAATTACATATTCTCTCTTCTGTGAATCCTATCAAGCTGGCCAAACACGTACCCTGTCTAGCTGTCCAACTGACAGTAATGAACTGCTCCCAATGTACCGTCTGAGCGCACTCTGCTGGACAAAATTTTAAGTGGCATGATCTCTTTAACATTAAAATATGTTACCTTATTTAAGCTGTTCAAAAAACTAAACTAAAAAACAAGAAAAAAGGAACAACAAAAGTCACAACATATATATGACCTGATACATTCATGATTTTGCAGATTTACACATTTTAACCCATTTTCACAATACATGATAGCTTAGCAGAAACTTAAAAAAATAAGTTAAAAATAGAGTTAATGTAAGACATGCTGTAAATTCTAACTCACTGAATGAAATTAGATAAACTAGAATTTTGAGCATTGTGTTTTTGTGAACGTTTACACACACACACACACACACACACACACACGTACTTCACGTCATGTGGTCTTGTTTAGACGTGTAGGCATTATATAATCATCATATATACTTATACACACACACCATAAAATAAGTGGTTTTATGACTGTGTTTTTCACTCACCTGCAAATAGAACTGGAGTAAATGGAACTGCAGGGAAATATTGTACACAGTTGTGCTTTTAAGGGGTTAAAATCTTCAGATGAAGGACTGGTATTTATGATTGCTATTGAAGTGAGGGGAGGAAAAAAATGAGGGAGTTTAGAGTATAACAATTTATCAGTATTTGAAAAGGACCAACAACCAATAAAGATTAGTGTATCCTTGAGTTTAAATTCTCGCATAAACATACATGCATCTGTTCAAGCTGGCCTTAATACCTAATGTTGAATAGAAAAGTTCTACACTCATCTATGCGTCATTCCTGAAACTCTGACAAAACATGACGTGGTAAAAGCACCACTTATTTTCAGTACATTTTTGCACCGATTCTTGATCATTAATGACAAATGGTTATTTATTGTCAGGATTTTAACCCTTTAAATGCAATTGAAACACACAATTGCTCTGTTTTATTTGGATGAGCAGGGCAAAGCTGTCATGAATATATATTCTATTGAGTCCTTTATTATTGTTACGTAATACCCCACTAGCTGGGTTACACAGACACACATATACTGGTTCAAGGCTGTGATTAACTAAATTTTTGCATTTTCTATTAAACAAATACTTATTTGTATATTTTCAAATAAAAAGAAAAAAAATGATGGCATTAATCTTAGTTACTGATATAATCATAATAAAACAAATCAGTGCATTGTATTACGGGAAAGACTACGGTGAGTCAAATTTAACTGATGCCTGTTAGTTAAAATTAAATATATTCAACAAATATAATTACATTTGATTACTCAATTTCCTCTGGGATCAGTGAAGTATTTCTGATTCTGATTTAACTAAATCATGTGACTGTAACCTCTACTTTGCATGTTTTTGCAAAATAATTTCTCTAGAATATCTCTTTTCATCAAAAACATTTGGTAAAAGACATAAACCCTTGCAAAACTTTCTTCCTGCCTCAGGCTTATTGATGTTTCGATGTTGCTTTGGTTCCCAATCATCATTTTAATTTTACGTCACAAAGATTATAGAGGGATTTAACTGCCCTTTGTAAACCATGTTTCATCAGTATGTGTAGCATTTACCATTTATGCACTAAGGAAGTCCTCAAACATGTTGTCCAGGAGAACTATATCTGCAATGTTCACATTTCTTTTTTTCATGACAAAGGTAAACTGTTGACTGAGTTGACTGCTCAGATTTAACTCTGCCTCCATTGCCCATTTCCCTCAGAGAACAAGCACCTGTTACCCGCGGACAGAAAGCCAGGAGAAGAGACGGAGAGTCTGGTGGGCAAACAAGTGGAGTATGTTACTGACAAGGGTGTGAAAAGAACAGGCCTAGTTATCTACCAGGTCCCAGCTAAACCCTCTGTCTACTATATTAAATATGATGATGACTTTCATATCCATGTCTATGATCTAGTAAAAACCACCTAGAGATAGTGGACACTCCCTCTCCTGACTTCCTTCATCTGCTTCAGTGTCACTCATTCTGATCTGTTATAGGAAAGCCATGACAAGGTTGAATAGTTGATGCTTATTGTTCAATTTAAAGTGCAATCTCTCTTCTTTATCCTTTTTTCTGATGCACAGCAGAACTGTAGCACTACTATGCTTGGCTATTGCAAGTAATCTTGTTTTATTGTCGCTGCCCTTCTTTCTATGTTACGGTTGCCTGTATACATGAAAAATTGAAGCTACTAGTTGCAGTTTGCATGAAAAATTATGTACATGCAACCTAACAGTTTCACGAAGCAATTCAAAAATTATGAAAGGCCACGCAACACACTTGAGTTAACAGTAAATATCATGAGCATGTGGGCAGTTAATCACCTTTTTTCATAATAACCGAATAGGAAGTGTCAAGGTAACTGCTTCAGCTCCTATGTTTCAGTTTTACTTTTGGCTGGCTTCTTTCATACAATGGCTATCCCAGACAATAAAAACAGAGCTCTTGGCGCTCAAAAGAAAAATCAAACAAACAAAGCTACAAAATTGGTATCTTAAAAAAGAGACTTCTCCATATGAAGAATCCATGAGGTCTTCTTTAATTTCTTATAAAGTTTTGTGATCAATTTTGCTGTTAAACTCAGTTAAAACTATTCAGCAGATATTTAATTTGACATAATTTATTATTATTATTATTAGCTGCTGCCCATGATTACATTTCAATTAAATATTATTAAATAAAATTTTGTGTTGCACAGGGCTTTAAAATTAATGCAACTCAGTTGCAACTTTCTTTCACCTAAGTCTCAAATAGTTGAAGTGGCTTAAGGGTGTCACTGTGTAAAATAAGGCTACATTCAGCAGCTGCTCAGTGCAGCTGTTTGTGTATCTCAAGTTTTCGTCCTTGAGACAACAAGTGGGCTGTCTTTATTCTAATTATAATTCAGTCCCTGTTGTCACAGAGAAAACGACACAAAAGCCTTTTTTTCTGTAAAGTTCTTATTCAATTGTATGCTATTTTGGGGATTCCTCCATCTTTGGAAGTCATGGGGTAATTTTGAGTACTGTATTTGTCTAACAATCATGTTAAATATCAGGATTTGCAATGTGAAATCCCTTGATACCGAATTATTGGAAATCCTGCTGCACATTTCAGTTAGGTGAATTAATGTTAAATAAATCTGATGAGAAAAGGAGGGTATCCCATCGTTTAATCACTCGGGGTGGTTCCGAAGGATGCTCTCAATTCAGAATTTTAATAGCACTCTATATATATTTGTGATGAAGAGGCAGTGTGCTTTATTCCCTTTGAAATTTTACTTCACACAGATAATAAAGTGCCTTCAGGCTTGTCATTTTGCAATATTGTACTTCCAATATATTTGAATATAATTGTGTAAGAAGGCTGCTATTTGGTTTCATCCAAAAGTTAGATGCTCTTAAGTGACTGGTAACGCTTGACAACTGAGAGAAAATTTTGTGGTCATTGCTTTACATTGTTATTTTGCTCTTAATGCAGTACGAAAATGTTAAATGTAACATGGTTTTATAATCCCAGCTGATCTTGGGGAGAGCACTTTATTGTATCAAGTTTACAGGTTTGGAACATAGTATGCTACGTTTTTTCCCCAAATGCTTGTTTTCTTTATGGATAAATGTGGCCGATTATGCTTTACATCACAAACACATGGAGGGAAAGTTAAAAATTAAAAACAATAAAAATAAAATAAAAAAATAAATAAACCTGTGGCAATACATTCGGAAAACAGTATTTAATCTGTACAACTTGTGTGAAATGCCTTGTAAAGTTACCTGTTGTGATTACTATATTGTATGAATATCACATCAAAACAAAATTTAATTATAGTAAAAGTGTTGATAAACAGAGCTTGTAAACGGACTACTTCAATGATAATCAAGGGTTAAGTTCAGAGTAACAAACTGTAGTTTTACAACATGACATTCATGCTTTGAGTGTGGATTCTAGCCCGTTACATGATTACTTCTTAGTTGCTGTACTGATCATAACTCTTGATGTGTTCAGAAGTGAATCTGTGGCCTCCCCACCTAAGTCAATCAGTGGATCTCCTGGTATTTTGGACTGTCAAATCTTTGCATGCATTGTAATCTAAAGACTTCCTCAAAACTCTTTATTAAATAACCACAATTTTGATAATGAAAAACTAGTATAACCAGTATAGTTTGCTCAACCCACATTAAGTAATTTTTATAAAGTCAACCACCAGTAGGTTCCCAAGTATTTCTAAGTGATATGTAATCAATTCAAAATGATGGGGTGTACTTCATGCTTTCAACCATATAGTTCTGTCATAGTTAATAAATATTTTTCACATTTGTGTGTTATTTTTCATTTTGTTGCATTGCCCTGACAAAAGCACAGGTGGCACTTTCAAGTTCATACATATTACATAAATATTAAATTTAATACCTATTTTATATTTAAGTGGTCCGATAAACTGCAGAAATCAATTACAAATTGTGGCTGTACTTAATTTAGTTTACCATTACTTTTAATTATCTTTGATATAGAATGTCACATTGAAGTTGACCAAGTAATATATGCCATTGCTTTATGCTTTCATCACATTAGCAGCATGAGTCCAGGCTGAGCAAAATGTTGTATTTGATAATGTAGATAAACACATTTACTGTGCCAAAAAAACACCTCTGATAAACATGATTGAGTGTTTCTAAATGATTTTTTTCCCACTGCAAATCTACAGCTCCATTGTGACCTCATGAATTAAGGGCAAACAAATGAGATCACTGTAAGAAACCAAGTCCAGTTATTTTACCCTTCTGACTGGAATGTTCTTACCAGAAGTAAAACTTTCCAAAAGGTGATGCTGAGGCTCATATACTTTAAAAGAATATGGCATCTCAAAATGGCTACTGTGCTCATTTCCTTTTGTCCATCAAAGCTTAGAAATTAAACAGAAAACAGGACGGATGCAGACACATATTTAAGTCATAACTAAAAGTTGCATATATAAACATCTCTAACATATTCATAACATGAGATTTTGTGTACATTAGTGTGTTAGTCTTCAAACCTCGGTGGAAAACAAAATGAGAACACTTTTTAAAAGAAAGGTATAAGGGCTTTATGTACAATAAGAATCATCAGTCATACCTTGAAGAAGCACAGTGCACATTTGGGAGGCTTACCTATTGTATCTATATTTCACAAATTCTCATTTCAGATTTTCTTTCATTTTCAGCATGTATGGCGCTACAATATTTGAAGATCTTATTTTCTCGAGAAGTGCACTGTCAAATATGAATATCCAGATGTCCATGGAGCTTCTGTTCATTTGGAGAGATCCTTGAGATACTGCAAACCCTGGTTTGTGTATTCAGTTGCCCTTGTTGGAGCCTCTGAAAGAGCTGAAATCGTCCACCGCACTCCTGCAATAAATGAATATCAGTTGATTGTTTTTAAGACATGAACAGATTACAAGCATTAAAAGCTTTGGGCAAAGGAAAAGATGTCAGTGTTGAAGGTGAATCAAATCAATTACTGCACCAAATAAATCCATTTACTATCAGTGCCTCTAACTTGAAGTCACGCAATCGCAATGTCAAACCAAAGCGCAGTCAAAAACCAAACCCATGATAGTCACACGTTTATTATGAAATATTTCACGTTTTCAAAAAAAAGAAATAAGCCTCTGTTAGCAGTTCCTGCCTACCAACCGCCCCGAACGAGTTTCTCATCAAATTCTTACCAGAGTTCCAGGACTGCACAGGAGCGAATTCAATTTTGGGCACCTTTGGAAGCTCGGTCTAAGAAAAAAAGAAATTCTTGTATGTCTAATGAAATGATACAGTATTTTACTGTCAGCCATTTACTGCATAGAAGTTGAAGCTAACATTAAAAGCATGTTTTAATCACCTAAACAGAAGGTATAAACTCTGATTTTAGTCAATCAGGCTATAATAATACAGCAGTTAAACAGTGTCACTACTTATTACTCACAGTAAATGAGTAGTAAGTAGAAAACATAAGATGTGGACTCCATTGGGAAATGGTAATAGCCCTAAAGATATTGAATTTAATTGGTATAAGCCAAGACTGGCCAAGAGATTTAGACAAAGGAGAGAAACTTGTGTCAGGAATGCATGCTAAGCTATTTACAAAACAAACACAGATTTTGGTGCATGTAAGAAACAAGTTTAGTGTCTATTTACACAAGGAAAGACCTGTACCTCAACTCCAAAATACTTCATCCACTCCTCTATAGCAGGTGGTATTGCTGCTTTAGCCTTCTCTAAGGCCTCCGACCCCTGCACGCTGCTTCCCAGCAGACCAGAGTCATAGACAATGTAGACAGCTCCACCAGCAATTGTCACCTTGGTGGCCAATCTGGAAATGACAGAATCAAAAGATCGGAGGAACTTTGGCTGTACCCTTATATCCTGCCAAAATCCAGAAATGTGTTGTGCTCAACACATACAAACTTAAGTAAAACCACTTCAATAAAAGTATGTATGTTGGTGTAAGAGCATTCCAAAGGAAATAACGGCACACGGGGTGAGCTAGGGATTATTAAAAGTGACACTATTGCGAAAACTAAACAAATTAGCTCGTTTACGAATTTTAAGAGTACGATAACAAAAATGATTTTTAAGCATGCAATGTATAAAAAAAAATCATTTCGGTTCAACAACCAGGTGTGAAGCCAAAAATTAAAACTAGATAGTTTTCATCTCGCGTTTCACAGGCTGTTTGCTGACAGTCGACCTAGCTTAGCGCTTCATAGGTATACTAGCCTTGCGAGCTTTAGCAGCGGCTAAATATGACATTAATCCACAAATGTCTGTGGGTGACAATACTCACTTCACTATGGGCAAGATCTTTGCCGCCATTATCCGCAGCGACGTGGTTCCTTTAACCTACACGTATATACACAGCCAAGATAGTTCAGGTTGTCATGTGAAGGACAACCGTGGTGAACGCTGTCAAGAAGCTTCGTGTCAATAAAGTTGTCCTTTCAAAAGCTAGCGCAACTGCTCTTCTTCGTTCACTTGTATTTCTGTCAAATCAGAGCCAAGCGGAGTATTGTCGCCCCCCAACTACTGTTGTCAGTATTTTCCCCCTAAATGGCAGGTGAGTAGGTATGTAAAGATATGCCTGGAAGGAGACCAGTCTGGGCTTAAATTTCAACATTGTGTTGTTGTCTAAACGCCAAAGTTAAAACGCAAATTCACCCGGTCGCTTCAAAGACGTGAATTCAACGCAGAACGAGTAAAGCAGAGATCAAAAGGCACTTGCGACTTGCGATGCAAACGCACCGTTCACACAGACTAGACAACACACGTTCAATAAAAGTCTTATCTAAATACGCCCCTTTGTGCACGCCGAGAGAAACTCAGCGGGGATTGTATAAATAGTCCTCGTTTTCTCCACTTGTCAGTATTTCTCGCAGGGTACAAGCAGACTTTGCTTCTACAACTGAAACGTTTTACTTTACAGGATGAAAACTGCCACAAAACTTATGCTAGTCAGTGTTAGTGTTGGTTTCCTAGCCAGTAGGTGGACCTTACCCAGCTTCCATGCAGGTAAGGGATATTCCTTGATCAGTGTGACTGTCTGGTGCTATTAGAATAATTAAGGAATTGAAGGGTTTTTTCAAACGTTTTTTGAACTTTGTTTTGATCTAGAATTGTTTATCAAGGAAAAACGTTATTATTAAGCAATTTATTACTTAAGAAATGTCAGGTGATGTTGTACCCACAACACGCTCTATTCAGTAAAATGACACAACAGCAGCCACAACTGCTATTACACACTTGCAAACTGATTCATTATGTAGACAACAGCCACGTTTTTGTTTATGTTAAAAATAACCACACCAACAAGAATTAGAATGAGAAGTTGAATGCAAAAAATTGGATTTTCCCCCTCTCCTTTTTGGAGCAAATTGCTTCCTCCTACATATGTATGTGACGGTTTAATGTCTTTGACCTAATGGCATAAAAAAGCAACATTGTCCTGCAAATTAGGTAATAGTTTTCTGAAGTGCAACTTGCTGTACCACCCAAAAGCAACTCAAACCAACACAACCAAAAAGGTGAAACGAAAAAAAAATTGTGTAATTTTCTGACCATCACTATGATTTTAGCAAAATAAATTGTTATTATTATTTATTTAGCCACCCTGGATATAATCAAATTCACTGTTGAGCAATCAGTGCAAGTTAATCGGAAGAAAAAGAAAGTAGCACTGCAGTATTGTTGAACTTGCTCAATTTTGGGATACATTAACCAGTTCTCTGAGATAATCAAAATATAACCGGCAACTTTACAGAATTCTGTAACCAATAAAGATCATCAAATACAAGCAGAAACCAATCCATGAAACCCACTTTATTATTGAATTCCATCAAACTATTAGTGTTGTACAAACTTTGTACAAAGCTGCTTGAGTTGGACAAAGAGTTTAATCTGTTCTTGCTGGACAATCTGAAGCAATGCAAGCCATCCGCCATGATTGCTTGAAATGATATACATTGAAGTGCATATCACTGAGACCCACTGGCCTGAGGTGTTTTCTACTGTATCAGTCTTGTGGGTGCCTGGGGCTCTCGTACTAAATGAAATATCTGTGTAAAATGAACCAAATTTCCATGCCTTATTGGGATGAAGAAAGTTTAATGTTCCTAGGGGAAATTTGAAAACCAAGTACAAATCTGGTGCGTTACTGATGAGGTGCTACCATTAGGAGCACAGAGAATTTATTCATAACCTTTAAGAATGTGGTGTCCAATTGGGTTTCCAAAGAAAATTAAATTACATCCTTTGGGTCAGTGGAGTAGTGTAAATGCACCTCTCTTTGTCACAGAAGAACATCACATACAAATGTTTCATTCATTTTCTGATGAGAGAACAGTATATTTAAGATGATTAAATGCCACCATCTTATTTTTAATCAGTTTAAACTTTGCCAAAAAAGACTTCAAACAAAATAAACTGAAACCAATATTTAATCCCCATAGCCAAAACAGGGGCATATATCAGTTGTAATGTTTGTTAACTTAAGTGCCTCAAGGATATTTCAGGTTAACTGTATGTTAACCTGAAATAACCTTGAGGAAAGCTGACTTTCAAAGGCTTATATTACTATGGGATAGGCTCATATCCTCCCTTCTGTGATGCAAGATATTGACACTAAATGAACCGAGATAGCTAGTCCAAGATTCAATCTATCAAATGTAATCTGTTTTCTTTACGATATGGAAATACATATTTTACCAAAAAGCTTGTCCGAGATAAACAAATGAGGTTTATGTCGAATTTGGCTGGTGGCAATCCGAATTGTTTTTCTGTTGCTATCAGCATACACAGATTTATTTTCACAGGTGAAGTTTTCATATGTCACATCTGTTGTATTTCAGAGTCTCTCAGAGGGGCCAGGGTGTTGGTGACTGGGGCAAGTACAGGTATTGGTGAACAGATGGCTTACCACTATGCTCGCTTTGGGGCCCAGATAGTAATAACAGCAAGGAGGGTCAAGATTTTACAACAGGTCAGTTACTCCATGACATTTAATTTGATTCAAAGTTCAACCAGTACATATTTTTTTCTGTCAAGAGCCCCGTGTACACATGTATTTTAGGAATATTTTGAAATGAAATGTCTTGTGATAGAATATGATGTTTGTTCCAGCTAAAGGCTAATAACAAATGTCTTCAATCAATGAAAATTACAGTGTTACACTTGATATATTTGGTAGTCTTTTCTCCATGGGATAGGAGCCCTTACCCTAAATCTGATTCTGGCTTATAGGTGGTAGAAAAGTGCCTGAGTTTGGGAGCCAAGAAAGCTTACTTCATCGCAGCAGACATGTCCAGTGACTCAGACCCCGACAGAGTGGTCGAGTTTGCCATAAACAAACTGGGAGGCCTGGATTATGTGGTTCTCAACCACATTGGACCATCCCCCTTCAGCATGTGGGAAGGGGATGTGGATCACACCCAGTGGCTCATGAAGGTAATGCACATGAGATTTGTTTTTCGGTAGACATCCAGGAACTTCTTGAAATAATTTTATTATTAACGCAGAACACCACAAGCTAGATATCACATTTGAAAGCAGTCAGTCTTCAAATTGATGGATACTGTATCATATGTGCAGATATATGTAGTACCGATCCTTAAATTACAGTACACCTTTTTTGTGGCCAACCCAGGATGGTCAGTATGTTCCAAGTTCAACTTTTCCCTCCGTAGTATTCTATGTTGCGACTGCGCACACTATTCCTCTCCAGCACTGCTTACTCTTTATACAGCTAGTATTTTAGTACTTTGTTGAAAGGGCACAACTGTAAGGTGAGGTCACAGCCTCCTTGAACGTCCCACAACCTCACCTCATCACTTTCCCAGTGATCACCTCCCACTCGCTGCTCCAGAACTCTTGATCTTCCTTCCAGGTTCTTGCTTGGGTGGTGTCTTTAAACCGGTAATCTTGTAGCTAAGCATTGTCACTCAGATACTGGACAGATAATATTCGACTGATAATAATATATACTCCCTGTGCTGAAGTCGATTAATTTCTTACAAAGGGAGATCAGTGTACATTTCCTAAAAGGCAAAAGATCAAGCTCCAGATATATTTTGGTGAATATTTTCTGGTTCGATAAAAAGCAAATAATAGGATGTGATATAAAGCCATTTTTTTTAAAATTATTATTCATTCATTCATTCATTCATTCATTCATTCATTCATTTATTTATTTATTTATTTTTAATGGCCCACTAAATCATTCAATATAAGATATTTTCACATAATCAGATGACTGTTTCTGTGTGTACTCCGTAAAGGTCAACTTCTTGAGCTATGTTCAGATGACATGGAAAGCTCTACCCTCCCTTGAGCAAAGTAAAGGATCCCTTGTGGTTGTTTCTTCCCTTTTAGGTATGTTTGTGGCATTCATTTGATGGCTATTTTATTTGCAAAATGAATAACCTTTTACATTTTAGAACACTTTCTAATAACTATAGCCTGCATTGTTTCATCTGTGTACATTTCATGGAACAATTATACTCGACTCTTAACAGTTTTTTTCACTTCACAGGTAAAATGTCCAGTCCCTTCGTAGCACCTTATAGCTCAACAAAATTTGCCGTGAACGGTTTCTTTGGGTCGCTTCAACATGAGTTGGCGATGAAGAAAAGTAATGTGTCCATCTCTATATGTACACTTGGACTCATTGACACTGATTCAGCAATGGAAAAAGTGGGGTAAGTAAAGTCTATAATATTTAGTGTTGTCATGTACCGCAGGCTAATTTATCTGTTTTATTAATACTTAATCAGTATCGTGAACATTTTTGTGCAGATATTTGACCATTTTCTATCTGTAAAATGCAATATTTTTCTCTATGCAAGGGGAGTCACCAAGGTACCGGCTTACCCTGCGACAGATGCAGCTTTGAACATCATCATTACAGGAGCAACCAGACAGTTAGAACTCTTCTACCCATGGTTTACTCAAGTTGTGACTTTGAGCAAAGATTTTTTCCCCTCCATCACAAACTATGTTATCCAAAACTCTTACAAGTATAGCCCATGAAAAATAAGAATTTGTCACCTATTATCTTTCATCCTAGAAACATTGGATTATTTATAAATTAGAGCTTTGACAAGGTATTTAATCTTTTGATATACAGAATGAGACTTTGGATTCTGCATCAACGTTTTATGACCCAAACTCCTTTTAACCATTCAGATGATATTGGGTAGACTTTTAGTCTCACTCTCTACATTTTCCTTTCTGAAAGAGTGACAATTAAGCTTGTCTTCTATTACTTTCTTGCCATTCTTTTGGAACATGTATGTGGTAAAGGTTCTACCAGGTATTTATACAAAGCTGTGTTTTTTTTGGCCAAGGAGAAGAATAATTAACTTTATTGTTGTTTAAAGAATCAATGGAGAAAATGTACTGCATGTGTAACCGTCCATGCTGAAGTCCAAATGGGGATGTTTTTTTGCCAGCAGATCAAGACATGAAACCGAGTTGTTCAAGAGCACAGTGAACAATATGTTGATGGAACAACAAACTTTTCGAATTAGCGTAATTTTATGGTGTATACGAAAATAAAATCTCTAAACCAAAAATGCATCCTTCCCCAGACTCCTACTCTCTGGTTATTTTTTAATTGGAAGTTGTGTGTTCATTTTTTTTTTTTTTTTTTAAAGGTCATAGGAAGAGAAAACAAAAAACTGACGGAATAGCATAATAAACTGTCACACCTCCTCAAATTTAATTGTACCTGAAAAAAACGTTTTGTAAAACTAACAGTCAACTGGAGGTACAACAGATGTCCACATGGGGGTAGTAGCTCCAAAGTAGTGAGGCCGATTTGTCCTCAATCTCAATCTGCATTGATTGGTAAAGATTTAATAATTTTATAGATAAATGTTTGAAAGAAAATAGGCCTGAATACTGTACTGCTGTTTAAAACCCACATTATCAGTCTATATTCACTGGCCACAGTGTTGTCCATCCCATACATTTGGGTCAGTCTTTTCAGAGCTGGTCCATGTGTGTATCCCAGACTTCCTGCCATGCAGGACTTTCTCAGTGGGTTCTTTTGTGTCTTTTCCTCATTCCCAAAGGCACTGCTGGCATCCTGTGAAGCTGTTGGCCCAATCCATCCTGGTGGTCTTTTCTTTATTGTAATACACCCAAGAGGTTGAACCCTGCTGATAGAGTGCTTTGTACCCAGAGTGAGTTGTCCGTGTAAAAACAGACGGAGGGTGGGAGGCATTGAAAGTTATTGTGAGACATGAAAAGTTGGGAAATAGAAACAGACAGTTTGTCTTTTATTCTGATAAACGATCTGCCTATTATGAGAATAAATGGCCTTGAATTTAATATAGATGTATGGCATTGCAATTACTTCCATCGCATTCCACTGTTCTCTAATAGTATTTCATTTGATACGATTGATGGTTAGATTTCATCAAATACATGTTCTCTTTGTCCTTATCTCAACACTGTTGATGATTTGAGGGGTTTGACGAGGTGGCATAATCTCTTCAGATGATTCGCTGCATGCTCACTCCGTCAGCCTCTCACACACAAACATGATGAGGCCGCCTGAGTAGGGGAGCAGTCATGGCCTTGGAGAAAAGCCAGAAACACCTGCAACAGATTAGTGTTGCCAATGCTAGGTAATAAATCCTCTCACCCTTTCCTAGCATCTCCATCTCCTCCAAGCATGGCTCACAGGCTGAGGAGCACACACCCACACTTAGAATGTTGACTAAAGCATACATGGACTAATTTAGTATGAATAGTGATGCATTCCTATTTTCCTACTCACTTAAATTATTTTAAACATTTTAATTATGACCAAAATAGACAATTCCTTGACCAAAGCTAGTGTGTGCTTCACTGGCTACTTCACTTTAAATGGGGTGGACTGATTGGCCAAAGGAACTCAAAGAGATGTATAAGTGAGGACAAATTTGGTTTATTAATATGAATGCAGCATATAAATTAGTCCCCTATATTGACAGCTAATAATCAAACATTTGTATATTTTCTGACAATAGTAAAATCAAAGTACTTGTAAAATAAGTATATCAACAAGTTCAAAATAGCATATGTCTCCAGTTTTATTTTTGCCCACAAAGTTTGCTGATGCAGCAAAAGTGTCTTGTTTCAGCCCATAAATACTTTCCTATCCATGGAAATAGTATGGTGCAGCTCAACAGTCATGTAGCAGCCTCAATTTATGGTTCTTCCTTGTCCTGGTTCCATGAGCACAAAGGACATTAAGTCTATAATTCTCAATCCAGCCTCACTCATCAGTTACTTTGAGCAGCCCTGGTGTTCCTCTGTCATGTCCCTCAAGTGGCACTTCATCAGAAATACCCATAATGAAAATTGTGATTTCTATATTGATGTCTGTTTCTTGAACCAATTTAATGTAATTCAAATGCTTTTTGTGTTTGGCATCAACAGAGGATTGATTGAGAATATCATTGCTGGAGGATTTTTTTTAAAATTATTATTATATATATTGTGAGCGTTTTTTCGATTCAAATTTATAATTCAGGCTAACAAGCTGAGTCTGTAAAGAATTCAAAAGCTGAGACGATAGCCCTAAAATATGTTGCTAAATTTTAACAGTCTCCATGCATTTGCCAATTGGAGATACATTACTGCAGGGTAGAGGAGAAAACCAACACAAACAGGTGAATTGAAACAATCTGAAAACAGTGTCACCTCTGTTAAGAAGCACAGGGAAATGATGCAAATATAGAAAATACTTTGTAGACAGCTACTTAATAATGTTTATCATCACCATAAATCCACGAGAAGAAAACTGCTACTCGTTTAATGAGTACTGTAGATTTGTACAGTATTGGATTGACATCCAATTTGAATAATAAGGTAGCTTTACCAGCTAATGTGTAATTAGCTTTGGTTAGAATACAAAAAAAACCTTTGATTCAGCATTCTATGTGCATGTTTTATAATCAGTGAATTTGTCAATCACTTCAGCAAATCCATATTTTACGCAATTACGGAAACTGCAGCAATAGATCTAAAGCTATGATCCCAGACATTTCAACGAACAAACATTGAATCAGTGTAAAACAACACTGGTGACCAAAAAATGTAACATTTTTCTGTTGTATGAATAGATGTTATTACTTTATGAAGTTAGGCCTGTAAATCAACACAGCACTCCATCAGTTTACACATGGTGGTGAAGTGTTCAGAACACACACTTCACAGTACAGTACTTTTTGGTTTAATTTCAGTGGTAAACTGGGGCCTTTCTGTATGCCGTTTGTATGTTCTCTCCATGCATTCATTCGTTCTAGCCAGGTTCCCTGGCTCCCCTCCCCACAAAAAACATTTGGTAGGTTAACTGAGGATCCTAAATAGTCCATAAGTGTCAATAAGAGAGTGGATGGTTGTATTTCTATATGCATGACTGTGATCAACTAGCGACTGTTCCACAGTGTACCCTGCCTCTTGCTGAATGCCATTTGGGATTGGCTCCAGCACCTGTAACCCTGGTATCCCACAGGCAGAATATGTAAGCAAAGATTGAATGAATGAATAAGGTTTGCTGTGGCAGATTTGTTCGTCATTTAAATGTCATTTTGTTGTGAACATGGGTATGGTGGAAGAAATGAATGCAAAAACGTTTGTGTGTGTGTGTATGTGTGTGTGTATATATATATATATATATATATATATATATATATGTATATATATATACATATATGGAGAGAGAGAGCAACATAAACACATAGAGTCAGGCAGAAAAGCACATTAATGAGCAAAGGGATGAATAGCCTTTGTACAACCTTGGTCAGTAAAAAAAAAAAATTATGATGGATGCCTTGTGTTTTGCAGATACATTTTTTTTACCAAACATAAGAGACCACAGAGCAAGTGGGTGGAAGAGAGTTCAAGTGGGAGGATTTTCAAATTATTAATGAGCATGTATATGAAAGGAGGACATTTTCTAGAGAGGTACCTTTTCTCCCGATAGAGACTGCCATTGTTTATGCCTGAAACAGAACACACACCTTTTATATCGGTAGAGTTGAATTTAACTTAAAAGAAAAAAGTTACAAAGATGTTGAATATCTAATAGCTAAAATATTTACTATTAATGGTAATAGCAGAAGATAAAATGGGAAAACATAATAATCTGATAACCTTGATACAGTTGAGCTGGGTTGTGGGTTTTAAAATTAAATAAATGCATGTCTTTAAACTACAATTCTGTTCTGACTTGGCACACGCTGTACTTTCTGTGATGGGGGGAAGTGAAGGCCGCTTGATTTTTGTACATCAACAAATCAATCATATCAACTTGGGGCATCATCAGGAGCAGGATACAATTATAGCTCCCATGCAATACTTTACCATGAGGGCTTGTTTAGGTGGGAAGGTTAACCCTTGTGTTAAAATGATTATATCCCTAAAATGATAAAATAGCTGCTCTTGACTTAATAATATGACTTTTACTGATAAACAATAAAACCATAGCTGGATTGTCAGTGCAGAAGACCCAATAGACACCTTGAATTCATCCCTGGACAAATTGTCTGTCAAGCAAAGCAAATTATTCAAAGTCAGTGGCAATTGGGCACACTGCTGCCACGGTTAGAAGACGTACCCGATCTATTGAGGCTGTCAAGGGCCATCTTAGAAATAAAATTAATCAGGTTTGAACTTTACAGTTCCTCAAGGTGGAGCAAGTGTGTGTTTAAATTATATTGTGTTTCTACACATTACAAGACTAAATTAATTATATTATATGATAATTACATAATTTATTGACCACATTATTTTACCAAAGTTTAAGAAACCCCAATCCTACATTAAGAGAGAAAGATGGGGAGAGAGAGAGAGAGAGAGAGAGAGAGAGAGAGAGAGGGCGTAAATTACCTGGAACATTTTTTGCAAGGTTCCATTGTATCATTATTTAGAAGCGGGTTGAAAAAGATATTTCTCCTTTCAACTGTATCAGTTACTTTTTGATTCAGAGAAGAAGTTTAAGCCACTTCCAAGCTGGGCCTTAAAAACTCCAAAAGGTTATTATTTTCAGTTAAGTGGTCATGCTGTTCTGATTTTGAGAACAAGAGGAATTACTTTCACTTCCATTGCAATACTGATAAGGCGAACATCTCAACATTTAGTATCCAAACAATTATATTTAAGTTTTTCCTGGACACGTACGTCCGAGTTGAGCCTCAAATGATATGTCCTAGACATTTTCATGACACTTTTTAATGTTGTGTGAGTTGTAACTCTTGGCAAAAGACAAATGCATTCCCCACACTGTTTTGTGTTCTGTTAAAATGCTTTCATAATGTGATAACTACATTTTCTCCCATTGAATTAAACACCATCATTTAGGCAGCCGTTGATCTGCTCCTTCTTGGGAGGCAATTAATTATGAATAAAAATTAATCTTTCTGAATAATACGCTTGTGTATGACCTCTGAAAGGTTTTCAAAACACATTGAACTATGATGACAAAAGAAAAGGGTGAGCAAGAGAGACAAATGGGAGGGGTATGCTGAAAACCTGTGAAAGGGAGCGTCAGTATAAATGAAAACTGTGTGTGAGTGGTGGCTGAGGTGGCCCTGTGACCCCTGACCTCCTTCCCCAGGTCCATTCAGAGCAGCACAATGGTTCACACCTGTGTCCTTTCAGTGCCAGCACTATTATTATTTACATCAGTCTGTGGGAGAGAGGGAAATACAAAAAGAGGCCAGAGGTGCCGTGAAACAGCCTCATGCCAACATTGCCCCCTCTCTCTTTCTAACCTGGGTGCCTCTTCATCTCTCTCAGACTGCCTGCCAGTCTCTTCCCTCCTAATTATTTCTACTAACTACAAAAACACAGGCAAACAGAGATGAACCACAGAGAGGAGAGAAAGGGTGAAATCCTGCACACAATGGTCTTTTGATCTGTTCCTGCTCCTTTGTGTACATTTGGCTTATGTTGACATCCAAGGACTACTATTTTAAGAATTTATTTACCAAAAGTCATTGCAGTTGAAAATGGTGGCCCCAAACACATATAGACAAAATCAACATAGCAACATTTACAATGTAGAAGCAATCTAGAAATTTGAATGTTTGTAGGATTTCAATGACATTTGCAATGCAATCCCTTTGTTATGTACTTGTCATTTAGTCTTTCTTTCCAAAGCGTCGGAAGGGAGACTCACAGGGAGTATGGGTGGCAGGCTGGGGGTTACATGAATCCTTCTTTTTCTTTTTTTGTTTCATTGGGGGAGAGAAAGCCCAATTAACAAAGGATAAGAAGTGAACCGTAAACATCCTCAACAAGGCCCAACAAACCTACAAGAACAAGAGCTGACGCCCTCTTTCTCTCTCTCTCTCTCTCTCTCTCCATCTTTCTCTTTATCTCTCTCTCTCTCCCTCCCCTTTTCTCTCTCTCTCTTTCTCTCTTCCTCTTGCTCGCTCTCTCTCACTCTATTTTTTTTCACCCTCTACCTCTCTCCTTCACTCCGCTCTGATGACCACTCCTCCCCCCTCTCGCTCACTCACTCTCTCTTCCACTTCCCTCACAAAAGGACAGCTCAGAGCTTACAAAGTGCCAATTAACACTGAATGTTTGCCCCTCGCACCTCCCTCTCTGAACTGCTGACAGCTCTGGTGTTTGGGTTAATACCAAAGGCCTGCAAAGAATTATAATTCTCCTCCTTGCCCCATCCCCCTCCTTCTTTCCCTCTTCCATCCTTTTATTTTGTTTCCAATGGGGTGGTTTTACAGTTCAATGCACAGTCAAAGGGTGATATAAAATGACTTTCCAAAGAATTTCATTTGGGGAGAAGAGGAACTATGTTGCATTGGGCAGTGAGGGGCAGGAATAGGGATAGGGGGACCCTGGTAAGACAGCGTAACAATTACAAAGACAAGCTAACATATATACTTCTATGGTAGTTTTGGTTCATTATATGTTTATTATTGCAAAGTGATTGTCTCTGAGGTTAAAATATTCAAATGAACTATGTTTCTGCCTTTCTGCCTCCTCCAGCTAATACAAACACGCGCAAAAATATTATGCAGACATTGCTAACGCATAGTGAACACATCTTCACATTAGCGTGTGCGCGCACCCCACGCGCACAGACACACACACGCACACACACGTACACACACGCAAACACACGCAAACACACGCAAACACACGCACACACACGGACACATAGGCCCTTTCGACCACTGGAACTGTGGGTCCCATTTGAGATGAAGATAGCAGCCGGGTCATTCATCACAAGTAAGGCTGATGGTTGTGCTTTGCTTGTTTTTCTCCCTTGTGAACTCCAATAAATCAGCCAATGCAATAAAAGAGCAACCAATGAGAAGAGGTGAGAGGGTTAAACTCTGGGAGAAACAGAGCCCACTGGACTTTTTAGGGAGCTTCTGCTGGCTCTCAATTCCCATCCCAAACTGAGCCTGTTTCAACAATTTATGACCTCTTGGGACCAGGTCTAGACTCTCCTCTTTCTTTACTTTGTGATGAGGAGCCCCATTAACCTGGGTTATCTTGGGGATTTAACATTGTCAAGACGAAGCATTGCATACACAATAAGAGGGACTTGACTATGATATGACTGGATGGAAATTATACTTACCTTTTAATGAACATTTTGGCATTGTGGGATATTAGTTTTGAGCCAGCAGTTAGTTTAGCTCTGCTTTGAGAAACAGCCAGATTAAAAATTGCAATTCACCTCAGTCATGAGGGTTCTTTGAGGCTGACCCAGTAAGCTATGGTAATTTCCTCTTGTCCTCTGATTGGTTGGTCAATGTTAAGAATAAAGCTGAAATCCAAAGAGACCTTTTCGCAGTTGATTTTCTGATTGACCCAAATAAACCTTGTGGTAAAATAAGTGGAAAAATCAAAGGGTGTTGATGATATAGATATACATGAGGATATGTACAGTACTTGACAATTTTAATGGGGATAGTATAACAAATTCCAAATGTTAACATTAGTTATGCAATGCTTAAAAATGGGAGATATGATTGGAGATGCTTCTTTTACTCTTGGATACAGGCACAAAATAAAATAGCAGCTGCTTTTAAGTCTTTGGAATCATGTCAGCAGTACAAATTTCCCCCAAAAGTTTGCATATGGTATCATTAATTTGTTAAAGTAGTGCTGAGCTAACAGAGATCTCCATAACATGATAGTTATGTTGGCATTAACAGACGAAGGCAGAATTCAGAATAGTTTATTTGTCCAAAAAACAAAAACATGCTTTGTTGTTTGTAGATCAGAGTTTACCCACTATTATTCAAACCACACTATTCTTCCCCTTTGGACAATAGCTTTAAAGGGAATGTCGTCTTTTTAGGATGCCATCCTTTGAGTTTGACAAAGAAGCTTCTGGTGGTGTGGAACCAAGCCCGACTGGCTTTATTTACATTTAAGTAAGAGGAGCTGACACGACCTGACACGGTTCATGGTTCCACCAGTAAAGCCTGCCTGGGCCTCCATCTCAACTGTGGGACCCCAAGGTCAAAATTATCTACATTTTTTACTTGGACGAAGGTGGCTGTAGAGGCATGTGACTCTGGTGTTGCTTTAAACATGAAGTTGAGGTCTTTACTTGAAGTAAAGAGCAGAAAATGGTAACATATAACTTCAAGTGGTGGATGAATAATTCACCTGAAAATAATGTGCAAGCTATAACATTTCCAGACATATGATCGAACTACAGTATATCATTTTTATATGAAGATTTATTCTAAAACAGATGGTCTTTCTCTGGTGAAGTTTCCAGGCATTCTTATCCCGGTAACATCTGATTCACATGAACTATAATTTTGTGTATGCAAATGACAGATCTTAAGGTCAGAGAAGTGGCAATGTCAAATAGGGGTCATGAGAAATGCACAGATGAAGCATGTGCCTGGAATTAGACGCATGTCAGAATTCACTCTTCTTTTGGGGTTTTCATGAGAGACTCAGGCCTGAGAACAAAAGCAGATTTTTGCCTCCCATGAAGCAGAACTTCCTCTCCGTGTTAATATTTTTCTTTTCCTATAGGTATTTGCCCCCTAATGAAATCTCTTAATGTGACTGATGGTGCGTCTGAAGCATCTGTGACTCCATCAGTGTGGAACAGATAGACAACATAGGCTAGTAGCCCCGGCTCGCAATCTGGGACCTCTCTGGACTGCAGTGAATCTCTGGGTGTAATTCACCCTCTGTCTGTGGCTTGGGTTGGTGTGGAGGTAGGGGTGAGATACAGGTCAGCCATGGAAAACTTACTTCACTGTCTGTTTCAAAGAATGAAGGTTGAATCCAAGCTAGAAAGGGACAAACATGATGGGAGGTGAGGTGATGAGAAGGAACACAGTGGTGGGGTAAGAGGGCAACAACAGGCCAGAAAATTTCATAATTAAAACTAGAATAGAAGTAGTTTTAAAAAGTTTACGAAGAGTGGAGGGTTTGACATCTCTAATTCTTAATGTCGTTCATGTGTGATTGTCTACAATTCAATATGGCTGGAAGACAGTTTCCCAGCACAAAAGTTGTAAGCATGAGGCTATCTTTAAAGTTGAGCCAATATCCTTGACATATTTGTTCCTAACTGCAGATCAAAAGTAATTCCTCCACTATGTATGTGGTCAACACTTTAAGTAAAGGGCTTATGAAAATAAACACTTCACATTTTGAAATACTCCACGTGGCAGTACTGATAGGGGAAGTCATACACAATGAAGATATGTACTTTCAGTATATGCAGGCAGATATTTATATTTAACAGGGTTATCAAATCAGATGATTCCTTCCAGATTTGGAGTGTAAAAGTTCTGTGCTGAAAGTGATTGATGAGTGCTCAGTAATTGTCCATTGTGAGGAGATGTCAGAGGGAGAAGGCATGTCACCTCGCAGTGAGAGTAAAAGAGCTGGCAAATGGAAGTGATTACATCTAATATTCTCCATCTGGGAGTGATTGCCTCAGAAGACAAGTTTCAAAGAGGAGAATGGTGGGGAGAAGAGAAAGAGGCAACACTAATTTGCACAGGATTTAGAAATCTCCTCAATCGTATTTTGGAATCTTTGTGCACATCTTGTTCTATTTCCTCAAGACAATCACTTGTGAGCCCACTCGTAAAAACAAATCTCCAAACAAGTAATACCGTTCTGTTCCATTGATGTTTTTGTGGCTGTGAAATGACATGTTTGTTGTTTTCGCATTTTTCAAATCCAACAATCCCAAAGGATAGAGTCTGAACATTACCTGCGTTGTGATGGATTTTTTTTATTCTCAGTCAACAGTACTCAATATATCTCCTAGTTTGTCTGTGAGCAATCACAAAACACCCAAGAAATGGCTACCAGTGTGTCAGAGCTGAGCAAGAGCCAGGTCAAAAGTGATCAAAGACTGCAGAGGAGGAGGAGGAGCAGGGGATGTCTGTTCCCAATTACATTCAATCATGGGAAATTGGCAAAGGGCAAAGTGAGAGATAAGTTCAGGATGAGAGTAAGAGACCAGATGAGCTGAGGTGGTCCACTGACATTTCTGTCTTTCAAAAGACGACAAGAAAAAAATCTTTAGCCTTACCTGTGCACCACGCTGTGATTGATTTCAGTGTCAATACCATTAGACCCATCACTGAAATGTTATGAATTTTCTCTCGACCACTTTGAATTGGAGTCAGGTGAATTTTTTTCAATCCAAAATTTTTCAAGGTGAACAGCCATCCAGTTTCTGGTAACAAGGACCATTTTTCTATTTGAAAAAAAACAACAACAAATACAACAAGGAGAACAATATAGACATCCTCATGTCTGTCTGTTGTAATCCAAAAAAGTGTAAGAGCCAACATCTGAAGCTTGAAGGGGTGTAATTCACTCCATGTTTTCACTCGAAATCTCCACTGATACTTTGTAGCACAAGTCTTGTATGCATTTTTACATCGTAAATTCTTAACCATCACGTATTCTACAGTTTCTCAGGGAGAAAAAGATGGCAATTTGAATTGCTAAAAATGTTGCTTTTTCAATTGAACTTTAAATGTGCAGTTTGTGTCAACCTTTATTATGCTGCATTAGCAGCAGGGTGGCTTATTATTGTCCTTTTTCTGAGTGTTTTATCGAAGTTAAGTCTGCATCACTGTTTGAACAGATATTAAGAGTTTTAACAAAACATTTCTTCACAACACTGACGGCGTTTTGTACAAACCCCAATTCCAATGAATTTAGAACGTTATGTAAAACATAAATAAAAATAGAACACAATGATTTGATTTTATTTTTGATTTGATTTAAACCCTTTATTTGGTTAAATACACTTCAAAGACAATATATTTAATGTTCAAACTGATAAAAGTTATTGCTTTTTGCAAATATTAAATCATTTTGAATTTGATGCCTGCTACACATTCAAAAAAACAGGACAGAGGAAGCAAAAGACTGGGGAAGTTGAGAAATGCTCAAAAAACAGCTGTTTGCAATATTCCGCTGGTGAGTTGGAATCAGGTGAGTGTCGTATTTGGGTATAAAAGGAATATCCCTGAAAGGCTCCGCGTTCACGAGCAAGGATGGGGAAAGGTTCACCCCTTTGTGAACAACTGCATGAGCAAATAGTCCAACAGTTTAAGAACAACATTTCTCAGTTTGCAATTGCTAGGAATTTAGGGATTTCATCATCTATGGTCAATGATAACATCAAAAGATTCAGAGAATCTGGAGAAATCTCTGCGCAAATGGTAAGGCCGAAAACCAATATTGAATGCACGTGACCTTCGGTCCCTCAGACGGTCGGTATTGAAAAACAGCCTTTTTGTGTAAAGGATTTTGCCACGTGGGCTCAGTAACACTTCAGAAAACTATTGTCAGTTAACAACAGTACAGTTCGTAGCTGCATCTACAAAGGCAAGTTAAAATTGTACCATGCAAAGCGAAAGCCATACATCCACTACAACCAGAAGCGCCGCCGGCTTCTCTGGGCCCAAGCTCATCTGAAATGGACTGATGCGAAGTGAAAAGGGGGGTTGTGGCCAAAAAAGAAAAAGGACCATCCAGATTGTAATCAGCGCAAAATTCAAAAGCCAGTGTTTATAACGGTATGGGGGGGGGGGGGGGCTAGGGCCCCGGGCTGGGGGAACTT
>CAAKHD010013293.1:389955-401998 GCA_901007705.1 Fistularia tabacaria | reverse complement strand
GGGTTAGTGGGGGGGGGGGGGGGGGGGGGTCTAGTGCCCATGGCATGGGGAACTTGCACATCTGTGTCGGCACAATTTATACTGAAAGATGCATACAGGTTTTGGAAGAGCATATGCTGCCTTCCAAGCGGCATCTTTTCAGGGACGTACCTGCTTTCTTCAGCAAGACAATGCCAAGCCACATTCTGCACACATCACAACAGTCTGGCTTCGTTGTAAAAGATTGCCGGTACTAGACTGGCCTGCCTGCAGTCCAGACTGGTCTCTGATTGAAAATGTCTGGCGCATTATGAAATGTAAAATGCAACATTGGAGATCCCAAACTGTTGAGCAACTGAAATTGTATATAAAGCAAGAATGGGAAAGAATTCCATTTACAAAACTTAAACAATTAGTGCCCTCAGTTCCAAAATGCTTATTGAGTGTTGTTAAGAAGAAATGCTTTGTTCAAACTCTTAATATCTGTTGAAACAGTGATGCAGACTTAACTGTGATAAAACACTCAGAAAAAAGACAATAATACGACACCGTGCTGCTAATGCAACATTATAAAGGTTGAAATAAACTGCACATTTAAAGTTCAGTTGAAGAAGTTGGAATTGGGGTTTGTAAAACAAAACCTCTTCTCGACCATACATTTGCATGAGGATTGAATTTTACTTGCAAGTAGAAGTGGGTGGCATTGCTCTGGTGGTCATATTATAGTGGTCATATTGTAACTGAACGGTCTTGGTTCAATCCTCCTCCTAGCCAGCTGAAGTGTTGTTCAGCAAGACACTTAACTCCTAACTGCTCCCCAGGCACTGGTAAGTGGCTCCTTGTGGATAATCAATGGCGGGTTAAATGTAGCAAGTGAAAGTTTGCAGATATTTTTCTGTTCATAAAACTGTGTCTCACAAAATAGGCTTTCCTCCTCAAATATTCTTAACATTGCTACTGCAACCATTGCAATAGCAGATAAATTATAAGATTAATAAAGAAAAGTTTTGTGGCAATTTGAAAATCAATTAAAACATTATTTCATTGCTGGGTGAGGTTGAAAAAGTGATAAGATGCACAATAAAAACTTAATTTCATGCTCCTGAGATATTGTTCCAGGAAATACCAGAGTAAATTACTTCATTCATGAGGGAATATAAGGGCACATCAGACCTTTAAAACTTCTAAACACAAAGGATTTAAATAACTGTGTCTGGATAATGGCTGACAATGTGGTGATAAGTAAAGGTAATGTTAAAAGATGATCAAGCTCAAACAAAAGCTTCTCTCTGTATACAAAGAGAGGAGTCAAGACTACATTTCCCCGCCTATTGAGTGCTGATGAAGTGAAAAGAGATAAGCACCAATGCATTGCAAAAGGCATTTCTCTCAGTGACGACCCCTCTGTGATTTGTTAAGTGTTTGAGTCTTGCCTCTGGTTGGCCAGCAACATACACCAAAAAATGCCAACAGAGCTCCTCCTCTCTCAAATCCCTCCATCCCCCACCTCATTTTCCTGTTGGGGCCTTCACCCATCCCCCTTCCTTGTATTTTTTTTCCACTCCCCTGATCCACCCCTCACCCCTCTCTCGTTCACTCGTTGCCTCATGGCTTGCAGTGACCCATCTTGCACCTCCCGAAGCCCACAACAGACGCTTGGTGTGTGAAGAAGGTCAGGAGTTCAGGCTTGGCTGAGGCTCCATTCCTCCCTCTGCACAGAGGAGGCCTGCCCTGTGGGTTTATAATTATCTGCTGTTGGCATTCAGCACAGGTTCATGCACAGTGCAAGTGCTGGCACCAGCGTGGGGGGATGCGCTTGGCTAAACACTCAGTGATTAGTTGTGCCTAATTGTCAGTTCCTTGTTCCTTTCTACCTTTCTCTCTCTCTCTTTCTGTCTGTCTCCTCTCCAACAGCTAAACTTCTTTACAAGTCTGTGCTTGGTTTATTAACCCCAAAATGCTCTCACCTCTGCTTTTTTCTGCTGTAGTATTCGATCCCCACTGCAGAATATTCTAATTTGTCTCACAGAAGTGTTCTTTCTTTGACCATAAAAGACATTACCTTCTCACACATACTGTACTGCTGATACATTCTAAATGTGCAAAGACAATGCTTCTATTGTCCGTCTGCTAATGTGCTTGTTGTTGTTGTTGTTATTATTATTATATTTTTGCTGCTTTTTAATATTTAGTCAAGACCACACCAGAATTTGATTCAGAATCAGAGTCATAAATACTTAATTTTACTTTGCTTTCCGGCTTTAAGGACCATTAAATGGAAATGCACAGGGTTGATCTGACCGCGAGTGCCTCTTTATTTGGTCTTGAACTTATTTAAACTTAAACTCCAAGACTTCCTGCTTCACTTGTACAGCCTTTTTTCCTACCACAGTGATGGGCTGTTTGTCAAACACAGACGAGTTGAGTTCTTAAGTCTGAAGTTTTGCTTCAGCTGACCTCCACCCAAAATAATTACAAGATCAGACACCTAATTGCCATTCATTTCCTTTCTTAAATGTCATTGATTTACAGTTTCAAAAGAACCATGCGGAGTCTTATTCTGACATTTAAATGTGGCAAATATCAGAATTAGAATCACTTGAATTGAGACTTGATATCTCTGACTTGGATCTCGTTGGAAGAAAAACAAACGAAAAACAAAACAAAATGAATTGTGACAACTATTATTCAGGAGCAAGGTGGAAGTTGTCTTTTTCTGAATTTAAGGGATCAGATTGCTTGTGCTTTGTCCCGATGATACTGTAAGGGAAACAACAAATTGGAGTCATATGTGAGCAGAATCGATGCAAAGCGAAACACAAAGAGAAACAGAATATGGTCATTTTTTCCCATCTTCAGTTGAAGGTACAAACAAAGGTATCTACCAACTTATGAGTAAAATACTTCACTATCAATCAAACGCACCTGCATTGTTGCAGAATTTATCTTTTTATCTCTTATTGATGTCAATTTGCATAAACCTCCAGGAGAGTCAACCACATGAGAAGAACCAGGTGGACTTGACTTTGCCTTACACATTCCCACCACATCTTTAGTCTTCAGACTCTCAATATTTTACAGAAAAATTTACAGAAACAGTCTCACTCCATTCCATGATGTGTATTTACGTTCTTCAGTTGACTGATGCTACATGAAGTTCTTTATAATATCCCCCTAGTTGAATGTTGCAGCTCAGATGGTTCCACTAAAGGTGGCTATGGGATTTTCATCACATATTTGTATTGACAGAGACAGGCAGTGTGATAGATGATATTGGATAAATCCATTCCTCAATGCCTTTGGAGATGTCTTTGCGCCATTAGTCACTCACACTAGAGAGTTCATCATTGCTGCTCTGAGAAACTCATCTGCAGGCCTTGAGACAGATCCTGAAATGGACTGACAACTGAACCAATACTGTTACTGATATTGGGGGAGTAGAAAGAGACAAACAGCAGTCGGGCAGATGTGGGGCCTGGATGCCTGCCAAGCAGCTCCCCTTCACCCCAAAGCAGCCCCTTCATCTTAATATGAGTGAAAGTGGGACAGAGAAAGATGGAGGGATGTAAAAACAGCAAGGAAGAGGAGGAGGAAAAGGGGGACATGGATAGATTTTGCATAAAAGCTGTTGACTATTCCTCCAGCTGAAAACATACTTCAAAGTATTACAACATTACAGCACACCCACAGTTCAAGCAGTATTGGCAGTTGATCTTGAAGATTAAAATAGAGTTTGAGAAATCTTCTCGCGCAACACCTCACAGAATGCCACACCTTAAATAGGCCATTATTTATCTAGATTTTAGTGGAAAATGGAACTAGTCCTTTGAGGCTCCCATAGGGATCTATGTATTTAACACATGCACAGGTGGCTACAATAAAAATAAAAGTAAAAAAAAAAACATTGCCACTCCTTTTTTGCTGTGGGATGAATTTCTTTTTTTTTTCTAATTTCCAACAGCAGTGTGAGATGAGACATGGATTTTGACAGGTGTTTGTTTGAATATCAAACAGAACCATGGAGGCCTGCAGATGGCAGGCAGATTGCATTCCTTACAAAGGCTTTGGTTTGGGGCCAGAGTGGAGGGGAAGAATGCATCTTTGCTCATCGATGGGTCTCCAGGGAAAAGCATGCTCAAATCTTTGGCCTCCATGACTCTCCATCGTGATCCTTTGCTGCTGGAATCAATGTCAGCATGGCCTAGCCTCTCTGGAACTACACAGCATTCTGATTTTCCATGAGCTGTGTGCAAATGAGGGGTCTGTGTTGGTTCATGAGCACTTTAAACTATTTTTTGCATGTCTGTGTTTCTTATGTACATTCTGAAAGATTGGATTCAGAACCAAAAGACACAAATATGTGCAATCGAATATCTATTATATATGCATAATCCCCGAACATGTATTGCAAACATCTTTGTTGAACCCACAATTGATTGGATGCAATCTATAGGTATTTACTGAAGGATAGTGACAGAATAGAGCAGTGAACAGCTAACATAATCTTACAGCAATTTTTATGGATATTATATTGAGATATTTCCTGTGATGTTTGTCATCCAATCCATAAACAAATATAAATACAGCAGCCTGAATACATAGTTACAAGTGAAACACCTGAATCGAAAATATTACTCTGTTTTGAATACTGCAGAATTACCAAAAATGTGTGTTGAAGATATCACTACCTGTAATCATTTTATAGTAAGGTCTCCTTTTCAATGCATATAAAACATTTCCTTTATTTTTTAATCTTGTCAGCTTAATCATTGATTCTTTACTTTACATCAATTCCAGTTGAATTTACAATATTTACATTACTTAAAATATTTCCATCTAAAAGGCAGCTCATAGGAGATTAATGGAGAAGGAAATGTATAAGTTAAGTGCGAGTATCTGACATAAGTAAACCAGTAAAGTCATTGTTTTTTGGTACAATAACTGCAAGTTTCTTTTTGAATCATAGATACGCTGTAATAAAAATATATGTTCCCTTACTTAACTTTCACTCTGCATTTCATTTGTGTTATTTTACTGTTTATTGTAGGGGTATTGTTACGAAGAAATGAAAACAATCACCGGTAAGTAAATACGACTATTAAAAATTGATTACTTGTGAAGAAAGAGGGGAGATGAATGTAAACAGGGTGCATGTGGTGGAGATGTTATTTGTCATAGAAAGAAGGACTTCTGTTCCAGGTCTTTCTCTGAGGATCTTTCTTGCTCTCCCCCTTGCTCCCCCTATGTTGTTTTTCTCTGAGGATTTGCAGGAGACATGCTATTGAGCATGGTGCTGATGCCCCAACTGCCTCTCTGGACTCATCAAGGTGGACATCCCAATCTTGGGGTGTTTGTCTGTGCACTGTGTGGCTGCATGCCTCAGCTGCAATGGGAAGCAGAGCTAAGTTTCCTTCTGGGATTGATAGAAAATCAAATGATATGAAAAAATAAAGTTAAAATAAATACTGATAAAGGCACACAATTAAATCTTCATAGCTCATTCCCTGAGTCTTTATGCAATATTTATCATCAATGTAATATATTCTGTCAAAACAAAATAATAGACTGATTGTTTGTTTTGCAAGATGTTTTATTATAACAAAATGGCGTCACAAAGTCGTGTCATGTATGTCAGTCTTTGTGTGAACATACCCAAGTCGCAGCCCATTGGGTGATGTTTTGGTTTGGTGCTTGCATGAAGAAAATTCCTTGAAGAAATAGAGAAGGGGAGGAAGGTATGAATAGCTGGCACTGTGCACCTTAGTGAGTCAACATTGGATTCTGCCAGTAAAGCTCCATGTGCAATAGCAAAGGCAAGTGCGTCAGTTTGTTTGTTCTAGCCTCCATGTTCTGCCTCTTGTTGTTTCATTTCTTGAACGCATAACAGTTGTACACTATTGATACTTGGCAAAGTGAATTCACAATAGTTTCAACCATGCTGTATCAACATGGAAGTGGGAAGAGAATTTTTGATTGATCAGCTGCATGGAGAGACACATAGACAAGATGGAGTGTTTGGCCGTGACACAAGCTTGGATTAATTCTGTAGACAAACCCCAAAGAGAGAGGCCAGAGTCAATAGAAGCCAGGCCTGAGCTCTGCCTGCCCATACATCAGCTGTTTAAGGCTCATCCATAACTTCTTCAGAGAACAACTGCACAGATTGACTTTTTCTGTTCCTCTGCTGAGTTTTGTTCATCAGACTGCGGAAGTTTAGCATCAGAGTTCACTTCCACTCGGGTTTTCTGGGTCCAGTAACAGTGGAGGACCAACAAGTCCACAGAAGAAAAGTCAGACTTCACTTTGGTCTATTATTTTTAAGAAAGCAATTCAAGACCATCTGCACTTATTAAAGAAAAGTTAAGTCTGCACAACCCATACCAGATGTGCATGTCTCTGCAGCCAAGTCTCCATCAGCAGCCTGCACTCTCCTTCCGCTGAGGGTGGCAGGCCAGCAGCATGCATAATGGTGGAGCTGTTTCAAACAACAGGTAGCCTCAATTTCCACACTCACCCCCACAGGTTTGAGGAAAAAATACCACTGTAGAACTCGTAAGCAAAAAATGAGAGAAGAAGAGTTTGTTACCCAGCATTGTGACTGTCAAGATCCAGGCTTTCTACTGTAACGATGATCTTTGTAGATAAATTTTCAGCCCCTGCCCTCACCCTCTCCTGACCCTGACCCATGCTGGGGTAAAAACACAAGGTTATTTTCTTAACCCTGATCCAAGACAAATAGAACTCCCGGGGAAAGGATCTGGGGTCAATTGGTCTTTTAATTTTGAAGAAAGATAAAAAGGCCAAGGACGAAGATAAAATTGTATGTCTGACTCCAAAGAGTTTAGGGGGTTAGATGCTAGTCAAGCAGAACCAAGACAGTTTTTTTTGTTGTTCTTTTTTACAACGGGGCTTCTTTTCTTTACAAACCAAACAACTCTAATCAAGTGTCCTTAGAATTGTTCCTCCCATAAACATGTGAAGTTTTCATTGTACTTTCACTCTGTGAGAAACCACATGACATGGGTAATTGTGTAAATGGCAATGAAATTGCCCACATGCTAATACTGCCCTAACATTATGACATCAAAATCTGACTAGATATTGTAAATAAAAACAAAACATAGCAAGTTCTACCATTCATCTCTGGCTGTTACAGCAACAATTCTCTGCTGGTATAAAGCATATCTTCGGTTATCCTGTCCCAGAAGGGCCAAGAAATTGGCCAGCGCAGATCCTTGCCCTGCCTGTGGTTGTTTAAACTGACTTATCTAAAAAGGGTTCAAGGTGAGGAAAGCCAGTCAGACATACACACCTTGAACAAAGGAGATGTGGAGGTGTCTTTGCTGAAAGAATGTGGTTCCTCTTTCAACTGATGGCATGTGTACAACAACTTGTGTCAGGAGAGGAAAAATCCCTCGAAGAAACAAACTCAAGAAATGCAAAACAATGCCAGCCTCCTGATGCCTGCTGATTGATTGATTAGGACTTGTCTGTTGTTGTTTCTTATTTTTTTCCTCCTGTTCAGATCGCTTGAGGCAAAAGAGAGGTGAGAGGAAGTGTTGGCCTTCAGTTTAAAAGCATTTTAAAGGCCTGAGAAATGTACCGAGTACATAATTCAATCACAAAATGTCAGTATATATTGAGAGTTATATCCTATGACTATACATTATTAACTGACTTAAAATTGAAAATCAGGAAAGTTAAATCCAACAACATAATTAAAAAAATATCTGCTAAAGAGCAGCCCTATCATATTCATTTTTATTTTTTTTGCTGCCTGTATTCATTTTGAAATTTTAATGCACAAGTTGTTGCATTTCAATAGCAGAACCCACACATGTTAATGATGACATTTTACAGGAAATAAAAGGGTTTTATGAGCAGGGAGTCAGCATTCATATATATATATTTTTTAATTATCATTTCATTAATTTTAATATGGTGATCCTTCTTTATGGAAACACAAGCACAGTTAACAAAATCTGAATCAACTGACAGAGTAGGCACAAAGTTTTTTTTTTATTTTTTTTGCTTTTATTGGAAACTAATTTTAGACTCTTTGCAGGATATCACCAAGAAGATTTTTGTCTTAATTGTTCTCTTCCTTTGCCTCCAGCTCCTCAAGCTGTAAGTCTTTAGTCAAAGATTTGCTTTGACAGGTGAAGATCAACTGGAGACATCACTGGAGTCACAACCATGTGGGATTGGAAGAGAGAAATGGCCGCAGGGTCAATGGCAGTAGCTATTCTATACCCATGCCATAACACACCCAGCTAGGGCAGAGTTCACTACATGCCTTTTTGCCTCATCTTGCAAAAGTAGCGCTATTTCAGATTTTACTTAAAAGACTACAATAAGGAAACCCTTCCACCTATTTACCCTCTGTGTTGATTTCTCAGTCCAGCCAGCAACAGATGATGAATAGTATCAATAGAGGTACCTGCGTTACTTTATTGAGTTAGTTTTTCTTTCATGTTCACCATTACTTGCAGACAAATATCCTGGATTTGGATTTGGCATCCAGTTTTGTGATGAATGGATTGAAACAAGCAGCCCAACATGAGAGACTTCCGTTGCAGACACTTATAATGGTGAAATAGCGGTCGGCACTATTAACCAGCAATCACATTTGTAATTATGATAATGTCAATTAGGCTTGTCAAGGATGAATAATTTCAGAGGAGACAGTAAAATATACGTAACAAGGCTTTTCTCAGTGGTAAACACTGAGCTTTTAAAACTGTAATTAGCCCTTTAATGCCTAACACATGGCTCACAAGCAATCCACGGACCTAACTTTCCTTTTTTCTACCCCTACTCTCGGTTGGACTCAGTTTTCACATAGCTGGAAATCTAACCATACAAATAGGAAGCGCTTGCAGTGAGGTGGGGGGTAAGTTACAGGCAAGCGTAATTTGGCAACTGTGGGAAAAATTATTATTTTCTTGGACCTTAAATAGGCATACAGGAGATGCAAACATTTTTGGCGATACCCTTGCAGCATGTTCTGGGTAGACAAGTTTGCTCCTTCTTTTGCCCTTAAAAGAAAAGACAAGCTACAATGCTAAATGGCAATAGCCCACCAGTAGGTTTTCCCGATTTCCCACAGCTGCAATCTCATGCCTCGTCCCTATACTCCCACAGAAAGTGTTCAAAAATTTCCCCTTGAGAGACAGACACAGATAATTGGTCACAGATTTTGGTTGGCAGGACACAAAGGGACCTCCTATTCACCCCCATGCAGCTGTCTACTTCCCATTCTCTGTGTTCCCCATTAGTTGCGTCCCCTGCAATAGTTCTCTTCTACAAATTCCACCAAGCCACTGCTCCAGCGCTCCCCACCCTCAAACATAGCCCCTTTCACCACTGAAAAAAAGAAACAGGGACATATGCCCCTCTTGACCCTGACCCATCCCTATGCTGTGAGGCCTTATTGACAACGAAATCTATCTTTGTTCAGAATAAGAATGAAAGTCTGGTTCTACCATAGCTTTTTATCAGTTTTTCATCTAAATCAGCCTCAAATATGTGTTGACAAACAAATATACCCATATTAATGAATTATATCCTGCAACCACAATCCAAGTTTCATTGTCAGAAGTCAAGGAGGTTTCTCTCAGTCGCTAAATGTATTATTCCAGAAGTCAAAATGATCAAAAACATCCAGATAGCATATTACAGAGAAGCATCACAATACAATGTCATATGAAAAATAACATTTATTCCAGAATAATATTTATACATTTTAAAAATATCAAACGTCGATTTCACTTCAATTATATGTTTAAAATTCTGAAGGGGAATAGTTTCTGAGTTGGTATTGGGTTGATATGCAGGAGTTGGGGTCAATCTTGTACATGTGAGGGTTTATAATTGTTGTGGCTAGGCTTTAGTTTGGGGCAATGTTGTAAATTTTTGAAAATGTTCTCATTAATTTAGTTATTATTCTTATCTTAATCTACCAATATGATGGGTCTTTATATTTCTATTTTAGACAAACGTTTAATGTTCATATTAATGTTGTTTTTTTCATACTGTGTTTAATAGTTTCTACATAAGACACTACTAAAGAGGATCTATATTCCACAGACAGAGAAAGATTTCTGAATAACTGTCCTCCAGACACATAGGTGAAAGAGGACATAGTTTCCATTGTGACCAAGTTATAGTAGTCGTAGTGCATCTGTACAAAAGTACATAAAATAGAATGCACAAACTGTTGCTGAAACAGCAGAACAGCTCACTCATTGGCTTTCAAATCAGGCAAAATCTATGGGGTGCCACAATGTTTTATGTAAAATTGACAAGCTGGAACAGCGTAATTCTGGTCTACAAAAACAGAATGTTCTAAACTATAATAATTTCAGTGTTGCTCAGACACCTCAGTGCAGAATGTTCTTTCAATAGATTACAATGACTGGAGTCCTTAACCATGTTCTACCCTAACTGCTTTTAAACTAAATGCATACAAATTGCTGCTGCACTGTATGAGTTGCACACTCAAAGCTATACTCAACTAAAACTTGCACACCTACCTATACTGTTTACATTTCTAATACTGTTTACATTTTCACAAATGATTACCTGCACTGTTTTCAATTCCCTGCACTATTACATAGGGTGACGACAGAATGTTTACTGTTATTATTTACTTATTACACTTTTCTTGATGCACTGTGGGCGGCAAAGTAAGAATTTCATTGTACAGGGAAATAGATTTCCTGACTGTACATATGACAATAAACACTGTGAATCTTGGATCTTGAATCTTGAATATAGATGGTTTTGTTATAGCACCCTCACCTGTTACTCCTTTATAAACTGTAACTGGTAAATATACTGTCTATAAAATCCACCATTTGTAGTTGTCTCAACAAAAGTTAATAAACAGATCAAAATGTTTTTTTGTAGAAGGCTTTTAAAGCATGTTTGTTACTTCTATAATTTTGAGTTTTTTTCCTCGCGTATATATTAGTGATTGCTGGGGCTTGCAAAGGTGTCAGGGCAATACACTCATCCTCATGCCTAGAATAACCTGGAATGCACAGACAATAGTCTCACTTTGTATGAGGAGATATGGAGATATACACAAAAAATAATCTCTGTTGGGCTGCTGTATATATTTTCTGGCATTTTATAAAAATATATCCCATGAGACAGATATTTTTTCATGATTAATTATAACTTTTATATTCCATTTTACCTTTTTAATCATAATTACAGTCATGGAA
Organism: Fistularia tabacaria; assembly: GCA_901007705.1. Taxonomy (NCBI): domain Eukaryota; kingdom Metazoa; phylum Chordata; class Actinopteri; order Syngnathiformes; family Fistulariidae; genus Fistularia; species Fistularia tabacaria. The sequence continues at coordinate 390,788 of CAAKHD010013293.1, read as the reverse complement.
ATGTTACAATGTACCTAGGTCTACCATCTATAAACTGTTTATGAAATAGGTCATCCCAAATTAAACATTGATTTTTTTTTAACATTCTACATAGAGGTATAAACACATTGCATTTTTGTAGAGGAAACACAACAATTCGGTGATGATATTGCACATTGTCAGACAAAGAAAAGAAATGTGACTGTGCTGGAAAAAGAGAAAATAGATGGAGAACACCATTTTCCCTCTCAGCTGCCTGCAATCTCCAAGCATACCTAACATAATGGATTACATGTGCAGAGTCGGTATTTGTTGAACACCAAAAAAATTGCTAAAACAGACACAGGGAAAAACGTGACACAAATAAGAATATGCATGATGGTGAATGAGTGGAAAATATAAAAAGGAACGGGAGACTGCAATTTGAAGAGGAGTAGGAGAGTAAGGTGATTACAATTCCAGTCACAACCAGCACAGCAGTTTGTGCAGTGATCCTAGATTTCTTGAGCAACAGAGCAAAGCTGTTCCCAAGGGGCTCATGGGAAGGCAGAGGTCAATCACCCCTTTCCTGAATCACCACATGTTAAAGGAATTCAGCATTGCATTGTGGGATATGACATTGGTAACCCCAAAACTAAGGTTCCAAATTACTAACACATACATTCTCAAACTTGGCTGCTTTTTGAGCATTGGAAGGAATACAAAGGTTGATGTGTGTGTGTGTGTGTGTGTGTGTGTGTGTGTGTGTGTGTGTGTGTGTGTGTGTGTGTGTGTGTGTGTGTGTGTGTGTGTGTGTGTTTGCTGTGTGTGTGTGTGTATGTGTGTGCGTGCGTGCGCGTGTGTCCAGCCGTGGC
>CAAKHD010013293.1:379126-389935 GCA_901007705.1 Fistularia tabacaria | reverse complement strand
TGGTCATATCATTGAGCCAGATGCATATTCTTTAGATATATTGATATACAGTTTTTTGTTCTTGTCAAAATACAGACCATTCTCATAGTTAAATTACAAAGGTGTTGATGATTGGTGTTAAACAACATGATTTATGTTGTACATTATAAAAGAGAGAAAAAGAGTTCACAACCAGATTACTGACTATTTGAAGATTAATTTTACTAATTCTCAACAAAAGTGTGTTAGCTTGATTTTTGGAATACAGCTCTTTTCTGAAACTTGAAACAAAACAAGCCATTGTTATGGAAACAAAGAGTCAATGGACATTGTCTTAAAAGAGTGATGTTTTTTGCAAATGCTTGTGATTCGTTTTAACATTTCAACATGTAGCTGCAGGATTTTGTCCATCTGACACATTTCTCTTCTCTTCTCTTCCCTTCTCTTCTGTGATACTAAATAAAATTGCTATCTTGCTTTTTGTTTTTGTTTTCATGCTTTTTTGACACAGCTACTTTTCGATTATAATATTATCCAGAGTGTTGTTCTGACAGCTGAGACACTAGTTACTGTTCAGAATGCAGTCTTTCTTAACCTTTCTGTCCAATAAAAACACACTTGCATACAGATGTATTGATATCAAATGCTTTTTAGTAAAAATGAGAGGTAAGTGTTTCTCATTCGGTTAAGACAGGTCTCTTGCCACTTAAAAAAAAAATAATTCCTGACTATTCAGATCCATATCTTGTGGTCCTCAAAAGGCAAGCAATACTATAAAATGTTGTGATCATTTTATGTATAAGCTAATAAAAAATAATCAAGAAGTTCAAATGACCTTAAACTTTATCTTCTAAAGGAGTGAAATATGACATGGACATTATTGGAGTTTAAACTTTTAATTTAAGACAATGTACGTAATTGTATAACTCAGATCATTTAACTTTAATTTGATTTTATAATAATACTTACTTGCCATTATTTGGATGAGGTTTTGAATGCCTGACTTTCTTTTCAGTGAAGGATATACAAATTGGAAAAGGAATAGTTTAAAGATATCTACTTTTACTAGTTGTTTAGAGAAGGATCATAGTGCATTCAAAGTGTTTGTTTTTGGTTAAGTAATTCAAATATAATGATATGTATTTCACAAAGACCTCTTTTTTATGCTGTGGTGAATGGAATTAAGTTGGTATGGTTGTAAATATTACAGTTGTCAACCAGCTATCCACCTAACAAACTTGCAGGACTGACAAAGGGAGCAAGACCAGAGAGGGGCTACTTTGATGACATAGAAGTGAATTACTTTTCCATCTGCATGGGCCTGAATATCCCTGACATCCACTGCCTGAATCCCTGTGAGCCCAGAGGGACTATTTGGAGCAACAACAGGCCTGAAGGAGGGCTCAGCCACAGGTGGTGCTCAGCAACTGCCACGGGTCTGTGTACACAAACACACACAGCCTGCAGTGATGCATATTCTCTGAACATACTTTGTCAGCCACATACCATCTGAGTGTATGTACATATGAGTACATAGTGCATGCCAACATAATTGTGAGAATGGCTTGAACCACAGGTATGCATGGCACTAACACAACTTATACTATAAGATAAGGAGCGACACATACCTACAGACACACCCAAACACACAAAAATATTCCCTCCACAGACATAACCCACCATTCACACATACGATGCATGTTGTGCAGAGCTCTCATACACCAAGCTATTTCTTTACAAATGCATTATACGCATCTGGTCTGCACACGTTTGCACACATTATACAATGGCTCTAACACGCAAACGTATTAAATACACTACACACAAGCTGGCTCCAGTGCAAGCTTTGCACATTCACATGCACACACACAGACAAACAAACACACAATCAAACACAGACACACATGCACATATTCGCAAATTCACACATCCACACATGCACAAATGCAACAGCATAAATGAACATATTCAAAAAAAAGTAAATTAATAAATAAAGCACTTCACTCAAAGTACGTCTGTTCATTTTCACCCATTCTCACCCCCCCGCAAATTCCGATGAGGAAACACCAGCTGCAATGTTAAAAACACATCTCGAGGAGCGTACACCTTCAACTCTTCATCTTTACTGGATAAAACTGATGTTTTCTGGATTACAACAGCCTACATCTGTCATGCCTGAACTTAGCCCCTTGCACATATACATTCAATGCAATTCCAAGAGTAACTGGACTGGATTAAGACTTTTTTTCACACAAGATTGTCTTTGTCAGATGTTTTCAGTGAAAATACTCTGGATGGTCAAGGTGAGGGAATGGACAGAATGGGGAGGTTAGGATGTGACCGTAACACATGGATGTTAGGATAATAACGATTTGTTCACAGAAATCACACCTTTATTTTGTCACTAGTCTTTTGGTTGTCCCCAAATGACAGATCTCCAATCAGGCATTTCTGTTATGTTTATTGCTCATCATAATCATCTTAATGGTGAATCAGCCTTCTTCTGCAGTAGATGTTTGTATCATTCTTACTTTTTTCCACATGGTAAAGCCATCAACACAAGTCATCAACCAGTTTCACAGCAATGAATTTAGGGCAGAATGTGCAGCTGTGGCATACTTGGATCTTAGTATACGCCAAAAAAAGAAGTTGTGGCTTGCACTTCCATTCAGGTAGGGAAATGTCAGATATGACTGATCATGGGAAAAATAAACAGAATAATATACTTGCATGTGTAACAAAATAAAAAAAAAACATCAGAAAGCCAGGAGCTTTGGGTATGTACCATTCTAGGTGCTGTTGTCGTGTTTGCTTGGCAGCGGCTGTGGCTCACGGCCTCCAGTTGGAAGGTTGGTGGTTCGATCCCTCATTACTTTGACTGCATGCAACAGTGCCCTTGAAACTGACACCACAGTTGCTCACAATTGTCAGGATAGCAACTTGCATTTCTGCTCTTCGGCGATCGGAGTGTTTGTGAATGGGTGACTGCAAAACCCAGTGTATTGTATAATGTGAAACTGCAAGGTGATAAAAGCACCCTTGACAAACGGAACAACATTTTTCCACCTTGAATACACTTTGCAATTTGCTTTCCATTTTCGATAAATTGTATTACTTTTTCTCCAATTCAAGCAAAAAATTATGCAATTTTTATAGGATTTTATTATTTTAATTGGGATAACCCAAACTGATTGTATTGATCGTATTCATTAGTTCATTCATTCATTCTCTGTGGCTTTTTGTCTTGTGCAGACTTTTGGGAGCTGGAGCCAATGATTTAGAATGTAATTATGTTGAAAAACGGTATGGTTAAGTTGTCTACTCTGCATTTCTTTTTCCTTAAGCACAAGGCAAATTGCCTCTGTTATGTAACCCAAAAGAACAAACTGCAAAGAATATTGGAAACACGGAAAAAATATTCCTAACAAGGCTAACCATTTTGTAAGAAAGATTAACCATGACAGCAATTTATCCTGGATTCCAGAGCAATGAGGCAACAAATTAAAGAGGGTATTAGTTGTGAATTTGAGCTCTCTTTCGGAGTAACAAGACACATGACTGACAGAAACGTTATGCAAACCCTCCTACAATTGTCCCTTTCATTGGTCAGAGGAATTAGACTCCTGTGAGGCTTCTCAGTCATGGTGATCTGAGGATGGACAAATCATGAAGTTAAGACGTCTCTTGGATGATTGGCAAAACCATACATGTAAGTCTAGCTTTCCTGAATTAAAAAACATAAAACTATCAAAGGTGAGCTTCACTGACAAGAATGTTGTGTCATACGAACCTAACTTGACATTGAAAACACAAAAGTGTGGATGTGGAATTAAAAATTCCAACCACCACGATGTGGTTTCATAATTAGCATTTAAGTTATGTGTCCTCTGACTGCACTAAATAGAATCACAGCTCGCTTACAAAGCACTGGAAAATTGATTTGAATGAAAATAAAACGTTGTCCTATGCCATTGTAAATTTATAGATACCCCGACAGAATGGTTATGGTACAAATTTTTTAACTGGCGAATATTTTTAGAAACACAGCAGAAACCACTATAATTTGGAGGGAAATCATTTTACCGTAGCACTACGAATCGTCAGAATAGTCCTGACAACAAACAAAAATGCTCACAAATGTCAGAGAGGTTTAAAATAATAAATACAGGCTATTTCAACCTCATTTTAACAGCAAATCTTCAGGAAATGTATAAATGCCTTGTGCAACACTGGATCTATGGAAACCCTATTTCAAAACATCACACTTAACAGTTTGGGCTTTCAACTTGGCAGTATTTGCCAAGTGAGAGTATGAAATGGTCACGCTGTATTTTTTTATCTTCTCTTTTCTACTAATCTTGACTTTTTAGTATATATATTTGATATTCTGTAATTGTTTTCTTATTATTGATATTAACATCTAAAGTTTTTTTTGTATAGTTCCATTCATCCATCCATCCATCCATCCATCCATCCATCAATCCATGCATCCATTCATCCATCATCCGCTGCTTATCCAGAGTCCGGTCATGGGGGCAGAAGCCGGAGCAGAGAGGCCCAGACATCCCTCTCCCCAGCCACATGGTCCAGCTCTTCTCCCAAGGCATTCCCAGGCCAGCCTAAAGACATTGTCTCTCTAGCGTGTCCCGGGTCTTCCCCGTGGCCTCCTCCTAGATGGACATGCATGGAATATCTCCCCTGGGAGGTGTCTAGGAGGCATCCTGACCTATACGCCCGAGCCACCTCATTGGACTCCTCTCTATGCAGGGGAGTAGCGACTGTACTCCGAGCTCCTCCGGGATGGCCAAACTTCGAATCCTATCTCAAAGGGAGTGTCTGGTCACCCTGTGGAGAAAACTCATTTTGTCCACTTTTATCCATATACTCGTTCTTTCAGTCACTACCCTTAGCTCGTGACCATAGGTGAGGGTAGGAAAGTAGATCAACCGGTAAATTGAGAGCTTTGCCTTCTGGCTGAGCTCCTTCTTCACAACGACAGACTAGTACAGCGTCCGCATCACTGCAAGTGCTGCACCGATCCGCCTGTCAGTCTCCCGCTCCATCCTTCCCTCACTTGTGAACAAGACCCCGAGATACTTAAACTCCTCCACTTGGGGCAGGCCCTCTTCCCTGACCTGTAGTGGGCACTCCACCTGTTTCCGGTTGAGCATCATGGTCTCAGATTTGAAGGTGTGATCCTCATCCTGACTGTTTCACATTCGGCCGTGAACCACTCCAGTGAGAGCTGGAGATCATGGACTGATGAAGCCAGAACCAGAACCACCTCATCTGCAAAAAGCAGAGACTCGATTCTGTGTGCACCAAACCAAATCCCCTTGACGCCCTTGCTGTGCCTAGAAATTCTGTCCATAAAAGTTATGAACAGCATTGACGACAAAGGGCAGCCCTGGCGGAGTCCAACTCTCACCGAAAACAAATCCGACTTACAGCCGGCAATGCGGACCAAGCTCCGACACTGGTCATACAGGGACCGAACAGCCCGTACAACGGGGTTCAGTACGTCATATTCCTGGAGCACCCCCCACAGGATTGCCCGCAGGACATGGTCGAATGCCTTCTCCAGATCCACAAAACACATGTAGACTGGTTGGGCAAACTCCCATGCTCCCTTGAGGACCCTGCTGAGGGTATAGAGCCAGTCAATGACCCAGCAGACCCTCCACTCCAGCAACGCTAAATAGACCTTACCAGGGAGGCTGAGGAGTGTGATCCCCCTGTAGTTGGAGCAAACCCTCCGATCCCCCTTTTTAAAAAGGGGGGATCACCACCCCGGTATGCCGCAGAGGCGTGTCAGCCAGGACAGCCCCACAACATCCAGAGCCTTGAGGAACCCAGGGCGGACCTCATCCAACCTTGGGGCCCCGCCACTGAAGAACTTTTTGACTGCCTCAGCAACTTCAGCCCCAGAAAAAGGTGTGTCCGCTCCATAGTCCCCCGGCTCTGCCTCCTCATTGAAAGGCGTTTCGACAGGATTCAGGTCTCGGAAGTATTCCTTCCACCGATCTGCAACGTCTCGAGCTGAGGTTGGCAGCGCCCAATTCCCACTGTACACAGTATTGATGGGGCACTACTTCCCCCTCTGGAGCCGCTGGATGTTTGAAAGGATCTCCTCGAAGCCCACTGGAAGTCATTCTCCATGGTCTCCCCGAACTCCTCCCACGCCTGAGTTTTGTCTCTATGACAATGGAAGCACGGAACGCCTCCCTTGGGACATGGTTGTAGTTCTGACGGAGGTGGGAGTTGAAACTCCTTCTGACAAGGGACTCTGCCAGACGTTCCCAGCATTGGGAACCCTTACATTATGTTTGGGTCTGACCGGCATCCCCCCTCACCATCGGAGCCAGCTCACCACCAGCTGGTGATCAGTTGAGAGCTCCACCCCTCTCTTCACCCGAGTGTCCAGGACATGTGGCCGCAAGTCCGACATGATCACAAGGTCAATCAAAGAACTGCAACGTAAGGTGCAGTGGTGCCAAGTGCACATATGGACACCTTTATGCCTGAAACTGGTGTTTGTTATGGACAATCCGTAACGACCATAGAAGTCCAGGAACAAAACATCGCTCGGGTGCAGATCGGGGGGCTGTTCCTCCCAATCATGCCCTTCCAAGTCACACTGTCGTTGCCACGTAAACATTGAAATCTCCTAGTAGAACGAGGGAGACCCCAGTAGAAGTGCTCTCTAACAGGCACTGTAGGGACCCCAAGAAGGGTGGGTAAACTGAACTGCTGTTGGGTGCATAGCTGCAAATAACAGTCAGAAACCATCCCCCCACCTGAAGGAGCCCCTCTCAAGAGGCCTTGTTCCAGACCCCACGCTGTGCGTCGAGGTGAGTCCGACCATATCTAGTCGTAATCTCTCAGCGTCGCGCACCAGCTCGGGCTCCTCCCCTGCCAGAGAGGTGACATTCCATGTCCCATGACCGCAAAGGTCCCCCGCCCTGTCCACAACCTGGCTCACACTTCATCCGACCCCCTTGGCCCTTTCTATGGGTGGTGAGCCCAGGAGAAGAGAGACCCATGTCAGCCCTTCGGGCTGTGCCCGGCTGAACCCCATGGGTGCACGCCCGGCAACCAGGTGCTCGCCATGTAGTCCCGCCCCTGGGCCTTGCCCCAGAGGGGGGCCCGGTGACCTGTGTCCGTGGAGGGGAAAACTGGGTCCAATTTTGCTGTTCTTTATGGGAGTCTTCTGACACTTTGTCTGGTCCCTCACCTGGGACCTGTTTGCCTTGGTTGACCTTTCCAGGGGCATAAAGCCCCTGACAACATAGCTCCCAGGATTACTGGGACACACGAAACCCCTTCACCAATAAGGTGGCAGCTAAAAAAGGGTTTTACACAGTTCAATTGTGAATTTTTTTTTTGGATGAAATTCTATTTTATGTATATCCAATTTCTATTTCAAAATAAGCAGCATAATTTCTGATACAAAATGTTGAATTTTAACAATAATTATACAAATGGCAGTGATAAGAATAAAACTTATGAAACACAACCAAGCATCTAAGTCGTTACAACACTCAATGCCTTGACCAAACATATCATCTTTATATCTTTATATCTTTAAAGCCTAACATGACTAACCAAGCACAGCTATGTTAGTTTCAATAATGCTATATTTCTGAAAAACATTATAATTCAATCTATCAAAACCTATCGAGATCAAGAGTTGAATGTGTAGCTTACTTTATATCAGTTTTGGGATATGAATTTGCTTATAGGGTGATATTATAGTTTTAAAAATACTGTCTGGGATTTTAAATGCCCAAACTCAGACCAAAGGTAAATAAATGCATGACATTAGAGACGGTAATGCTGTGCCCCTCAGTGTTCAGACACTTTACACTGTATATCTCTCATCACTTAACTGTGCTGCAGGCAAATAGTAAGATGAGGTGGGAGCCTGCTTGAAAGGATTGTTGTACTCCTCCAACATTAGTATTTGTCTTTGGGAAGGCATGCAAAGTAAGCAACTCTAAAATCTGACAAATTGCTGAAAATTGCCTTCACACAGTCGTTCCTGTTTAGACACACTTGGCACATCTGTTTGTGATCTGGCAACAAAAGTGCCGTGGCGGAGGGCTCAGCTCTCAGAGTGGTGCCACATATTATCCCCCTTTTCCCCTCCCTCTGGTTCAGTCTGCAAAGACACTCACCTCCTTACACACACCTCGCCTCTCTCTCGGTTGGTTGTGATGAATTGATGGTGTTACAATGTTTGCGAGTTGCCCCACCAAAGTATTTCTAAGCTCCTTTCCACTTTCAAGGGTATCTGTGAGGTTTCTGCAAATTTAATTCAACACTGCAAATGATACGTTTTAAAAAGGGAAAGCTACTCAAAATCTGGCAACTTTGAACACAGGCAATAAAAAGATTCCAGGGATAATTTCTCTGTGTCTGGTTGATTATAGCATGCCTGCACATCCTCTCTTAGCTCAAATGCTGAACATCGCCATCTACAGAGATGATTTTGCTGGAATGTAACTCTGATCACAGTGTGGGGTACAAGAGCATCCAAAAGTCTCTCATAAATCAATGTCTTACTGTTGGTTTTACTAATGCCTGAGCTCGAACATCATATGACTGGATTTTTTATGTATTAGCAGTGGAAAAACACATGGCATGGATGAGCACTCTTTTGTCTCAATCACTCACAGAGATCTGGAAAGTGACAACAAAATGCATTTTGACAATATTTCCCATCAGTTTGTTTGAAGTTTGGCATTTTGCCAACCTAACTTTGTCTTGCACTGAAAACATCACTGTTAATGCTTATTTGTTTTTAACATGCAAGTCAAAACAGCATCTACTGAATGTGAAGTAGAGGAGAGGTCACGGGTAAATATGTGCCGTATTGTCAATCCTGCAGCTGTGGAGCTAAAAGACTGCACAGCTGCAAACTGGGGCCTCGGCCTCTCAAATTGCTTCTGCCTGAGTTTCCTGCCCTCTTTCCTGCACCAAGTAGGCCTTATTAGACCCACCCCCACCTTAATAATCCATGATATTACGTTACCATCACTTTTTCAACCCTACAGTTGGTGCCACTGCCATTGTTGGTTAAATATTAACAGGTGCAGGAGCAAAGGAGGAGAAGGAGAACATATATAGCTAAAGCTCTGTTGCTCTATCTGTCAATCAGTTGCCATCGCAACATCTGCTCCGCTTTTGACTTCCTCTGGTTTGTTTGTCCATCTGTATTTGTATTTCCTCCCCCCTCCTGTTTCTTCTGTCCCTCTTTCTGGGGAGGGAGGCTGAGGAATGATTGGTCAAGCTTTGATGCCGCTGGCCTGTGCCCTGGCTTTCCACGGCACATGAGCCCAAGTAATTATCAAAGCGCTCCTCGCTGACTGCTATTACTCTGTGATGCTCATGTTTGGATCAGGAAAGTTGAAATGAATTTGTGATCATGTAAGAGTAATATCTCAATGTTATTCAATCAAATTCGAGTCACACTGAATTTGATCTTTATCACTTTCCACAACAAAGAAGGATTTGCTGCTTTTGGCAGAAAAAGTTGTTTTTTTTTACTTATGAGTTGGAAAATCATTATCATATTTGCTTGCTCAGTATTTGAAGTTACGGTTAGCTGTTCTCACAAATTTTCGGAAAATAAAATGAAATTTTCTCAGTTCTGGAATGAAATATGAAACCTTGCCAAGGATTATAGTCTGTCTTATGTTCAAAACTCCACAGCACCAAGGCAGCTCCTCAGTATGAGGATTCTGGAGGACAGCTCACTTTTTTATGAGCCATCGTCACATCCATTTCTGTCTCAGTATTATATAAGAGTCAAAAGACGTTTATTCCTAAATTGCACCTACAGACAGGTAACTTCACACTCTACGGAATCAGTTGGATCCAATAAGTTTAAAAATGTAATTGGTTGTTCAATTCTTAAATCTGCTTATTGAAATTTGGTAGAATGGGCTGTGAAATGTCACTTCACATAAGGCCGTCACATTCATCACCACTTCGTCATATTGGACGACGTGAAAATAGGAAAATTGTAAACCCAAAAATCTAAAAAAAAATCAATTAGGATGTGGCTTTTTTAGCTATGGTGAACAGTTATATTACTGAAGCTGATGTTTTAGAAACTATAATACGTACCTTAAGTCTTAATCCCACTACCATATATCTGAATCATTTCCAAAACTGCTTATACATTTGAAACAATAGAAAACCTGTTCTTTAGACTAGATATCAGCCAGCCGCTCCCACTCAATGAGGCTCTAACACCTGCTGTGTGCCATGAGAGGACAGAACAACTGGAGGCGTGGAGAGCGTGTATGATTGGGTTTGTGTGCTTGGAAGAGAACATAAACGCAGGGTATGCAAGCTCTTGTTTGAAATAAATGTATCAGTGTGTATATGTCAATGCGTGATTGTGTGTCTGTGTGGGTGTGTGCGTAAGCGCCAGTGCTTATGGCACATGGCATGGCCTCAGCTCAATTTAACCCTCCACTGAATGCCAGTGTGACGCCAGTCAGACTTTGTGTGGCCACATACCTCCACTGAGGAAGATATGGAAAAAATCTGTGGAACAGTAAGTCTTTGAGATTACATGGTTCCTTTCAGCTCCAGCCTTGATAATTCCCCAAATCCATAGTACCATCTCACCACAATTTGGGGCTTTTATCTTCATCAAAAAATGAATTTGATACCAACTTACAAGAAGCAGTCTTTGACACTCTATTGGACATATGTGTAGGATTTCTCTATCTTGTGTATCTGTGTGTGTGTGTGTGTGTGTGTGTGTGTGTGTGTGTGTGTGTGTGTGTGTGTGTGTGAGTGAGCGTGTGTGTGTGT
>CAAKHD010013293.1:326287-379106 GCA_901007705.1 Fistularia tabacaria | reverse complement strand
AGGCGTTTTGTATCTTTTTTATTTGTGTGTGTGTGTGTGTGTGTGTGTATGTGAGTGAGCGTGTGTGTGTGTGTGTGTGTGTGTGTGTGTGTGAGAGAGAGAGTGTGTGTGTGTGTGCATGCTTTTATGCACGCCCCATGTATTTGCTTGTGCAAAAATGATAGGGGGCCTTGAATGGGGGATTATACGTAGAAATAGCAATGGATCAACTGAAACACAACATTGGCTTGATTTTTTAATTGCCTTTTGGCTTCAGTGAATGGCTGATGCAGCTGTCGAAGTGAACAGCTGCTTGCCTAAAAAGATTGGACCTAACAGACTCTTGGAGGGTGAAAAGAACAATGCCGGATGAATCATATGCAACAAATGAGGCATTTTGCAATTTCACAACTTTACGAAATGCATTCAGGATTTGAGAATCACTTTTATTGTATGTGTACATTGATTCCAGGGTGTATTTCCCTGGGAGGTTGCGAGGATGCATTTTCTCATTTTTCTGGTTAGAAATACTAACATGAATTGCATTAATAAAGAAAACTAGGGCAAACAATGTTTTTTTTCAGTTGTTAATGTGGAATTTGTGAGTTTACAAGTTGCAGTTTACAACTTTGGGGGAACCAGGGGGTCTGAAAGATTTGATGGAGCAGTCTGTATGGATTTCCTGCACAATATTTGTCAGACTTGAATTAAGTACTGTTATTCACCCGCTCCCTCTCTCTCCCTGAGGCCTCGTGGCTGCCTATTTCACGTCTATAAATCACAGGAACGCAGGCTTATATCAAGGAGGGAGTGCTCTGAGTCAGTTTAGCAATTTTCACATTCACATCTCTAAACCCTTTATGCATCAGTGAACTGACAACCAAACACAGATTATGGGGCAAGATCTCTCCTGCTTTTGGATTCTGTGCATATCATGACTTAAAAGTGACAACCACATTAAAAAGTTGCATGTCGATAAAGCTGTGGGCCCATATTGTGTTTTCCACTCTTGCCTTGCGTAAACACTGGTGTCTCAGTGTTTGAGCAACAAAACCAAAGCCAAAATACATGAAAAAATTCCATAAAAGGAGAGATACCGATAGGGGTGGGTCTGGGCCAGAAGTGGATGAGGACCGTAATGACAGACAGAAGTCTCATTCATGATGCACATGTACTCAGTTTACACTAGGTCCGTTGATCCACTGCTCTCTTTTGTTTGTCTGATGGAGTTTTAGAGAATATAGGAAGCTTTCCAAATGTGACACATGGTTTTAAGCCGATGAATATCTATGAATACACAAAGTATAAATGCAGTGTGGTTGTGTTTGAAAGCGTGCGTGTTTTCTGAATATGGGATGGCGCATTAATCTTTTTCCATTCTATGACTCTTTTCTCCATTCACAGAAGTGCCCTACCCAGAAATGTAGGAATTAGACCGCAATGCTCACTTACCATCCTAATCTATTCAAAGTGCCAATTCTTGAAACGGACAGCTGTTGTCATGTGCCTTGATTCCAATGGCTATCTGTTCATGTGGCTGCCCATGTACGTAGTCGGCCAGCTGAAGTTGTAGAGTAACGAGGGTTAACTGCATCTGTCCATTCTGTTAGAGTAGTGCTCAAAGTCGCTACACGGCATAGACGGCAATACTATTAATCCAAGGTAAGTGTTTTTTTTCCTCCTCTGTCTTGATTGATAATATACCTGCAATTAATCACCCCTCAAGAGGCTCATGAAGAGGTAAAAAACCAACAACAAGAAAACAGTTGAAAACCAGTAAGGAATGTTGTGTTTCAATTGTAGATCCCACAAATATCCTTATCTTGGGGAAAGGAAGAAATTAAATGATAATGAGAATTCTAACACAGAAGCCCATTGCAGGTGTTAATCATAAAGCATGAAAATATACAAAGAAGAGCTGTTTTTTGATATTAGACTGTTTGACAGTTTTGTTAAAGTAACTACAAGTGCAAGAGGCATAGCAAAAGAAGGGAAGAAGTTATATCAGGCTGGCAAAATTGTACTCTTATTTCTGCCCATCAACCAGGTGTCAGCACAGCAGAACATTTCCATGCTCAAACTTTTCACATGCTTTCACTTACCCTCCACTGCATTACATTACATTTCAGATAATTATTTTGGCAAACAATTAATAATAAAATTAATAATAATAATTAATAATAACATTAACAATAGAGCATGAAAAATGCTCTCATTGTCGTCAACTCGTCTATCTGTGATCACGTTCAAGGCAGAGATTTTGGTGCGTGAGGCAGAATTAAATCACTGCAGAATAACTGAAGGATTTAATTTATCACAAATACTTCTGGAGGTATCTTGGTGTTCAGTAGAAATTGGTCAGAATTTGGGCTCTAGTAGCAACTTTGAGATATTTAGATTCCAGATAGATATTAAATCAATACAAAGGCTATTTGAGGATATCACTCCGGCAATTCAACTTTTGACATGAAAAGTAATAGAAACTGATGTACTTTTTGAATAATAAATTGTATTTTAATTATTTTAACATGTCAATTGAACTTTTTTTCTTCCAAATATTTTGACCTCTACACATTGTGCGGGGGGGATCTTAAAGGCATATTTCTTAGCCAGAAATGTGTCTAACAATTTGAAAACAGGCTGCCGTCTAGCAGCACCAAGGGAGCAGTTCAGTGTCTTGCTCAACAACACTTCGGCAAACTAGGAGGAGCCGGGAAGCAAACCATGAATGTTCGGTTCTAAGGACCATCGCTCTACCTCCAGGGTTAGACATTTAGGGTCAGACTTTATTTGACATTTAGATTTATTATCAAGGCAAGAAATTCAAAGAATTCACAGAAAAAACAGAACAACATATTTTTTCTGGATTTATCAAACTTTCTATATGACAACTGATTTTCATTCACCAAGGAAAATTAAAATAACTATGGGAATTTTCAAATTCTTAAAGCCTGATAAGCTCGTAAGTCCAGAGGTATCAGTACTTATGCATAACTTCTTACCTTAGGTATGGGAGCTAAGAAAGTCCTCATAGGCCATCAAGGACTTTGGTTCTCCTTAACATAGAGCAATGTTTGCTCTCAGTATCATGGGTTTTCACTGACACCATACATTAAACTTTTAGGATATGTGATGAATAAGCCAGGTATCAGTCAGTTTGACCAAAATATGAGAATTCATGTTGTGGTGAAGTTAAAAATCAAAACACACACTCAAGCACAAAAGTGGCCCCTAGGTCAGAGGTCAAATGACCCTGAACTCTATCTCTTTTTGGTTCAGGACATCACAGACCCCTGCGTATACTGGTCTCCATTTATTTTACCCATCATCCCTCATCAGGTCAGTGACCCCACGACCTCAGGGCTCGGGTTACCTGTCAGTTGACTGTCTACTCATGAGCGAAGGGCTTGTAGCTGTGTCATCATTTGTTATGTGAGAAAAAAGAATGAACAAAAAAGAAAGAAACTGCTCTGTGTGGTAAAGACCTAGATAACAAATTAACTGAAATAAAAAAAAGGAAAAGAAGAACAAGTTGTTTGATTTTGAAACAAATAAAGAATAAAGAGAAGTTGAACTGATGGATGTGATCATTTCTGCTTAATCAGAGGAAAAACCTAGATAAGCAAATTAGTAAATAAACACTTGCTTGAATAACTTTTAACATTTACCTGCAAAACAGCCCCCATCCCCTCCTGTGTGTGCTGTCAGCTATCAATCACAGTGCTGTAAGTGGGATCCTTGAGTAGAGATACTATCACTGCTTCCCCATATACACTCACACCACAGTTTCCCTTATCTGTGCTGAGATAACAGATCCCCTCTAACAGCAAGAACCACACACACATACACACAGACACACACAGACTTTCTAGATCTCTTTCTCTCTCTCTGTCTCAGCTGTGTGATAGACCATTTCATTTCAGACAGGGGGCCAAAAGAAAAAAAAACAGCCAATTTGCAATGGTTCCTGTTTAAAATTCAACAAGTGTGTCTCTTATAGTAGAGGCTACTGAGAACACGTGCTGCTTCTGATTCTTATCTATGATGTCAGCCTTTATACATAACATGATACCCATCTCAGCTAACAAGTGTCGATGTGCTTGACATTAAACAAAATTCAAAAGTGTGAAAACAATTATTTTATGCAACTCTACTTTTTTTTTATTTCTATAATTTTCATAGCATAACAGTTTAGAAAAAAAAGAGTTTAAGAATACCAATATAAAACCAGACACAACAGATGGCTCAGGTTTATTTGTACAATATAAACTGGTATTTAGAGAGCGAGTTGATCCTGTACATCAATCAGATTTTAATGCTAATTATTCAACTGGAAATAAAAATCAGTTTAATGTTTAATTCCGATATTAAAAGAAACATCAAAAGTGCTACCATACAATACAGCAACACTTTGGTCCCAGTTATAAGCCACAGATGATGAAGTCTAAACTAAATATTTTTTAGGAGCAATTCAATAAATGAATTCATAAACATATGATTGTGAAC
Organism: Fistularia tabacaria; assembly: GCA_901007705.1. Classification (NCBI taxonomy): domain Eukaryota; kingdom Metazoa; phylum Chordata; class Actinopteri; order Syngnathiformes; family Fistulariidae; genus Fistularia; species Fistularia tabacaria. The sequence continues at coordinate 374,621 of CAAKHD010013293.1, read as the reverse complement.
TAATTGATGAGAAATGTAGGTAGATTATGCCTCTGGCATTATCACTTTGACAACTGTCCCTAAAATGCATAATCCTATACAAGGTTTGTTTCGCCAAATATTACAAAGATATATGTTTAAACATGTCAGTGTGACAGTTGATAAATATTCATTACTAAATTCCTATTGCATCAGAATTTCCCTTATTCTCCTGTAACACAAAATATTTTATTTGTTCAGCTGCAACTGTGTCACTGTAATACAAAACAATCACTATCATTGCAGACCAAAACAGTAAATAACTGTCACCTACACAGCTTTAACCAAATGTCAGTGTCTGAAGAAATCTGGTGTCCACCAAATAGGGCTGGCTGGAAATGAATATACCCCTCCCCCCACACCCCCAGAAACTGAAATGTTAAGTATTCTTGTCTTATCAACTAATATATTAGGATTCGGTCAGGTTCTATAATAAATTAGCTAACAGACTGAATATATTTAATGGGCTGAGCTACATTGTATTTTATAGAACCCAAATGTATGGCCAGTGCAATATCTTTTATTGGGGGCTTCAGAGGAGCAAGCTGAGATTGTCCTTGCCCTGTTTTCAGACTTCTACCAAACCACAGCACACTGGGCCTAATAACAAAAACAAGCATCCTGGTGTGGAGCTGGTCCCACAGTGCGAGGATCTTAATGAGGAACATGTGGAGCTGCCCAGACACACAGTCAGAGGAAACCCAATCCCTCACCCCCCATTCCTCCTCCCATCCCCCTCTCCCATTCTTTTCCTTCTCATTCTCTTTCGCTTCACTCACTACACTCTATGTCACTTACTCAATCTTTTAAAGCACCATTGCTTTCGAGCCTCCTCTCTATAAGAAACATTTGAATTCTATTGTGCAAGGACAAGTGGTCCATTGTCCAAGGAGACATTTTCAAGCCTTGTTTTTGCCTGATATAAACATGTCAGCCTGCCTGTTTGCTCTCTCTCTCTCTCTCTCTCTCTCTCTCTCTCTCACTTCTGCTACTTTTAGATCTACTATACATATTTGTTCGTTCGTGAAATGCAGGCTGACTATGAAGAAACAAGGCGAGAAAGTTTTCTTTCTCTGCTTATCAGGACTGACAGGCGGTCTCAGGGTTTCTTTCATGAAATGAATTAATTCTTACCGTCCACCTGGATCAATTAACTGTTTGCTTCACTGCTCATCAGTTTCGCTATGCAGAATTTCACTTCGCCCCAGCTATCAGCTTACAAAGAGCTGTTGTGATTTTTCTTGGTGCTTTGATTATGTTGTTTTCTAATCGTTGTTATCACTATTGCTGAACCTTTCTTTTCCTCTTCACCTGTTACAATGTTAAGTGAGCAGAGTGTTTTTCTCCCTCAGGAAATGTTGTCAAACTGCAGTGGGGACAAAAAGTGTAATAGGTGAGACACACTGTGATGGATATCACTTTAAGTTGATCTACAAATTTCACACCAACATCTCTCTCCCTGACTACATCACAACACCATGCCACGGTCATTAAGGGGAGTGCAATTTAACCTTTTTAGGACAGATTTAAGATGTAACTATAAGGTAATGCCATAAAGCAGATCAACTGGCCAAGCCTCCAAAATTAGCTGAACAAACACAGTAAGGTAGGGCTCTCAGGGGAATATACTTGGCACACTGGATCCTGTGTGACAGAGGCCCCTCTGGCAGCTCCAAACAATCCAAACGTTCCACTTGGGTTGAGCTGTCTTCGTTTCCCACTCCACTATATATATCAGTCCCACATCAACATGGGCTTGTGAAGACCTTTCACAAGACTGACAGGCCACCTGAATCACACAATTGTGTGGCCGGAGGAGCCAGCATGTATATAGAAAAACCAGTGATCCAGTGACTGTCTGGGTTCACTTCTCTCTCATAAAGTCAGGAGGGTGCAGGGGAGAGCTGCAACCCAAATGTTTCAGCAGCACCAAAACAAAGCTTACACTTTTCATTGAATCCAAGAAATGTGAACTTTGCCCAATAGTGTTCTTAATACCAATATTTAACCTATAATTTCTTGGCAGCACAGAAAAACCACTGAGTGTGTTTCAGGCAAAAGCTGAAAGCTTGCAAGACTCTGTGCCTTGCAGATGGTCCGTGCTCACAGCAGCTGTGCAAATGAAAGACGAAGTGTCGTTGAAGAAGTGAGAGATGGAAAGTTGGCCACAAAAGGAAAAAAGTAACACATGAGTTGCTAACTGAAAATGTAATGGAAAAACTAATGGCACACACATTTGGTGAGAGAAAATCATTGAATCTGTGCATTAAATGTGACATTAAAATGACAATGTTTTGTCATTGGTAATACACACAAACACATAAACAGTATATATGTGTATGTGTATGTGTGTGTGTGTGTGTGTGTGTGTGTGTGTGTATGTTTGCTTGTATTCAGTGCAACAAAGTAAATCCAATGTGATAGGTCTGGCAACACTCAATATCTCTATCCGTTTACCAATAAAAGCAATTCAAATCGGAATCTTATTGAAGTGAAGCAGCTCTAAACTTATTTGTCACATTGTACACATAAGCACTGACACATACAGCTGTCACCTTGTACTTAACAACAGTCAATCACACGATGTTGTTTTCGCACCTTCTGGGGTGACAGAACAACAGGTGAGAGAAACCTGCTTAATGCTGAAAACAGACTAACATTTGTCTCAGGGAGGAGGAGGAGGAGGACAAGGACAGATGTCTTGCGGGCTTTGTAGTGCAAAATCCGCCGCAAGAACTCTTCACCAAAGTGTTTTTGTTGTGTTTTTTTGGGGGCCCACCATAAAGCCCCAGATTCCAACCTCATAACATTTATCCCGTAGATGGCAGGCAATCGTATAACCGTTATAACGTGACACCATGTGATTTTTCAATTATAATCGGGACAATTGTAGTTTTGCCTCACGCTGTCCCCCTGACGTCGAGGCCGACTTTTCCTCTCTCCTCTTCCTCACTAATTGCCTGTGCATGTAAATATCAAGCGGTTAGTGAATAATTAGTCTTTCATTGGCCAACGATCACCTCTGGGCCCCGTCGACACGGTAGACCCCTCCCCCCGAGAGCCGCCCCGAAGACAGGGGCCCCTTTTGAATGACAGCGCTTGGAAAAGGAGACGAATTTCTGTTCGATTTCCCGCAGCCTCAGCGTCGATGAGAAGCAGTCGAGAAACTCCATTCTAACTGAATGGATTGGTATGGGGAGAAGCGGACCTCAGATCTCGGCTAAGCGGCAGCTTTGGGACTGTGTAACGCTGACGATGGTTTTCCTCTCGCTGCTGTTTCGACCAGGTAAGTCAGCGCCTCTTGATCCGCGTTCCTCCTCTCGAGTCCGGCGTGCGGAGCTGAGTCCCGCTTCCGCTGGAACGGAGGTGGAGATGGAAAAAAGTAAACTTTTTTTTCTCTCTCGCTGGCAATGCACGGTTGAATTCAAATCGTTGAACGGTTTAAACCCCCTCCTGCGGTTAGTTGCTCGATTTCTGGGTGTTTTACGAAGAGAAAACTGCATTTGAGTACTCACTCCACGGACGAAGTAATGTCCTGTTGCCGCTGAGAATCCGAGGCTCCAGCTTCGTGGACCGCTAGCCGAGCAGCACGAGTTGACTCACGATCTACGTCTCTCCCCCCAAAAATCACCAGTTTTCAAACAGTAAACCGCGACTTCAAACGGGGGTCTCAGTTTTCTCTCCAGGCATCTCGTCAACCCAACATAAAGTGTCTTGATTTAGTTACAAGTGTGAAGTTACAGTTGAACTATAGGTTAGCATTGCTGACTCGCAACTGCCGTCAAGCAACCGCAGTCCGACCGACCGAAAACTACACATTGTTTTCTCAACGAGAACATATCGCTCGTCGAAATTTCGCGTTGGTACCTCGAACCATTTGTTTTTAAGTAAACGTTCACATCCATTTTGGGCATTAGAGTCGCTGTCGAAGCTAAAGGTATGCTGGCCACGGTACTCTTCCCTATTCATGCCTAATTCATTAACTCAGTCAGCTAACACGCATGGGGTCAACTTTTTGGCCTCTGAACGTGTTGGTCGCAGCACAAGAGAAACCAAACCACGGTCAGCCATCAAAAAAGTCCTGGAGGATTTAAATCAATTTAATTTATGTTACTTGGTTTAATGGTTTCACATGTGATAGTAAGTTCTACAGGTGCCTCTCAGTTTTATGGTCATAATAGAAAAGTCGAAAGATGGCTCTCAACTAACACTGTAAAGTCTACAGTGAATGAAATCGTGTCTGTCAGCTTTGTTGAGATACCACACTGGGCAGGTTGTTACAGGAAAGCCTCTTGTCGTCAGGAAATCAATTTCAAATTGACCGAAGGTAGTCTGAAACAAAACATCAATGATCACTTAAAGTCAAATGGCATGGTTACATGTCAATAGATGAAAACAATAGTTCTCCAACTAATGACATGACGAACACCTCCGTATTGTTGTTTTATTGTCAGAAGCGTTGGCAAAAAAACTGCAAACACATTGTCGTCATGACATTGCCAACTAAGTGATTTTGCTGAATACATCTGTAGTCCCTGTATTTGTCTTTAACATAGTGCATATTGTCTAAAGGTTTTAAAGGTCTCCTCATAGTGATGTTATGATATTGGGTATCATGCAGCTGATTAAACTAAAGCCTTTTTTATCGCCTGTTTATAAACGTGAATACGTGTGTTGCAAAATATGATAACTAAGTCAAAAAACAATATCATGTATAAAACAATTGTCACTATCAATTGTATTGATCCTTAAGAAAAGAGAAGCACTTATTTCTTTTCAAGTTGAACAGCTTTTGTTAGACATGAAACTTCATATAAACAGTAACTATATTTTTTCTTCTTTTTCTTTTACTCTAGTCATACTCACTTGTTCAGAACTCATAGCAGTGGTGTTTGTGTGGTCAGTTGAATTTATTCTCTGGCTGTTTCCCTCATGAGCCTCACACTTTGTTTTCAAGTATCAGAGCATGAAGATCTTTCAGAGAGATGCACAGTTGTTGATGTTTACGCATGCACCGATGGTCAAAATGTGTCATCAAAGCAGACTGTTGACCCTGCAGCATGCCGGGTGATGCCTGCTGGAATTCAGGATAGAGAGGTGGCCTCTGGCCTGACCTCTTGCTCCCTACCTGAGTTGTATCATGGCTCATGTGTGGCATGCATTAATGATACATATTGCCCCCTCAAAGTATTAGTCTACCATAATGTTTGGATACACCTGTTTGACCTTGCCATGTTTGATGATGTATTTCTTTTCATGATAGGAAGACATTAAATGGATCATTGTCACAAAAATTTGATTATTCTGTTGCAAGAGACACAGTTTGTTGAAAGTTTTTGGACTCTCTGTAAAATTATTGCAAGACAAATTTGATCAACATTAATGACATCCCAATTTAAAGTAACATAAAACTGTAGATAACTAATCCTCCACAAAAGGTAATATAGTATTTATCTTTCCTTGATTATTTCATTTGTGAGTCATGACTTCATGGTAAGCCCAGGCTAAACCATCCAGATATCACATGCTGTGCTCTGTTGCCCCCACCCCCAACAGGCTCCAGTTTGGACCCTGAGTTGCTGAATTAGCGTGACTCTTTGTGATACTCCTCTTGTGATCCTCTTGAAGTTAGCTGCCCCCATACAACAAGCCCTACCGTGCCATGTAGAGTAGCTTAATGGACTTCAATTACTTCAGCAACAGTCAAACCACATTCAACACCCTCAGGCAAAGTAACACAGGTTGGTTTCCCCCTACTGTGGAGACAGCATGGTATTTCTGTGAGGACTTGTTGGGCGAATTAAGAATTGACTGACTCTTTAGCACAGTGTAGGGTCATGGACTCGTGAGCTCACATATTTGGGTTTTAATGGCTCTCCTGATTGAGCTTAACTTGATGGTTGAAAAGTTTTCGACCTGCTGCCTCAAAGGCTGAGGTCAGCTAACACCTTTGTGACAGATGACTTTCACCATTCCTGCTCAGGAAAAATGATTTCATTGGCTCTTTCCAATTGGCTCTGTAGACATGATCATCTTCACAAGATACTGATGATGATTGTTGTTTGTTTGTTTGTTTGTTTGCAGGTCACTGTCAGCAGTGTCGAATCCAGCGCTGCAATGCAGAGTATGTAGCTTCTACCTCACCATCTAGTGGTATGCAAGAGGATGTGACTCAGGATGTGGGCTACTGCATTGCCCTGCGGGCCTATGCCCTATGCACCCGGCGGCAAGCAAGAAGCTGTAGAGGCGACCTGGCCTATCACTCAGCCGTTTTTCGCATTAAGGAGTTATTCTCTCAACACAACTGCTCCAGTGTTGGGCCCACATCGTCTGCGAAGGTCCCCAGCACATCTAGGCCGGTTGTGTCGGAGTTGTGCAACTACGAGAATCGTGTCCTTGCCTCTGGTTCAGCTGGCCAGCAGAAAAAATATGCCCACTGCGGATTATTTGGAGACCCTCACCTACGGACTTTCCGAGACGAGTTTCAGACATGCAAGGTGGAAGGGGCATGGCCGTTGATAGATAACAGCTTCCTGTCCGTGCAGGTGACCAATGTCCCTGTTGTCCTTGGCTCGAGTGCTACAGCTACCAGCAAGGTAAGAATGAGTTGTGATACTGTACTTGATAACGTATCTGTCAATACATTAAATCTGTCACATGCACATTATGATGCAGGTTCTGCTTTTCTCCCTTCATTCACTTATATCCCAAATCATAGATTTTTAGTAAGTTTGAAAAGAACAGGCTGCATGAGTAAAACTGTCTCACATGTTCAGGTATTGTCATAAAGTATCAAACATATGAAGTTAATAGTCATTCCATGGTTCCTTTCGAGCCTCTAGCATTCCTCTTGTCTTGGAGCTCCTTCAGATCTACGAGAGGGAAAAGAGGAGGGAGTCTTTCAGTGGTGTTGAATCACAGACATGCTTGAGCGCTCTACCTTTAACACATGGGTGGTCATATGGTAGTGATTAACGCTCACTCAAACATTTTCCTCCACTACCACAATCTGGAATGTTTTTTTGCCCCTCTGGTCAAATAATTAACTGGGTGCTTTTTGTATAAATATAGAATGATGTGGAAAAATAAAAGAAAAATGGGAAAGGAATGCATTTTCCTTATTAATAGCACCAGCTCTTTCTTGGGCCAACATTTTTAATTGTTGAAGCCAGTATCATATCATTACTCTAGTTATTTGTATGACATTGTTACACAAAGATTAAAATGCACCAGCCAATTAAATTGAACGTTTAAACCACTTTTGAGATAAGACTTTCGCTCTGAAAGGGAACATTTGTTTCCCTTGCTCATAATGTCTCAGTTTAAACACACCAATTGAAAACAAAGCATATAAAACAGAACATGACTCAACTAAATGCCAAAGTAAAAGAAAACAAAGAACTCTTGTGACAGATGTGCCTTAAATAGGTTCTTCCTTGGCCCATGCCCTTCTTCTTCATTAGGTTCCTTTCAGAAAAGTTGTCTGGTATTTTTTTGCACAATTTTGCTTGCAGAAAAAATAAATTATCTAATGTGCATGAGTAACCTCTTTTGTGAGGGCAACAAAATATGTGATATTGTACTATACACTTAAGTGTCTCAGCTCTGTCCAAAATGTTTATTTTGTTTTGCCAGATGCTAACCTGTTGTTGGGGTAGATGTGTGCCTACACCCACATACCCCTATCATCCCCTTGGGGTTGTTTTTTAACTGCCAGACATAAGACAGGAAATCATCAATCAAATACAGTATCCTCTTAAGTGTAAACCAAACCACAAAAAACAGCTTTGTCAGGTTCTTTGAGGAAACAATGGTTGGACCCCAGATTTTCAAAGCTCAGCTGGAATACAAATAACAGTCAGTTATTGAGCAGGTGCAGGCTGGAAGAATGTTTTGAAGATCATAGGCTCTTTTTAAAAACTGTGGAGTCAAGCATCCCGGTGATTTTAGTGGATCCCTTGCCATCGCTTTCTAAGACAAGTAATGACGGAGCCACGGTAGTGACCTACGTATTGTTTTACTCTGTAAATGATTTAGTCATTTCTCTTTTCAGTGGATTTCATGCCTGTAGTTCAGTGGATCACTAATCACATTATAGGTTAGCTGGTATGACAACAAACAAAAAGCTAAAAAAAGAAAATGACCAGAATTACTTTCAATTCTCTTACATGGTTGGTTCGTTGCTGCCACCTTCTGGTTGTCTGAAATTGTTGATGGTATTGTCTAGAATTCTTGGGTATGTTTGCACTGACAAGCCTTTACCAAAACATTTAGATAATGATTGTGTTTTTAGTTTAATTTCTTCATGGGAAATTGTCAGTGTAACATAGTAAAAATTAGAATTATAGCATCTGATTTTCATTAAGGATTCCTGTAATTCCCTTTGTTTCAGATCACGGTGATCTTCAAGTCCTATCATGGTTGCACTGACCAGAAAGTATACCAGGCCACCACAGAAGATTTGCCTCTGGCCTTCCAGGATGGGACTCGCAATGGTGGAGAAAGCAGCAGCCTCACCATTATGGAGCGAGGCGTTTCTGGCGTGGGGCGGCAGGTGAAAATACAAGCCCGTTACATTGGTACATCTATCATTGTCCGGCGTGTGGGCAGCTACTTGACCTTTGCCATCCGCATGCCAGAAGATACTCTAGACTTTTCTGAGGACAATGGCGGCCTCCAGCTTTGCTTGCACGGTTGCCCGCGTAACGAGCTAATCAAAGAGCACACTCTTGGCCGTCCGAGCCAGCAGCACCGCACCAACACAGAGCTGGGCCCACTTCGTCCTCCGCACCAAATTTATACGGTGGAGCGAGCAACTGCCAAGTGTAGAGAGACTCTACAGGTGGAGGATGTGTACTTTCAGTCCTGTGTGTTTGACTTGCTGACCACAGGAGATCCTGAGTTCTCCATGGCGGCCTATGGTGCTCTGGAGGATTTAAAGGCACTGCCACCCAGTAAACTGAAGCAGAACTCGCCAAGGACTCCTCGTCTTCACAACCGAGGGATTTCACAGACGCTGGTGACGACAATCAACAGCCACTCTTTGCTCTCACTTCTGCTCCTCATTCTGCTGCTTTTGTAATATATATATAAATACACACACACATATATTTGTGTGTGTGTGTGTGTGTAACAAAAAAATAAGGTGGACGCAGCAGCTTGAGGAATAAGTGACTTGAGCATGAACATATTGGAATTTTTTGTTAATTTTTTTTCTCCAGTGTTTTTTTTTTTTTTTTTTTTTTTTTACTTTTGAAGGATTCCATACATCTTGGGAAGTTTAGGGGATTTATGCATTTGTCATAACATTCAAAGAAATGTAATTCATATGCTCATGTGGTCCAAAACAACATATTTTCATGTGCATATTAATTGGTATGGGGGAGTGAAAAAAAAGGGTCAGTTGTGCTGCTTCCTGACATGGAGGCAGCTAAAAAGACACTTTGTAAATATATTAATTCTCACTCCACAGCAAAATCATGCACAAGCTACAAACACTCCACAATGAATAAAGATGCATATGAAGCCATGTTGTTTGTGCTTCAAGCAGGGCAATGTGGCTTCTAGATTCAGTATAATCCATCTTTATCAATAGCACTTAAAGGCTTGAACAGCATGTTTTGTGTATTTAAATGTTATTTCTTTGTTTAAATTAACCCTTAATTTCAGAAATTGGCATGATAAATACACAAGATCCAACAACTGATTATAAAAACTACCTATCCATTATGTCATTTTTCATTGTGACATCCAATACTTCTCATCTCCCGTGAATCATGCTCCTCTCAAGCTGTTTAGCATCCGTTTTAAAGGTTAAACACAAATCTTTATATAATAATATATTAAAAGAGTGTATATATGTGTTTTATATTGTGTACATTTCCCGGTGTATAGATGTTTTAACTGTAATATGTTTTACATTTGTTGTGTTACGTCGATACATTTTAGATACGTAAACTAATACGTGTTGTGCCATATCTGTAATTTTCTGTATTAAAGTGTTGGAAACATGAATCAAGATTTCTTTCCCCTGCATTAGAAAAAATTATGCAGCTTTGTACCACTATGGGCTATGAAGCTATTTACATTTCCATCTGTCCCAATATCAAGGAGCATGACCTCTTTCTGGTGACATTTAAAATGGCAAACATTGCTACTGTCTCTTGATTGAGACCTCCAGAAACCTCAGATAACAATTTTTATTTTTATTATTATTATCTATTTGATTACTTATTATTATTCATTTAAGCACTTGAGGGACAAAGTTTACACTTAAAACATGGAAAACATTTAAATGGAAGTGACAGCGGTTGTTTTCTACCTGTGCATGTGATACCTCTCCTTTCCTGTGGGGGTCCTCAAGCTATAAGAGCTTGGAAGTCTGTAAGCAGTTTTGACAGTCAGACTGTGTAGGATGGATCCACAGTATGTTCTCAGTCTCCAATGTAAATCCTACCTCTGAGTCCTGAACTAGTTGCTGGTTTTGCTTTTGTATGCCAGAGTTGTGCATGGCTCCAAATGGGACCTAGTTTGTGATGAATACTAGGTTACTCTTAACAGCAGCACTGGATGCTGATATTTATATAATATATAAACAATGATTTTATGTCATGATACAAGGAGGGGGTCATACGCATTTGATCCCATCAAAAATCAAAATCAAACTGTGCTCCTTACAAAGACTCCTTAAAAATGAATCCTGTATAATACACGGGTGGATGGAATTTTTATGTTAAGTTAAAATTACTATAATGATAACATTACAGTGTCAAAACAATTAATCAAACATAAAACATTCTGTCCATGTCCCTTTTTCTCTTTAATAAAGATAGCATGCACATGATTTGGAGAATGTCCGGTGATGATGAACACGTCTGGATCCACATGAGTTTTTTAAAGGTGATTGTAACTGCGACACAATATTGGGAATTTAAACTCACAAAATGTGTCTGTATTTTTTACTTAAGTACAGCTTATAAGTATCAGTTACTTGAAGACAAGGATATGTGACTGAATGTGTTTTGTAAAAACACTCACTCTTGAATAGATAGCATACCCAGGCCTACAAGTAAATGGTTGTGTGTCTTTAACTATGATTTAAATGTTAATCTAGCTGTGTGGTAGTAATGCAACTAAAGAATTATTACATTACTTCTGGGTTGATGGCTGGGCCTGTGTCCATAGATTATCTTTCAAGTTGTAAATTCATCACTTCACACACACACACACACACACACACACACACACACACACACACACACACACACACACACACACACACACACACAGACAATGAACAGTATAGGCAGTAAGACAATCAAAGACCTTGCTCTCAGACATGTCTGGTCTGATTGTCCAGGATCACCAACAATCACACTTGCTCTTTAACTTCTATAACTATTTTTTCTACAAGGATTGGGGTGTTGGGATAATGTATTCATACTATATGTCCATTTGAACCGAAATCCAATTAATTTACTACATTCTTGTTCTCAGCTGTAGTAGGTGATTTTTTACAATCATTGTAAACATGTGACATTTCAGGAAAAACCCTTTCAATGGAGACTGCCATTGAAAAGTTATTTCAAGAAGGATTCGACTAGAGGATGCTAGTTTATGATTTGGCACATCCTCGGCATTACGGTAGCTTAGATTTTCAGAAAACTACTCAAGCCAGTGGATGGATTGCTCATGTCCTGTCTCGTCTTGACTTTCCCCTGTAAACAAGGACAATTACCAAGCTAATGAGTTGAGAAAAAAAACTGCTTGAGTGATTGATACTCTCGATGGGGAAATTAATTTGATATTAATAGAGCACTTGGCAAGATAAATAGATAATGATGTGTGAGTCCTCTCCTCCATTGATAATAGATAGATTGATGGCTGTCTTAATACAAGATGTTTCTTAGACATAAATGAGGTTGCCTTGATGAGGGTTCAGAGAATCATGGAGATTTAAATCACTTTGACACTGTTATTTAAGGTGTCACAGAAGTTCTTCTGAGGATGAAAATAACACTGATAATACTTAATGTAGCTGCATGGGTAATGGTTCAAGCAGATGTAGAGGAGAGCAATTCATGCAGGAAACAATGTTGCATTTAAATGTACAGCCGTGTTGCATTTACTGATGCATGTAAAGTATGTGGGTTAAAGGGTGTTTGGGATGTTGGCCTGCCAATGTTGTAAACTCATTCAGCCATTGTGACATTTTGTTTACCTTTATTTTCTCAAGTGCCACCTTAAGTGATCCCCTTGTGTTATCACCTGCAGCTCCCAAACTCTGGCAAGACAAGACTCTATAAACCTCTCTGGCAAAGCATTTTGCTTAATGATGCAATCACAATCTGACTGTTGTTGATTGTTGAGTAGAAGACGTTTAACATACCCATGCAACACTGCTTGTTACATGGCTCAGTGCTACAGAACAGAGAGCTTGCTATTTGTGAGGGGTTTGTGTGTTTGTGTGTATATGTGTATGTGTTTGTGCATGTGCATGTGTATGTGTTTGTGCATGTGTATGTGTATGTGTTTGTGTTTGTGCATGCGTATGTGTTTGTGTATGTGTATGTGTATGTGTATGTGTATGTGTATGTGTATGTGTATGTGTATGTGTATGTGTATGTGTATGTGTTTGTGGATTTGTATGTATTTGTGTATGTGTATGTGTATGTGTATGTGTATGTGTATGTGGATGTGGATGTGGATGTGGATGTGGATGTGGATGTGAATGTGTGTACTTTTTGGAGAACTAGAGTTCCAGAGATTACATAGCTATCTCATACCACAGGCTCCCTCATACCTGACTAACTCAATCTTTCTGTGTCTCCTCAATAATCAGAGTGACAGTAAGCAATGAGACATATCTCACCCACTGGCTCACACCCGAATCTGGGTATTGACCTACATAACAAATCATGCGCTCCTAGCTTCTGTGATAGAGACTCCGGGGGTGGAGGGGTGGAGGGGTGGAGAGGCGTCAGGGTTTGAGGGGAACTGGCTTGATTGGTAGTCAGACATCAGTAAACATCCTCCGGGTTTTTGCCCCTTCTTGTATTCTTTGTTAAATATGGTTTACAAAATCAACATATTCCTGCATTTTCAGTATTTTCATATTTCAGTGTCCTCTCTGCCACTGTAACAGCAGAGCCCAGCAGGGAACACCTTGCTGTCTAAATGTGTATTTTTATTAACGAGTCCGTGTCACCAAACTTTTAACAAATGGTCCTCTGGCACACTGACAACCTGAAAAACTCAGCTCGAAAATTAAGCATCTGCATCATAAATCTTGGAAAGTTACAATAATTTGCAATTCACTCCCTCATCAAAGGCAATATTACCCTAATTTATTATCTCCCTGCACAAGGGGTGTGCAAAGGCCGTGGATATAAGAGTTTATCAGGAGGGGGATTGATTTTCATTAACTGATTGTAATAAAGATGAACTGCCTTGCGTGCGCGCTGACCAAGAGCCACACTTTATTGTAATTGGGACAATTTATTTCATGAGCCAGTGGTTCTACTTTTTCTTATTTTTCCATATCTGTCTCTGCTTCTCAAAGTGTAAATGGAGCATCAGTAGATGATTCATTTTATACAGTGATCTGCGTTGTATGGATATGATGGTCGCTAGTTGTAATTAGGCTGACAAGTTGTCCACAGATACTCAAAAACTGATGCTAGAATATTGCTCAAACTTCCCCAGGTTTTGTGAGTCTTAATTCAAGAAAACGATTTTAAAATTCAAACTTCAATTCATCATATTCCAATTTTTTGTGGTGTCTCTGTTTTTGTTTAAAATCAAAATGAACATATCACGATTGTGAATAAGTTATTCTGGAAAATAACAACACACACATACGCACACACAGGCTCACTTAATAGATGTTTCACAGTTGTGAGCAGCTGACTTAATATTACATTTTTTTAATTGCTGATGAATAAACTCACTGAATACAATTATAGTTTGTGACATGGTTGGAGATAATTGAGTAAAAATAGTAAATCCCTTTTGGCAATATCTGCTGACAAGCACATTGCAACATAAACCCTTTAAATACTACTTTTAAGAATTTACCTGGTTGTTCTAGTGTTAATTTTCCTTCCTCTTTCTTGCAAGGTCAACGTCCACATAGCTCTTGGGCTGAGAAGAAGTGTCTGGTGAAAATAAACAGCCCTTTTGATTTTCTACTCTGTTTCCATATTTGTTCAGTGTAGCAGAGAGCATCCAGCTTTTGTTATAATCTAAATCTCCCAGCATCAGTTTCCAAAAGGGTTTACAAAATGGACCCATTTCCACGACAGAAGCTGCCAACATCTTTTGAAGGAACCTGAATTCCAGAGGAGACTTCAGTTGAAATAGGAGACTATCTCACGTCCTATGAGTTCAAAACAAAAATGTGGAAAACATTGTTAAAATTCTAAAGCTGCAGACATGTAGCAGTAACTGGGGTTAGATTTTATGGTGCTATGAAATCATTACAGTTTGATCTGTCAGAAACAGGCTCCCGGTTTCCCACAATTATACCTGTAAATGCTGCAAAGCAGTGAGAAGCAATGACTTGTGCAACAACCCTTTTTTTGCTTTGTGGTTCAGCACTCCATTTTATATATCATAATATTATATCACAAAACGTCCAGTTTCATTTTTTATTGTAAAATTGGAAAAAAAGGAGAGAAAGAGAGAAAAGCCCCAATAAGCATTTCTTATAGATACATATTTTCATCTTACCATAACCACAAAAAAGGTAAACAAGAGGTGAAATAAATAAATGAATGAATAAATAAATGAAAAAATAAATAAATAAATAAATAAATAAATAAGCAAGCAAGCGAGTAAATAAACAAAAATAAATTGAAAATAAATAAATAAATAAACAAACAAAAACCTCATGTTTAACACTTGATAATTAATTATAAAATTATTAAACCATCAATCAGTATTATGAAGTACTCTAAGCAGCAAGTATTAAGAAATTTCAACAGGGGAAAAATGTTTGGTTTCTCAGGCTAATACAGAACACATACTTTTTTTAAGTTTTGTTCTTATATATAAAAAGATACTGCTTTCCCTGTCAGTTAAACCATGCTGTACTGACGCTGCCACAAAAACAGGTGGCGCTCTCCTTTAAAAAAAGAAAGAAAGAAATGAAAATAATAATACAACCTGTAAACAGCATTTTCTCCTCAAGGTTTAATGAATAGTTCTGAGATTCCTCTTTTGCGCCCTGTTTGTCACTGAAGTCGACTTCACGGACTCCGGACTATTTTTATGTTTTATGTTTGCTTTGTGCTGAGAAACCAGAAATTTAACATCTTTATAAAACCATCACCCTCCCTTTTCCCTCCCCAGTTACAACCTCTTGCCTATGTTTACCCAAAGAAAGGTCCTGTGCTGATTTTCAATAATATACAGATTTTATATTTATAATAAGCTACTATCCTTAGCATTCAAACCATAGTTTAAGAGTCATATTATTAATACAAGAGTACCATATTCATAATCTTTAACCCAGTCCCCCTTTGAACATGCTCAGAGATTGAAAGGGCACCATGGCAGGATGATATATATATAACAAAGACAAAAATTGATGCAGAAGGGGAAAAATGTTAAAGATAAAATTTCAGAGCGCGAATGATTGCTGTCATTTGATCTCTTTTTTGAAAGTTTTTTTTCCACCTGCTCCTATCATACAGATGATAAATAATAATAACAATGTTAATAATAGTATTTTTAACGATAAAAACAACCCAGTTGGTGTATTGTTTTTTCAGTCATTTCATTACATGCTTTTTTAATAGTTGATATGTGTAAAGTCTCACATTTTCAAGTCCGACATGAGCTCTCGCCACAAACCTCCACTGCTTGAATTTTGTTCAATCCATTTTTCTTTCCTCTGGCAGAATGAAATTATCTTTTCAAACTCATTAAATTTCAGCCACAGCTGGCATCTTTAATTTGCATTACCCAAGCTGTTGTGAAGGCCAAATTTAATTTGATTTTAATAATTCACAAAACTCTTCAGTTGAAATCCCATAAGAAAAGATTTTGGAGCAGGTTTATAAGGGCCTGTGGAGCCCGGGGAAAGAAGGGCATACATCACATCTTCCTAAAAGCTGCCGAATCCTGACAGGCGGGAGGAGTGGAGCAGTAACTCATCAGGTTGAAAAAAAAGCTGTCTTCTGGCAAATTTATACGAAATCTAACCTTTTTGACTGGAAAATCCTATAGTATATCATAACACCTGGAACTAGCCCACCGTCTAAAATGTAGTATACAACAAACATCTCATTCTAATAAATATTTCCTGAAAATATAAGAAATGACCTTAAAACTTTGCAGTTCTCAAGATATCTGGCACAAAATTAGTCTAATGAGGAAATGCAGCGGATGTGCTGGCGTAATTTGGCAATTCATGATAGAAAAAGGCATTTCTTTATATAGCATTTAAATATTACTGCTAATAGAACAGTGATTGGGGCTCACAAGCTGACTGTCTATGGTAATTTATATGTCTTCTCTCTGAAAGGGATCAGGTGAAATAATATCCACATAAATTATAATGAAAAAAAGAGTCACAATGGCAACAGTATATTTAGTGAAGGCATCAAGGAATGTGGCTCTAGTAGGGCCACAAGGACTGCATGGTTATTTGTTGGCTGAAGCACTGAAGCACCTATAGCTTAAAACAATGCTCAGACTACTGGGGTTCTGACAGGAAAGCTGTTTTACATAGAAAAGAAATGGACAAAAAATACAAAACAGCTGAGTGGACGTAAGTCAGACACTGACAATGATGGAAAAAAAGCAATTAAAAAAACAGTGGAAATTAATTTTATTTAAGATGTCGGATGTGTGTCTCTGTATATCTGTAAAAGCCTCAACCTGGATCACAATAATACAGTTTGGCTGTATCTGCAAGGGCCTGACCAGACCGCATGCGGTTAGTGTTAGTATTACCTTACAGTGATAGTCGTAGAGGTGGGTACATTTACAGACCTGCTGATGTATAGTTGAGGGATCATTTTGTTCTTAATTTGACTTCCTAAGGCTGGTAATGCCAGGCTGTTTCTCTCTGTGAACAAGCACTCATGGTTCTATTATAGGCTTTGAGGAGAGAAAACAGCTGCTCTTCACTGAAGAACTCACACAATCAACTCTAACAGTGGATACAGATTCTTCCATATCCATGTAAGGGTGCAGCTAGACATTTTGAGCCCCCTTTAAACCATGTGATTTGGACAGCTGTCACTGTAGGGCCCTCGACTCAGTTCTAAATTACTGTCCTTTGTAAAAGCAGTCCTCCAAAATATGAAATCCCCCTAAATCTTTTCATTTCTTTTTTGTTATGACAGTATCATAAAAATAGGGCAGGTCAAGACACAAGTGAATAAAGCAACATTAAATAATAGTTTTGTGTCTCTGGTGATATATATCACAAGTTGCTGAAGTTATGGAAAATCACGTGTCAGCAAAAGGGCACAAATACACTTATGAAGTGTCTCCATTGGGGGAAAAGGAATAGCAATTTACCTTCAATATCTTTAATGTAATACCTTTCTGATTTCCTAGAAAAGGTTAAGGACAGTGTTTGCTGATTTATTGATAATGTAGCTTTTGTTGGACAATGATCTGGATAAATCGAATTAAAGGCAGTAAACCTGAGGATCTCTTTATATTAATAAAATATTATCATGATGCAATAGCACAGTTACAGCATATTCAATATATGAATAAATAATCCGGTCCTACATATACTTAAAAAAACATCTAACTTTCACAAATCACATTTGAGATCCCCTTTGTCTCTCTGTAGGAGGGCAAGGATGATAAAGGATCCCATCAAGCCACCAAGAGAAAAAGGAACTTTGTCACTCAGTCAATTCATTCAAAATGCCAATCTGTAATTGATTGTGAATCTCTTGTCCTGCGGTGCTGCTCCCCATCTGATCAATATTACCGTTATCCTAATTATGCTACGGGTGAGCTCTCAGCCCTCTGAACTGATGGTCCCTATTAAGAGCTAGATTTGCTGGCACTGAGGAAGTGAGGAGCTAGAGCAGGGGAGTCTGAGGTCTCTCCTGCTGAGAGCAGCTGGAGATGCTTGCCTGCAGGGGAACCCTCGACACAGCGGGGGCTATTGTGACACAACCATGGACATTTTTACCACTGCTGTCAGCCTCATTTGTATATTTTATTTAGCAGTTACAGACATGTGGCTGTTTTATTGCTCCATATCCAGCTCAGCCAGGTGGCACAATTACCACAGTGCTTTATGGTCAGATTATTTGTAATTCCTAAGCTTTGATGATAATATTGGATAGCTCTTTTTCTGGTGTTTGCAGTGACAGTTATGGAATTGAAAATATTTTGTAATTGCTGATACAAAGTAACAGCACAGGTGAAATACATTTTAGCAATGAGATAGAGTAGATGTCATTGTGTCACTTTTGGCACGATGGAACTATTTTCTTATTCTGACACAATAACAGAGGATCACACATCCGAAATGAAATACTGTGAAGCAGATGGAAGGACAAAAGAATAAATCTGAAATTGCCCAGATCAATATCTAACCCACAAATTCTACGTCACTAAAATTGTACAGCTTTATTTTTTTTAATACAATGTTCCTGTTTTGTTTCAATATTCTCAAAACCAGTAACTATAAATGTAAAAGGAAAAGAAACTGAAACCCCTTCCTCTTTTTTCAACCTGAAGCTAGTATTTTTTCTTAAGTTCAACTTGCAATATTATTAGTAGTACTTTGTTGTATTAGTATCATTAATACTATATGTTCAGAACAATAAAAATGTTTGGTCCTTTGGTCCCTTAGGGGTGAAAGATTTGCAGTTCTACTGTTGTTAATGACAACCTCAGAGACCGCCAAGAGTCATAGTTCTGCGCTTGCTGAGAGATGGTGAGAGAAGAAGAGAAAGAGGGACAGAGAAAGAAAGTCTGTTGGTGGATGAATTCAATAGTTTCTTTTTTCCCCCCTGTTTTTCTTGATCTTCAAGTTTTAACCCTCATTTGTCCAGTACAGTAAAAGCCACAAGCGCCTCTTTCGTTATATATATGTGTATATAATATGTATATAGAAATCTATTTGTTGTTGCTGCTTTTTTGTTTGTTAGTTTGTTGCTTAATTAACAATTCAAGTCTCAACAAGAAAAGTTCTGTTGTTCAGTCTTGTCTCTTTTCAGTTTTTTTTTCATTGCAACTCTCCTGCACTGTCCCATCTATTAATGTCCCCCGATGAAGTGCTTCCTCTCTGTGTCTTCTTCTGCCGTTACCAATATCTTCATACGTAAATGCTGATATGTCTTCAAAAACTCCTTATGTGTTGATTTTTTAAAACATAATTTGCTTTCAAAGAAAAAAAAGTTTAACTCCTCCGAGATATCTTCACGTGTCCTCTAAAACCTGGGGAAAGAAGAAAAGGGCCATTTCAGATCCCCTGACATATAAAAATGTAATTAAAAATATATATTCCTTAAAGTTCTGATAATTCAAAATGACATTGATCTTTGCCAGTCAAGATTTTTTCCATAATTGAAATGCCAGCTGTGATGATGTTAGGTAATAAATAATAGTTTTTAGAGGTTACTTAAACTCAACAAAATCTCAAAGTAGTCTTTGGAATGTGGAGTTTATATATATTTCTACAATATTGACCATTATCACTTGGTAATCTACCTACTGTAGTAGGTAGGTTATGCATCCACCCAACCATTTGATATAAATGGCATTAAATTTGTCCTTTTTTTGCAAGGAAAGAAATATATTTATCTGTAATGTTATTAACGGTCTATTAGACGGGATTAAGATGACTATCAAAATTGAAACACTGGTTTCTAAATCCTTGAACCATCATCATCAACGCTTCAACTTGTTTTGTGCTTACCTGTGCAGCTGCAATTAATACTAAAGGTAGGCTGTGTCAGTAGGGGCGGCTGGCATCCTTCGGTCTTTTTAGTTGGACTTTCAACCTCTTCATTCCAATCTGAAAGCCATTCATAGCCTGAATAGCTGCCTGTGCACTGGCAGGGTTATCAAAACTCACAAAGCCTGTCAAAAAGATGAAGTTCATTAGCTCTCAGAGGAATGAGTAAACAAGTAGTCCCGAGTAAACAAGCGCTAGCTGCTGCTGCTGACAAATAAGCCATTTTTTTTCTTCAACTGTTTATAATGGTGTGTGATGACTAGTATCATCATCCTGTCTAAAGATGGGTTTTATCGAAAACATATCTAAACTGACTATATCCTAAAACTACATTTTATCATTTGAATACAGTCGGACTGAACCGCCGTATTCCGTCCCACCTCAGGCATATTGCTGATATATCTCCTCAAATCTATGCTGAACATCTTGCTTCCATCATGTGTAAACATAAAGACTTGACAATTCAGTGATCACAAGCTGCAATGGAATGTGTCCCTGCTTGATGCACTCTCCCATGTCTCTACTGTCATTAGGGAAAGTCAGTGACCCATGCAAAAACCAGGAGCTGCTCCTTGTCCACAGTCACCTGGAAAAGATGTGTATCTGCTTGACTCTCGATCCGCCCATGACAGTGAAGGCTGGACGGTGTCAAGGGCTGAATGGATGTATGAAGATAGCACAGAGGTAACAAAGGAGGTGACTTTCTAGCCCGACCTCAGGTTAATATATTGGGACTGTTGAGTGGAGACAAGATGGAGAGGAGATGCTGGTTTAGCGCTCTAATCCCTCTGCTCAGTTCTGTCACACAATATGACAGTGCTTTCTCTCTTACTCTTTGTTTCCCTGTCTTTTGCACACCATCAATCTTGGTTTATCCCCTCCTATGTCTTTCCAGATTAATTATACCATTGTGCCTCCTCCTTCCCCAGGCCTAACATTATGTTGTAAATGTATAGTGTATACGTCAATACGGCAAATAGGTCTTCTTTCATGAATTTATATGTTATTGAGTCCCCCCAGGGAGACAGGATTGGCGATCAATGCTGCCAGGGTTCTTTGGATTCCTGAAGTGAGAACAAATGCTGATCCATAATTGTCCCCTGCCTTCTCACATTTGCCTTGCCAGCATGCTTCCTTAAAGTTTTCTAAGCCCCAGGGCTTTTTGGAATGTGAAGGCTGACAAAGCCAAATGGGACAGTAGGCATGAAGTTGTGGATCAGGTTCAGCAGTGAGCATTGAGCATATTGACAGGTATTGGGGTCCC
This sequence comes from Fistularia tabacaria, assembly GCA_901007705.1. Lineage (NCBI taxonomy): Eukaryota > Metazoa > Chordata > Actinopteri > Syngnathiformes > Fistulariidae > Fistularia > Fistularia tabacaria. Next base: position 353,397 of record CAAKHD010013293.1, on the reverse strand, counting down.
AGAACAGTGACGCTGATGCTGATACAGCACTGCAAGGTTTTACAAGGTTTACCATGTGAACTGGTTACAAAACTAGTTCACATTGTGGTGCCTTTTTCTCTTTTTGTATTTGATGTGAATTCATACCAGACACACACACACATACACACACACACACACACACACACCTCAACACAAGCATCATCAGAACTCATGATAACATATCTACAAAATAGGCAGTAAATGTTCGATATACTCACAATGACAGAATTGTGTGTGACTTTGGCTGAAGAGCTGTGATAGTGTCAGTGAGTGACTCACCAAAGCACTTGCTCTGATTAGTTGCCCGGTCCATGAAGACTTTAGAGGAGATGACAGTGCCGAAGGGCAGAAACATCTGCATGAGTTCATTGTCTCCAAACTCCTGTGGCAGGTGGTAGATGAACAGGTTACAACCCTCTGGCCCTGAATATATGGAGAGGTAAAGACAGAGGAATGATGTTTGAGGAGGATAAGGATAAAGACAGACAGGTCTGAAATGTACATTCTTTGTATGCAGTGACTTGGATAGCCTTAATCAGGATAAGCAAAGTTCGACTTCCAAGACATCTTTGACATTATCAGTAAAACAACAGTGCTAATCTTCAGACACAAAGTCCAGCTTTTTATGTTGAACTAGTTTTTCAGAGTTTTTCAGCTCCCCCTCCTGGAGCTGCCACCTTACCGTGGTGGAGGGGTTTGCGCGTCCCAGTGATCCTGGGAGCTATGTTGTCAGGGGTCACCCAGGGCAAACAGGTCCGAGGGGAGGGGCTAGAGAACGCGCGGCTCAGGAGATTCCCATGAAGAAAAATAACCGTGGACCTAGTTTTCCCCTGCCTGGACGCAGGTCACCGGAGCCCCCCCTGGAGCCAGGTCCGGGGATGGGGCTTGATGCGGAGCCCCTTTGGGGCTCGGCTGGGCACAGCCCGAAGGGACGACATGAGTCCCCCTTCCCCTGGGCTCACCACTGACAGGAAGGGCCAAGGGAGTCGGGTGGAGTGTGAGCTGGGCGGCGGCTGGGGCGGGGGACCTTGGTGGTCATGGAGTGCTACCTCTCTGGTGGGGAAGGAGCAGGAGCTGGTGCGTGAGGCTGAGAGATTCCGACTAGATAAAGCCGGACTCACTTCGACGCACCTCTCGCGAGGGGCTGGACTGTTTTCTACTCTGGAGTTTCCCCCGGTGAGAGGCGCTAGGCTAGGGTAAGCATATTGATTGCCCCCTGACTCAGCGCCTGTACATTGGGGTTCAATCCGGTGGACGAGAGGGTAGCCTCCCTCCGTCTTCAGTCGGGGGGACGGGTTCTGACTGTTGTTTGCGGCTATGCAGACTTGCGATCGCATGTCCTGGACACTCGGGTGAAGAGAGGGGCGGAGTTGTCAACTGATCACCACCTAGTCGTGAGCTAGCTCCAATGATGGAGGAGGATGCCGGTCAGACCTGGCAGACTCAAACGTAACGTGAGGGTCTGCTGGGAACATCTGGCAGAGTCCCCTGTCAGAAAGAGTTTCAACTCCCACATCTGGCAGAGCTACAACCATGTTATGAGGGAGGCGGGGGGCATTGAGTCCGAATGGGCCATGTTCTGCGCTTCCATTGTCGAGGTGGCAGCCGGGAATTGCGGCCGTAAAGCGGTCTGCGCCTGTCAGGACGACAACCCTCGAACCCAGGGAGGGATACTGTCAAACTGAAGAAGGAGTCCTATTAGGCCTTTTTGGCCTGCGGGACTCCGGAGGCAACTGACAGGTACCGGCAGGCCAAGCAGCATGTGGCCTCGGTGGTCGCTGAGGCAAAAACTCGTGTGTGGGAGAAGTTAAGGGAGAACATGGAGAACAACTTCTGGTGGGCTTCGAGGAGATTCTAGTCCACCATCAGGTGTCTCGGGAGGGGAAAGCAGTGCTCCATTAATACTGTGTACCATGGGAGCGGGGCGTCGCTGACCTCACCTCGAGACGTTGTAGATCGGTGGAGGTTCTGAGACCTCCTGAATCCCATCGAAACGCCTTCCAATGAGGAGGCAGAGCTGGGGGACTCTGGAGAGAACCTGTCTATTTCTTAGGCAGTGCCGCTGGAATGGCAGACTGGGGTGGTGATCCCCCCTTTTTAAAAAGGGGGATCAGAGGGTGTGGCCCAACTACAGGGAGATCACACTCCTCAGCCTCCCTGGTAAGGTCTATTCAGTGGTGCTGGAGAGGAGGGTCCGCCGGATCGTCGAACCTCGGATTCAGGAGGAGCAGTGCGGTTTTCATCCTTGTCGTGGAACAGTGGACCAGCTCTATATCCTCAGCAGGGTTGTCAAGGGGGCATGGGAGTTTGCCCAACCAGTCGACATGTGTTTTTGGGATCTGGAGAAGGCATTCGACCGTGTCACGCGGGCAATCCTTGGGGGGTGCTTCGGGAATATGGGGTACCGACCCCTGCTATATGGGCTGTTTGGTCCCTGTATGATCAGTGTCGGAGCTTGGTCTGCATTGCCAGTTATAAGTCAGACCCGTTTCCGGTGAGAGTTAGACTCCACCAGGGCTGTCCTTTGTCATCAATTCTGGTCATAACTTTTATGGTCAGAATTTCTAGGCGCAACCAAGGTGTTGAGGGGATGTGGTTTGGTGGTCACAGGATCAAGACTCTTTGCAGACGGTGTGGTTCTGTTGGCTTCATCAGGCCAGAATCTCTAGCTCTCACTGGAACAGTTCACAGCCAAGTGTGAAGCGGCCGGGATAATGATCACCACCTCCAAATCCGAGACCATGGTGCTCGACCGGAAACGGGTGGAGTGCCCACTCCGGGTTGAGGAAGAAGTCCTGCCCCATGTGGAGGAGTTTAAGTATCTCGGAGTCCGGTTCCCGAGTGAAGGAAGGATGGAGCGGGTGATTGACAGGCGGATTGATGCAGCGTCTGCAGTGATGAGGACTCCATACCGCTCTGTCGTGGTGAAGTGGGAGCCGAGCCAGGAGGCGAAGCTCTCAATTTACCAGTCGACCTACATTCCTATCCTTACCTATGGTCACGAGCTGTGGGTAGTGACCGAAAGAAGAAGATCGCGGATACAAGCAGCCGAAATGAGCTTTCGCCACAAGGTGGCCGGACTCTCCCTTAGAGATAAGGTGAGAAGTTCAGCCATCCGGGAGGAACTAGGAGTAGAGTCACTGCTTCTCCGCATAGAGAGCAGTTAGATAAGGTGGCTCGGGCATCTGGTCAGGATGCCTCCTGGACGCCTCCTGGGGTAGGTATTCCGGGCATGTACATCTGGCCACAGGGAATACCCAGGACACGCTGGAGAGACTACGTCTCTGGCCTGGGAGCGCCTTTGGGTCCCCCCCAGAAGAGCTGGACCATGTGGCTGGGGAGAGGGAAGTCTGGGCCTCTCTGCTCTGGCTGCTGCCCCCGCGACCCGATTATGGATATGCGGCGGAAGATGGATGGATGGATTGTTTTTCAGAGCTCTTCAAATGTGTGTCAATGAATCTAGAAACAGCTGTAAATGAAATTCATATGCTCCAAAAGACCCTGTTTATATTCATAAGTTGTACAATTCAGCCTCATCAAAGTGATAATTTTGCTCTTCTATCTTGTCATGTACACGAGGTGCAACACAGAGGACTTGATTGAATAACTTCAATGATACCGGAGGGATTTGCAGTTGGTACAAAATTGGACTTTTACAATGATCTCAAATGAGGCCTTGGACGATATTAAATAATAATGTCCTCTATCGCATCTTAATGATCAGTTACAAAGAATGAGTTGTCTTCAATACTGAAGTAATATTCGTAACTCATTCCTGTGTTTATATGCATTACACCGAATGAGATGTGTACAAGCAATATTGCACTTCTCTTCTTAATATATCTACTGCACAAGATGTGTTGTGTGAAGTGTAAAAGTAATAATGTTCTCTCACCCTCACCTTCTCTCTGCTGCTGCTGCTGCTGCTGGTGGATGACCTGGGGCGGCTGGGGCACTGTCTGGCCAATGGGAGTCAGTGTGGTGGCTGGGTAGATTGCTATGAGAAATGGAGAGGGAGACAGAACAGGAGAAATGGGGAGTAGAATAAAATGTGTATAATAAAGATTCAGACTGACAAAATTATCTAATAATGCCAGTACAAAAATAGGAAGACCACAAATGCAATAAAGTAACAGGGATTTCTTTTGATTAAATAATAGATGTCCTATCCACACTGTCCACAATTTGTAACTCTTCTTAGTGCCATTAGCAAAGGAAGAAGAAATCAATCAAGTGTACAAATTTTAGATAAATGAATACACCCATGCACTCATGTTACATCAAATGGGCATACAGGAGAACAACAGGAAAATATAGAAAGTACACCAAATGTCTGCTTAAAAGAACAGCTTAGTTTAATAACCTGATTAGAATGTAAAAGGTCTACATAGACAGATAAATGGCAATTAAATTAACTAAATGGCAGTTGAGTCAACATGTTACTTGACAAGAAACCAGTACTTACTGAAAAGGCTTTGTAACTTTGCTAAAGTTTGTCGATCAGAAAATCAGACTGTATCTATGAGACACTGGTGTCAAACTGTAAACATGGTGGCCCTCTATCAGTTGCAGAGTGACCGAGGAGCCTTACTGGCTGAGAGTCCAAATGTTTACATAAAAACAATTTTCTGTGTGGGGAAAGTAGTATGGTGTAGTAGACTACACCATACAGAATAACAGCATCTATGCTGTTAATTCTTAATGTGACCAACTGATAATTGTGCATCACCCTGATAGGCACTTCTGCTCTTGGCCTGTTTGTGGACCATAGCACAAAACAGAATAACAATAATCAAATATTCACTATTTTTTTTGCAAAAAAGTCACAGTAAATGAAAAATGGTGCAAGGGCAAACATCAATTAGCTGCAACATATTATTTGAAAAACAAACAAACAAACAAACAAACAAACAAAAAAAAGGGAACCAAAAGAATAGATGATTGAATTGAATAAAATGTTAAACACCAAAGCTATAGCTGGTTTATTGTATGAAGATTGTTCCTAATGCCTTTCATTATTTAACTGCTTACTTGAGATGACTGAGGTTAACCTAAATGATACTCCAGTAGGATAGGGGACAACTCTGAATTACTGTTTAAACTACTACATATGTTAAAAAAAAGTGTTGTGTATTATATTTCAATTTGTGAAAAAAGTCATTATCATTTCAATAACAGTAAAAAGAAAACTGCAGTGAAGTGGAATTAGGGGGTATCTTAGACATATGTGCCCATGATAGCTTTGTCAAGTCAGTGAGTCAGAAGAGAAAAAGAAAAAAGTAGAAAACCAGGGATTTTGACTTTCAAAGGATGTTTGACTCATCAATTGTCCAGTCCAAAGATGGGAAGCCACAGTTCTGGGATCCACTGTGATGAAGAATAGTGTTGTCAGGGTTTGAAATTCAAATCTTTGAATGGACTGTGAATTTTTTTTAATTTTCATTAAGTAACAGCATGGGAATACATTTGAAAGTTTCCCTGTACATCCTGCAAGGATTATAGAATTTTAATTAAAATATTCAGTGTTTATTAGTGTGGTATAAAACCATATAGTAAGTGCCAGAAATCCCTGGTGGCATCAAATCTCTAAATTATTTGGTATTTCTGTCCAATTTTTTTGATAAGGTTTTGAGTGGGGTTAAGAGTGAGTGATTATGATGCACTGAGACTCAACTTTTAAACACATATCATAAATCTCAACTTCTGAATCTCATTAATTATCAATTGGGCTCCAGAGTTTGAACTTTGGAAATTAATCTGTTATTCAGCTTAATAATGCAACCTCAGTTCTAAATTTGGTTTTACAATTGAATTATCTCTTTATCTCATGACATGAAATGATTTTGTAAATCTATGGCATAAACTTAAAGAACATGCAAAGTGAGAGTAGCAATGCTCACCTGTGTATTGCTGTACCCCTGTGAAAGCTTGCTGTAGGGTGTCAGCAGCGGTTGGGCTTTGTGTGGAGTAGGGCGGCAGACCATTAGTGTAAACAGTCTCCACAGCAGGGTGTCCATTGGGCTGATGAGGGATTCCAGTGAATCCATTAACGATGGGCGTGACAATGCTGGGCACGGCGGAGGTGGTGATATTGGCTGGTGGAGAACTAAGACCTGCTGGGAAAAAAGGGGTTCCCTGGATCAATGAAATTCAAATGTTTGGAGCAATTGAAATATATAACACATAGACATACAATACATAGGTATGTATGCAGACAAACTCAGACAAGTGTTTCACACACACAAACACACACACAGTAATGAAAGGATGCACCTAATGGGTGCAATGTGAGTCTGTCACATATCCACCATTTGTCGTGAGGCATCCTGCAGGATAGCTTAGAAGTCAGCCAGTGAAAAATGAGCCTGTCTGTAGTGTTTGTGCTGGCTCCTACTGCTCAGAATGATGAAACCACTATGCAACCTCCGAGGCAAAACAAGGAAAAAAAAAGAAAAGATATGGACTAGACAGAAGTGATTACAGGAGAAGATTTTCTTGAACAAGCAGGTAGCAAAATATAAAGATGCCTCTTGCCTTTATTCATCATAGAAAAAAAATAATAGTAGTTGGCAGTTTGACAAATGGGTGGGTCATAACATATATGGTGTATGCCTGAAAGCCAGAGGCAGGATTGTTCATGAGTGGAATCGAAATTGGATGCTCCCTGTCCTCTCTCATTCAATGCATTTAAAAAGGGCCCTCCTTTGAAAAGTGTTTCCAATTATGATGGGAACGTCAAAGTACCCATATTGAGCTGAATCTTGCTGCGTGATGGCCTCTCTTATAGGGGTGCTTTGTAGCAAAGAATCCTAGCTTGTTGAAGTACTGCTCCCTGGAGGACCACCTCTCAATCTGAAATTCCTTTCTTTGATTGGACTGAAAACCAAAAGGTTGCCATAGAAACCCAACAGCATGTCATATGTGTTGTGTTCCTCTAGTGTGATACTTTAGTAAATAACCTTTCACCAGATATGTTGACTATCTCATCTGTTGCACACTGATATTTATGCTAATGCACTTGTAAATATGCTGTACATCGTATGCTTAACCCTTCAACCACAGAGTCACATAATCCACATATCAATAAGGAATAGCCTTTCTTTTTTCCAAACCTCCTCATCTTGGCTCTCCAGCATTTAATCCATGACGAGTTTAACACTCAGGCAAGCCGCTGGAGTGACCGAGGGAATTATCTTGGTCTAGTGAGAGCTTTTGTGTCTTTTGCACTGGTTCACTTTTTTTTTAATTTTTTTTTTTATTTTTTAGCCTCCCAACGATTGCTTGTTTCCTGTGGGTCTGTGATGAATTGGACTGCAGCTTCAGCCCATTCTCCTACCAGGACCCAAGAGACTGCCGTTCCTATTCTGAGGGGCTAGAGACAGGTAGTCTGCTCTGGCCACACACGCTCTACTGTACTGGCAGATAATGCACCCTCTCCATCATCAGACAAATTCATTTTCCTAGGCTTAACAGTGTTGTGGGAGCTGGCATCCATGTATGTCTAAGAATAGCTGAAGTAGTAGCAGGTAATATCATGTGTCTTTAACCTACTATTACGAAGGTTTGGGGGTCCATGATTGTGAGGACCTGTCTTAAGTTGTAATGAAGCAATATTGCAGATAAATTATTTAATATACAATACATACAATAAGACAATATAATAATCACTGAATGAATATAAGTGAGTTTTTTTTTTTGTTTTTATATCGTTATGCACACAAGAATTTGTAAACTTCATTTTTTTTCTTTCAGGCACACCTTCGTCATGTGAAAGAAATTCCTTTTCCAAATGATCAATAACGAACAAAAGAACACATCTTCACAGCTGTTACAGATATGTAGCTCAGCAAAGGATCAAAACCAGGTCTTTTCCACCTTACTTTTATCTATCCATCCATCCATGATCTATCACTTATACTACACTTAGGGTTGCAGGGGATGCAGGAGTCTATCCTAGCTGCCATCAGGCAAATGGCCGGGTACCCCCTGGATTGGTCGCCAATCAATCAAAGGACGTTGTGGCGCAGGAAGTAGAGCGATCATCTTTGGAACTGAACCTTTCTGGTTTGATTCCCCACTTCTGCGGCTGTGATGAAGTGTTGTTGAGCAAGACACTGAACCCCTAACTGCTCCCCTGGCACTGGTAGATGGCAGCCATGCTCATGGTTCACCCATGATGGGTTAAATGCAGAGAACAAATTTCCCCACAAGGGATGAATAAATCATTTATTATTAATCCCAGGGTCACAACCTTTCATCCTGTCATTCACACATACTGGCCATTTTTTCCATTTTTTATTTCCAATTAACTTTCTGCATGATTTTGGACCGTGGAAGGACATCGGAGGAAATGTTTTTATGCCACTAAAATTATTTAATGCCTTTCAAGGCATTATTTTTTTAAATTGCAGTACATAGTAGTTAAGGTGAATTTCATACTACCCATGTTGGGAGCCAAAGAGAGAATTTTGTGACAAATATAACTGATGGGGGCCACCGAGACGAGTCATGTTGTCAAGATGGACGTATCACAGCAGGAAATACATATAAGAGCTGTTGGTGATATAAAGATAATGAAGTTATCTTTGTACGGCAAACATTTGAACATAGAACAAAATATGGATTGGCAGTCGTTTAGTAGCTTCACTCAATCTGATAACTAAATGGTAGGAAATACAACAGATATGTATTGTTGTGAACAAATGTTTAATAACAAAAGAAACCTTCTGTAAACAACACCTCACCCAATAAAACAATGATTGCATTAGTGCAATCTCAGCAAGAATGCACAGAAAATTTTCCCCTCAGTTGAAATGGTGAAGTATTTCCTTCTATCCTGAACTAGGAAATAACAAGACATTTTCATTTTATACCTCCATAGTCATGTAATTTTTGCATTGTCCGGTATTTTATTCATAGGCTGTTTACAATGCACGCAAGAGTGCCCATATACATGAGGCTGTCAGTGTATGCAGCGTATTGGCCTGAAATAATGACATGCTACTCCTCTCTGGCATGGCTGAAGCCAAAGCTGTAGGATAGTAGATTACATATTGTATGCTGCTTTCCTTACCTATCACTTTCCCCATATTTACTAACATTTGAAAAAGTCTGCTTTGTAAAACAGTGTGTGTGTGTGTGTGTGTGTGTGTGTGTGTGTGTGTGTGTGTGTGTGTGTGTGTGTGTGTCATATATTCAGCACTAATGTTCTATGTGCAAAATTACATACTCTCACAAAGTCGGGATTTGCGTCTTGTGGTCAGCAGGAATCCTACACCCATACTGGATATTGTAGTAATTAAACCCATAACAGCAGTATTTTGCTGAAGCAAGTAATAAGGACTCAAAACAGATACTTTAATCCAACTGATTTAAATTTTGATGTCTGCCTCATCCTCAAGAAGGATACATTTGACTATGGGAAAAGCACCTTGCTTTTAGGTTGAATACAGCTATTTAGATAGTATTTGTGAGAGAGACCAAACCTGACTTAACCTCAACCGGGACAATCAGAAGGGGTTTTATTTTCTTAAATAACTTAAGCAATTTTAAAGAATGGAAAGAATCAGATCTGCCCTTTTGCAAGTAAAGTAGGAGACTCTGTGGGCCACTTTTGAGTTGTGCAGTAACACTCTGATCAGCTGTGGTATGCGCTCTCTCCTTTGTGTGGTGTGGGCAACTCAGAGGTTATAAATAACCAAATCTAATCAAAATGTTTTTGTCATTAGTGCATACGAGTGACTCACATTTAGTCAGTAAGATTGACAATGTTATGCTCATATCAGCCAAGACTATTTACAAACTATTATATCACATATTATGTTTTGCCCTGAATAAATGTGTTTAGCACAAGTCTACTCTGTGTTATACAAACATTGTTTCAAGATTAGCCCTTGGGGCAAAATCTGATCTTTTCTGGTTTATTGTGAGTTAATGTTTTTTTCTCATTTTACAAATGCAATATTAGGGAAACTGCTGTCACTAAAAGACACATATAATGAGGTTTAGTCAGATATGCTTCATTTAAAGCTCATCATCTTGCTGATAATAGCAAATTTCCGAAGCACTATACAACATCAGCTGAAGTGTAATCAAGTGAGAAAAATAAGTCTTGTATGAAGAACAGATTAATTCAAAGAGCAATGTTTTCATTTTAGATGACGAACCAATGTGAGCTTTCAAATAATCCAACTACACTGACATCAAGATAATTCACACATCATAATCTCTATTAGGGTAGTTTGGCAATATAGTTGCTCTGGTCATCAGTTAAAGGTGTATCTAAAGCAGATCTGTTGTCTCAGAGTGCATTACCAAGCTGGCGAGTTCTCCATTTAATCACCATTTCATCACCTTGACATTCATCTCAAAAAGGATGAATTAAGTCAAAGACACCTCCTGCAATACTCTTGCTCAGGTCTGGAACAATTAACATGTCCACAAGTAAACCTGAGCCGCTATTCTATGTGAAGCAACATGCCGCTCGCCTCTTACATACAAACTAAAGCATGTCGTCTGCCTTCAGTATCCTCCAAAATGCTGTTGAGAGATGAGAGAGCCTCCCTGATCAATATTTTGAGCAGACAAAAGACTATCCGGCCAGATCACATATTGAAGTGAAATATGATAAATATCTTCTTACAAACAAGATAAAATATCATGTCATCTTAAAAATCACAAGAATTGCTCTGACTTTTCATAGTTCAGTACTTCAGTACAGTCTGCTCCACTCCAGAGTCTTATGTACATACACTGCACCGATTATAACAATGTGCTTGGCTTTCAGGTCCAGGAGTAGGCCAGCTGGGCAGCTTGTAAGGCTCTGCTGCTCTTGCAGTTCCCAGCTTCCTCTCTGCAGACCAGCTTAGGTTTGGCTGAGAGCTGTGGATATGGTCTCTGAAATTATTTGCAGGTCAAGGATACCTTCAGTTGCGGCAGAGTAGATTTTTTCAGGAAGTTATGATGCAATAGGCCTGATTTGAACAGGACTGTGGAATTTTTTGTTTGGAATAACAACGGTTGCTTAGGCAACAGGAGATGGGCTAATATATTCTTTTCAGCAAAGCCCTTAAAAAAAGGCGGAAATACATCTTTAATGTTAGAGGCTGGTTGTTGTAGATCACACAACCGATTAATATGCTCAGGTGATCATTTCCCAGCTGTTTCATCTTACTCCAAACACAATTGACTATATCAATGCATTTCAGTCTAAATTGGATTTGATGCATCACTCTAGCGCTGAATCTTCAGAGTTCTCTTTTATTCTCATAAGGAATGTTACCAGTAAGCTGTACTGCTTTTTTCATATATCTTTTCTATTGCTTTTATTTGTAATAACTGACATCTACAAAACATTTTGGGTGTGTCATGAAGAACCAGTGCAGACAGAGAAAGATCACCATGTCAAACAGCTCATTAACTTTGTGGTGTTTGTCACCATAAAGGTGTTCTGCATCAGTGGTGTAACAATGCAAGAATCTAGCTGGGATATTGTGCCACATCCAACCTGACTATGAGCGGGTTGTGTCCCACTGTGAAGAATCTGCATTATATTTTTCTTGCAGCTTCTTACACGTGTACATTTTGAAAGCAAAGCTGACCCGACAACAGAACATTAGATTACACTCTTCTCACATCTTGCTGAAGCATCACTGACACGTATCCCTCACCAAACACACAGTAGGATTCACAGCCTTCTGTTTATTTCTTTCACACATTGCTCAAACCACCCACCCACTCCACTGTTACTCCAGCACTCTCAACCCGTTTTTGTAACTTTTATTTCTTCTGCAGTGCTCAGGGAGTGGCACCTGGTGAACAATATTTTCAAAAAGTATCAACATGCACAATTGTAAGGAAACATGCTCAAATCAGCTGAGCCATCTGGCAAACAGACATGCACCATCAAGCCTAAATGCCTTGCATCTGTTGATCAAATGGATGCCTCATTGTTTTCTGAGTAACACGCTTAACCTCTGAGTCTCTTTCTGATTGGGTTTGTTCTCAGAAACAGTTCTTTAATGTTTGTGAGGTTAAATGGACCATATATATAAAAGATAAATATCAATGTGTTCATCAATTAAGATACTACGTGTGTTTTAGTGAATATAGAGCAGCATATGCCATTTACAAATGCATTAATGTGCATTTGAGCTTAATTATTAAATTAATCCAGTGTCGAAGTCAGGAATGAAAGATCTCTAAAATGCTAAAAAGGATTCTGATATTACAATAAATTATTCCTCTGACTTGTGGAGGACATCTTACAGTCTCTCAGTAGTATCAGAGGCTCTTGGCCTTGTTGTGCAGACAGCTTTGCCAGTATTGTTATGTATTCTATCAATGAACTCTAAATAAGTCATAGCCATTGGTGTGAGAAAGGAAAAAAAAAGAATGGCTGTATATGCTTCAGCAGCAAGCTTCACTGCTAGTCCTGTGGCTGTTGGCAGCCAAACTCAAATTAATGAACAAAGAAGGCGGCAATAAAACATTTCATATTTATGACAGTCCTTGAAAATTCATGAAAGCCTTGCTTTCTCTGAAAGATTAATGATATATTACATTCAATAATAAAAGGTAATCAGTAGACTGTAGCTTACACAGGGCTTTTTTGAAAGCGGATAAATGGCACCACTTCACTCTCACCAGGTCGTAGTTTCTCTCACCTATCTTCCCTAACCTCCCTCTCAGTCTCTCTATAACAAGCACAAGTGTGAGTTCTGTTCCCTTGGCTAGAGTACACAATGCCAAACACAATTCAGCAAAACTGACTATTGAATACAGAAATGATTTTGCCTTTCATGTCAGTCAGATTAAGACAATAACACTGGGGAACAAAAAAAAACATGAAAACACAACTGTATGCAAAGAGAATAAAGGAGAGGAAGAGTTTCCGTGTGTGAGAGAGCGCCTGTGAGAGAGAGAGATGGTTTCTTGCAATACAGTTGCACTGTCTTTCATCACCAGAATTATTTTTCAAAATCCAGGTATTCACCTGAACACAAACAACTAAATGGCAACGCTGTCAAAATTCTACTCATAAAAACAGGCTTCTTATAAGGATAGAGCAACTTTTACTATCAGTCTCTAACTGATAGTGCCCAGCTAAACAGGAATACTTGAAAACATCAATGTGATTATTTGACAAATAGGTCCGTTCCCTAGATACGCTCCACTAAATTAAAAATTAAGATAAGATAAGATAAGATAAGATAAGATAAGATAAGATAAGATAAGATAAGATAAGATAAGATAAGATAAGATAAGATAAGATAAGATAAGATAAGATAAGATAAGATAAGATAAGATCATACTTCATTGATTGAAATTCATAAATAAGAACAATGTCAGGAGTTGGATATTGCAGCACAAATAGTGTGGACATTCCTCGTTACTACCATGTTTCATCATCCCTCTTTCTCTACATGTTGTTCTGTGGCAGTATGCAAAGACATGCTTGATAAAATGGTTAATAAGGGTTGTGTTACATTGATTTCTACACCTGGTTTGCTATCTGTTCTGTCTATCCTAGATATAGTGACAGTAGTGGAGAAAATAAAGCCAGACCAAACAGGCAGAGTTAGAAAGAAATATTCATATATTCACATATCAAACAAACTAATAGAAAACTGTATGTCCTTTCTTTGTTTATGTGGATAAAAGCTGAACTGAACTTAATCTCCCCTGCAGAAACCACAGTGCTGCAAGATTTTGATGTAAAACAGCCAAGTTTGTAGCGTAAAGCCAGATTCCTATTTCTTTGATGACGGCTGGAAAGAAAATCCATAACAGGCCTTGCTGTATGGTAAAGTCCTGGCTGATGCTGATTGGTTAAAAGTTGGCAAAGCCATCACATTAAAAACTTTGTACGGCAATGTTGACATAGCAGGTAAGAAGAGCACAACAAAGACTTGGATTCTGTTATTTATTTCACTTCTTACATTTGTTGAGTGAAGGATCTTTAAGTTTCCTCTGTCTCAAAGAAAATGAAGCAATGCTGAATAAGCAAATATTATGCAGTGGGTAGGTATTTCAAAGACCTTCCCGTCCCTCTGTAATGTATCTACAGAGGATGTGTTTGTTATGGAAAACAATCCCAACTATATTCAGATCATGTGTGAGTGCTTCAAAACACAAGGTCAAAATACTGCAGGGAAATTAGCGTCTTATCTATAAACACACTTATTGATATTCTTTATTTTGCTGTGACTATCATCAAATACTGTCTGCATTCATAAACACCATAAACATGCAAATCCCTATGACTGCGCTTTTTGTCTTTTTCTCTTCTGTGGAATAATTTTGGATTACCAGTAGAGAAGCACACTTCTGGCCTTGCTGCAGACCTACTTTTTGTTTTCACACCAAGAGTGTGGCTCAAAGACACACACACACAAACACACACACACAGAGAAATGTGCATGCATGCGCAAACACTAATACTAATTGACCTTCTTTGACTGCCTGACTACATGAGTAAATACACTCAAATACACATAAAGCCCACATGTTTAGGAATCAGGCACATAAAAACCATGCCAATCATTCTATATCACCGTCATCCCAAACATACAGACACACACAAACATAGATCCACAAAAGGAAAGGGAATTAAACTGAGTGCTCACCCAAGGTATGATGAAACTCACCCGACACCGGGGTCATGGGGGTGGGCGGGAGGTTGTTGATGTTGAGCGCCCCCATCTGGTGGATTTGTGTGGCAGGGAATGCCACACTTGGTGTGAGGTAACCTCCGTGGCTTGCTGCCATGATGGCTGCCTGCTGCTGCATGAGCTAAAGAAGAGGGACATGGAAAATGGGTGGGGGACAGGAGGGTCAAGTGGGATGATGCAAGAGACATTGCAGGGGAGGAGATAGCAAAGCAGCAAATGGAAGGACACATGGAAATAAAAAAAATTTAGGAGGGAAGAAATGAGAAAAAAAGTGAGAGGGGGCCAAGAGAGGAGAGGCAAACATAGAGCACGGTGGAACAGAGGTTGGGATTTATGTTTGGTTTGATGGATGGATAGTGTGTTGGAAATACAGAGAAAGTAGAGCAGAATAAAAGAAAAGGAAGAAAAGAGAAGCCTGTCAACCTATATTTTGTGAATCTGTCTATTCTCCCAGCAGGGAGCCGGTCACCAGTTGCAGAAACGATTTAAAAGCTGTCTGTTAGGCTCCTTCAAATCAAGACATTGACATGAGCATATTGTCTTTGTGTGAAGGAAACAACTGCGATATGCTGAAGAGTTGCAAAATGTTTTTTCCTTATAATCTCTTCTCTGATTCTATCGACTAATCTTTCCTTTGGGTGATAAATATTGTAAAGCTTGAAGACTGTAGCCTCATATCCATCCACTTATTCTACACTTCAGGGTCACGGGGGGTGCTGGAACCTATCCAAGCTGCCATCGGGCGAAGGGTATTTTATCTGTATTAAAAAACTGAAAATATAAATTTTGGGTGTGGAATGGCTCAGGTGGTAAGAGTAGTCATCTCTGAACTGAACATTTTTGGCTCAATTCCTAGCCTGTCAAAGTGTTGTTGGACGAGACACTCCACTCAGCTCAGGCGCTGCTCACAGTGGCTGCCCACCACTCATGGTCAATCCATGATTTAAAAATGCAGAGAACAATTTCACGCAAGAACTTAAAGAATTCCATGTTAAAAAATAACGTCTCAAACCACATATCGTCCGGCTGTGTTGGCAGAGATTCGACCAATAGAGAACAGTTGGAAAATTCCAACTTTCTTTTGCACTGCAAATTGTTGTAGGGAACACAATTATTTCCCAAAAAGTTAGAACTGCACTTTTAGCTTTGTGTCCTCAAGTCATCAACACTAACACAACTGTGGCTCAGATTACAGAATTTTTTTCTTTACAGCATTCGTATATTTCTCCCATACGAAAACCTCACAAGACGATAGAATCAATACTCTTTCATTCACTCCCAATTTCTATTTCACATGAGTGAGAGCTGAAACTACTTTCCATCAAATGCTGCCGATAGTGTTTTTTCCATTTGCATAAGGCATTTGTACATGCACTATTTTCCTGTGCACATACCGCCGACATGAATACACTCAAGCACACTCTACATACACACCACATGCACTCAGCTTAAAGCAAACCACATGCTGAATGCTTAATTCAGAACAAAATCTATCATCGCACAATGGGTTTTGCAGTTTGCAAACCAGCGGGTTCACCCAGGGAATCAATAATCTTTTGCAGGCTGTGTAGCTTCAAATCAGGCATGCAGACTTGTGTGGTATTAGAATACAAACAAAGCTGGACCATACTCTTGCTCCCATCCCTGCATCTCTTTAATACTCCATGGCTACTATTTGGCAGGAGAGCTAATTACCATGGCCTGAGACTGACTCGTATAAACACAAATCAAATTCCTCTGCAGCTAGAACTAATGCTAATGACTGGATTGTGAGACAGTGGAGGTACGCAATGCTACTCTGCTTGTACTTGCAGTGGGATCCTGCAATGTAAAACCCAATTATTTTCTCTCAGTGCCCCTGTCAGGTAACCTGGAAGTGGCAGTCCTTCTGCAGAATGCCCAACATTGGCATCTCATCCATTAGCCACATGCCTAGCTGTGGCTATCTATTAACGTCTTTTGTAATTTGCATAATTTTATCAATGTGACAAATGAGGATCATCCGTTTCCTTCCAAACAAGATGAATTAGGCCCTTTAAGAGGGCATGGCAGAAAGGGATGGCGAGGGAACAAGAAACTGAACAAAAGAAATGACATTGACACAAACAAAGGTCTGCAGGATCCAGAGCTCTCTTGCTATGGCAGTTTTGGTGACTGGCCCCTCTATTAGACATTGGACTGCAGGATGACAGGGTTGGCTGGGGTGTCATACCAAAATTAACACACTGTCATGTGAATTTTTTTAAATGATTTCTGTTTACTACTTTCACTGAGGAGTGACAAGAGCAGACTCTGGGCGGATTAATACAAAGTTTTTGTAGCGCTGATAAAAGGCATTATAACTTCATGCTTCATTAATTTAACATTTTCAGCAGAGTGCATGCACACATATTTATGTGTGTGGCTTTTTGTCACAAACAAAACAGAAATCTAGCTACTCAACAATGCAAAAGCAAAATAGAAATCAGTAATGATTTAACAGACAAAAAACCATTATCTTCGCTTCTGGTTCCAAATCCAAATCTGTGCAACTGAATTTTGAAGTGCTGCTTGAACATTTAGATATGCTATACTTGTGTATTTGTGTGTAGATACAGAGCAAGTGAGAGAGACAGACAAAGACAGACAGAGAGTAAGAGAGTGAGAGTGAGAGAGAATAAAGTCCTGAAAAATAATGTAGTAGTGCTGGCAAAGGTATTCAAAGTCATTTTGAATTGCTTTACATTAATTTTTCCATTTTTCTCTGAGAATTTCAAAGACATCATATTGGAACTCCATTCCAATTTATTTATTTATGCTCTACCTCGCACACCGCAAATGTCTCTGTGGAGAAAAACTGAGACTCCATCATCACTGACACATAACCTTCTCCACTCTCCTCTTGGAAAGAAAAGAGCCGGGAAGAAAAGGCAGACAAAAACAAGGGGAACAAAAAAGAAGCATGTCAGATGAAAGGGAGCAAAGAATGTTGCCTGGGCTACAGCAGCATTCATTTAGTATCAGACATCTGCTTTTTATTACAACCTGATGGCATTACTCTCCCATGGTGCCAGCAGGCAATCACCTCTTTATCACATGGCAATTATCTCTGTAGCGCTGCTCTGTGACTCGCCGACTCTCAATACTGTCACATGTGACCCCTTATAGCCCAACCAGCTGGGGATGGAGGGAGAAGGCAAGTGACAAAGTGGCAGAAAAGACTTGAAAAGAGATGGAGAGAGAAATTGTGTGTTGAGGAGCAGTGGGAAAATGAGGAGAACTAAAAAAGGCTGAGGCCTCAAGCTCAAGGGCCTCATTTGTTACCCGATCTAGCCAGCTGTTTTTCCACAAAAACATGTAAATCCCTTTTTCATCTCTGCTGCTTTTTGTAAGGTGTGAACACACTCAGTTACTGTCAAGACAGTCCTTAACTATAAGACAACTAAACCAGGTCACACATATTTAGTGTAAGTGAGGTCATCTTTTATCTTGGTGTCATGTATGTGTGATGCTAAAAAATTAGCATTGATCCCTCCGACAGGGGGAGATGTTTCCTAATGGGAGTTTACGCCCCGCCCCCCCTTCCACCCACACACAGCCACTTTTAGCAGTATGTTGAACTGTTCTCTCTCCTCTCATTCATCTATCTCACTCGTAGTTTGATGCATCTTTTGAGAAAGCGAGTTGCTTGAGGTGTCTACAAGTCTAAAAGTTCTATCACGGGAGGAGAACAAACAAAGAAACACAGGGTTTCATAAAGAGACGTGGTTATGGAAGACAGGGAAAGAAACACATCCTGTAAGAAATCTAATTATGTATAAATATGAGATATATGTCTTAAGCATGAAATTTAATGAAACCTGGTTTTATTACTTTCATTCACTGATTCTTGAGAGCTCTATATCACTCACTACACAAGAAAACATGGAGTTTTACCCGTAGCTCTCACCCTACTTGTATTTTATGAAATCACCTTTTTGCAAATATGTATCTTGTCAGAGTACACCGGTGTCTGTGTCTATCAAAAAATAGACATTTCTCAATTTTGTTAGTGTTGTACCTCAAAAATTTGTGTTCATAACCCCTCCTTCTCCTAGTTTGACTAAAATCCAATTTACTGGCTGTCAGCTCAACTCTATAATCCTATCCACTGCTGGAGTGGAGAGGTAGCGCTTTGAATTTACCATTTACAGTACTCCCTGGTTATAGCTATATATGCCATCTTTCCCCACCTCTGTATTCTATGCTTTGCTACCTCCTCTTCTTTTGGCCAATGCATATGGAGAGTAGGCGCGCATGTAGTGTGTCTTTGGAGATAAAGTCCTTTTTCTGTCACTGCAGATTTTTCGTCTTTTGGGAAAGTGTGTAGTTTATCTGCCCATAAGGAAAAAATTATCGTATCACTTCAGCACATTCCCTGCGGCTGTAAGAGAATCAAGGCTGTAAACCATATCCACAACCAACACCAAAGACTCTAATGTAATGACAACCACTGTGCAACCAAACAAAATATCCACAATAAAGATAACTATTTAACCCCCCCCCCCCAAAAAAAAAGTATCAGTTACTTTAGCAGTCAGAACCAGATTTGGATTAATTAAATAAATCTTGATGCAGATTGAAGAACCTTGCAGATAATCCATTACTGCCACTTGTGCACTCTTTACTTAATCAAAAGTTGGTGAGAGCTTATCTCCAAGGTTCCTTTGCTTTCGGGTTTCTCCACAGACTTGGTTTATTTTTACTGAATTCATTATGTGCAAGTACAATTCATCTGGAGTGCCATGATTCATAATATGAATACAAGGGGAATTTCACCTTCACTAAAACCATTTATGCTGTAAAATCTTGTGTTGAGAAACCACATATTTGCAATGTCTCCTTTAGATTTAATGGTAATTGATTCTCTCTAATGGTGAATTATCCTCTGTGCCCTTATTACTCTCACTCTGAACTCATCATTTTGTTCTTTGTCATATAATGTGTGTTAGAGAAAGGTGGAAAAGAGAAAAAGAGCATTTGCTCCATGGTGCGTCTGGGTGTGTATGTTCTTGTATGGGTCTGCATGAGTTGATAAGGGTCTCTGCTACTGTAAATAAGAGTCATGGACAATCTGAGTGGGACTCAATGGCCTCCCGGTAGACTGCCACTACCTCAGCCACCCTTTAAACATTTGCATTTCTTCACATTTACTGGGAAAGAACTGCATTTCATGAATGGTAATGAAGGTGGGATTTTTACTGGAGAGCACACAAGAGATGGCCTCGCAATTACTCTGGGATGGTCAATTTGCACATCTCAAACCATGTCCCTTGGCTGTGATATTAAAATGAGTGCAATGGATAACCCCGCAAGACCTAGCAAAAGTCAACAATTAATTTTGGCATTTTGAAACCACAAAAAATTAAATAAACATACATATGTTTAACCCTGAGTTAAAAAAGAGAAGAAAAAAGGAGGTGTTCTGATTTCCATGTATATAGGAACTGCAAACATTTATGTGACGTAGTAAAATCTACATTCATGAAATGTGTTGTGATAGAGTTTTATCCCTCCACTGAGTGTAAAGATGTTCTGAAACTCATTTTGACTTGCTTTAAGTAGGTTATCCGCGCGGCTGTTCCCACATAAAGGGCTGCACATATGTTCGCTACCTCAGCATAGAAGAAGAAAGTTTTCAGCAGAGATGCTGGCCGTTGAATATTCTCAACTCTGCCCCCCCAAGCCTCTCACAAGCCCAGAGGGAAAGGGGTAAAATGGGTAGAGGGGTGCATGGTGAAAGGGACTGCATAGGTTGTCTGAAGTCATCAAAGAGCCAGGGGTCTGCTATGCATGTATGGTTTCATGCCCTGAGGAGGAATCTGGTGTGTGAGGTTCGTAGAAGAGATGAGCTGATGCAGAGGTTTTGGGGAAGAGACTAACTGAATGTGCATCTTTACATACAGATAGTAGAGACAGCCTGTTTGCAATGAAATTATGTCTTGCTGAGAATGAGAGGAAACATAAGTACTCTGTTGGCATTGTTGAGTATTCAGAAATATATTCTTAATCATACCAGTGTTTAAAATGAAAAATCCCAGTAGAAACAAGGTCAGGGATCGACTCCAATAGCTACAGAAGGACAGAAGGAGGCTTGTGAGATGAAAGTAAATTCCAAAGTACAACAAAAGGCCCTGTTTCATGCACCCATAAAACTAAAATGTTCGTCCTGGTAATAAACAGGGTTACACCTAAGGATAGAAATTCTGAAAAATAAATAGATAGAAAAAGAATAACTAAGGAAAACAGAATTTGACAAATGTGTGTATATATATATATATATATATATATATATATATATATATATATATATATATTTTTTTTTTTTGTGCAGAGACATACCTATATGGAAGTATCATAATCTATTCATGTCAGCAGTCTTGAAACAGTTGCAACCAAAAAGCGACTAAACTTTAACTTATACTTTAGAGAAAAAAGTTAATTAAAGAAGTTACTTAGGGAAAGCTCATTTAGCACAGTGGAATGTATAAGAGCACAAAAGTCATGTCATAAAATATCAGTTAAATATAAGCAAGTCCTTAAAATATACAGTACATCAAGTGTTCGTGCAGGCTCCTTGAGACGATTGTGCACTGGCAGTGGGAATAAAGGACTCCTTGAAGTAGTATCTTTGCACACAAGGGACTTTGTTCCTTTGCCTCAGATGGCATCACCTCAATAGAACTGTGAAGGTGGTGGGATGTGTCAGAAATTATATTGCCAGCCATTTTGAGTAGCGACCCATGAGTCAAGTGTATGTTCAGCTTTTGATTTTGCTTTATGGGCAGACAATCTGGTGTATGCTCTACACCTAAACCAGCAAACAAGAGCTCTTAATCAGATAAAGCTCATATTTTAGATAAAGCTCTATGAAGCCATACTCAAAATGTCTTTGTTGACTTTGTATCCTCAAATTTTCAGGCCTCTCCCCTCATTATTCATCTACAATGGTCTTTGATGTACGCAGAGCCTACTGTGCACACCATCTTTTCTTCCTCATCAACGTACCAATACTAGATCATTTTAGCAACACTTCAGTCAGACAAAGCTAGGAGGGCCCAATTAACTGCATGTCTCACTAAGGTAAAACACAGCTACTTCATAAGGTATCTTGAGAACAAATAAGAAACAGAATGCAGGACATGTTCAAGGGAGGACCTTCAGTAAAGGTGAGCACATCAATCCAGAATAAACTTTTAATAACAGTTTCAGCAAGGCCTTCATGTATCTGGCTTGACTGTTCAGTATTTTTGAGTTCTATAGCCTGTGGAGCCCTGGCTAACCATGTCAACCAGAGCTAAGACAGCTTACTTCAGTACACTGCTGTCAAAGGCAGTACGGGGAGATCTGATTGAGAATATTTTTTTTTTCAGTTAACAGGGGTGTGTGTGATTAAAAGGGTTCAAATGTTCTCAGTGGCAGAGAATCCATCATTTATGTAATTGTGTTTACAACAGGACCTTTAACATTTTAAGAGCTTTAATATTTCACAATAGTTATATTCTACCTAGTGGCAGTAATTATGAATATTTGGTATATGTAACATTTATCAATCTATTCTGTGCTGAGCTATTAGCTAGAATAATGGATTTACATCACTTTTATAAGAAAAAGTTACAAAGACAGAACAATAAAATAGCAAAGCAATGACAAAATGTGGAAGAAATAAAATGTTAAGTAAAAAGACATGTGAGAAGGTAAGTCATAAACATACCAAGGAAATACTTAAAAACACATTTATATAATAAAAGCTTTGTGTGAATGCAAAATAAAAACCAAAAGATGTGAAAATGCTAAAAAATAATACATAATAACAAAATCAGGAACTGAATTATGATGGTTTTTTGATACATGATTTAAACTGAGGTGATTAACTTTCCAAAACACTTTCCGGAGAAGGTGCTCCCAATACTCAGTCAAGAGCATTTAATTAAATTCATACGGAAACAGTTTACTCAAGCAACTCAAGAGAAGGTCACCAACACCACAATGTCAACTTGCCACTGATATTGAAATAGTAGCTTTATTAATGTATAAATGTAGTAAACCATGCTTAAAAAATAAATAATACTCAGGGCAATTTACCAGCCAGCAGTCTGAGCTATAAAAAAAGATAACAATTTAGAAATTCAGCCCTGTTGTCAATAAGATAATTCCTCCCTAATTGAGATTAAAACAGCAATCGTTGCCTTTTGATTTTATTCACTTCGTTTTTATAGTTGTTCAGTTTAGTAATTGTCCCTTTTTCTTCATTATTTTCAGTTCAAATAATTAAGAATGTTTTGTAGAAAGGCATGAAGTTCGGCTAAATTCAGCTTTTAATCACCAAATTACAATTCTTTTATTATTAAAAAATAAATAAACACAGTAATTGAATTATTAGCAAAAGAAACAACTGATATTTTACTTATACAAATACAAATATATTACTTATTGTTTTTTCTCTCACACCTTACTCCCCTATGTTAGGTACACTATGCGAGTCACTGTGTGATTGATGAATCTGGAAGGATGCGGTTTCAATAGCGTTCATGGAGGCGTTCATGGAATCTGCCATATGCATGTGCTCAGTCTCTTGAGTGTCTTTAACTTGCATCCGGTTCTGATAGTCATCACTTTGTGAAGTTACTTTTCAAAATCTCTGTATCAGTTTTCTGAATATATCCTCTATGATACCACTACAGAAATTCTTTTCTGATTCACTTGTCTATCCGCCTACTTTTGTGCAGAGCTCACTTCAGTTGCAATACTTATAATGTTAATAATGACTTATTGGACTTACTGGCATTACCACTACAGATGATTTACATCTCTTGGTCCCATCTCTTGGTCGATTTACATCTCTTGGTCACACGCACCTAAATGACAGCCTAAAACTTGGGTCACAAGTCTTGGTTCTGAGTGTTAGGTCTGGATACAGACCAGGTTAAACTTGTGTGTGACCTTGTGTGTTTGCTGCTCAAGCAGCAAACACATGGGGAACTTTTGTTTTAGCCGGAAAAAAAGAAAAGGTTTGTTTCATCCTTGAGTTATATTTCAACATTTCTCTTTTGCTCTCTTTTATTAACAGAGGGAAAGCCTGAATTGATAAGGAGGATTTGAATCATTAAAATGTAAACAGTTCCATAACCCACTGAGGAAAAGAAAATGGCTTTATGATAAGAGCTTCGGGCCAAAGTTGTGTATATTTTAAACACAGCTGTATGCACTCAGACACCTTCGCAGGCAACTAATGTTAATGAAATTAAAGAAGCAATGGTTTAATAACGCATGATCCGGCAAATACTTGGCCACTTGGGGACAGCAAAAGCAAGGTGTGAATGAAGCACTGCCATACTATTCTATCAAAATATATTTTCTTTTACAAATTTTTATTTATTTATTTATTTATTTATTTATTTATTTATTTATTTATTCATTCAATCTTTGGAGGTCCTTCTTGGGTTTCAACAGTATGCTGAAAAAAAATAATGTGATGATAGATGTGATTAATTGTCTATTTGAACTCCTCTTCACTATGAACATTTTCAATTTCACTGAGTAAAGATATCACATGCAAAATCAACCAGTGCACATATGGATGCTGTACTGACCGCTTAGTGGTCTACGTATGTCTTTTCTAACTCACCGCATGTGCGTAAGAGCTGTAGGTGCTGAAGGGAAGGGCAATGGCTGGGTTGAAGATGCCAAACTGGCCAACCATCTGCTGCATACGTCTAATGGTGCGCTCCTTGTCCGTGTCGGCAAACTTGACCACCAAGCTAGAAGAAGCACCCTGAGGAAAACCAGAGAGTGGGGTTATTTTTAACCCCGTCAATCATAAATGAGACACTCGACAGTTACATCGCATTCTTGCAGTGATCATGCTTTCTATAAATCAGCTTTGATAAACCCTCAGGAAATAATTTTAATATAGAGCCATTGTAATTTATAATATGTTTTGAAAAGTCATGAAAAAATGTTCAAAATCCAATACATGTCAAGGAAAAAATGTTATAGGTTATTGCATCTGATTTCTCCGCAAGTTCAGTTTATCAGTAACAGCAGTTCTTGTTAATGCCGATATCGAGAGAGCATACCTAATTACATGTCAGTTTTGGCATTGTAGATACATCATCACACATTTGTATAATTGCAGAGAACTGTGCCTCATTGTCTTGCTGTGCAGAAAAATTAACCTGACCAAGATACGTGCAGCGTAAATATATTCAACTGCTCTGTGAGCAGATGTGCAGATGTAGACCCTCAATTCATTTAATTTGCATTGATCATATGCACAAAGTCATTCAAGGCATATGATCCTTGCTTTTCATGCTTCAATACTTTATATATTCCCCAAACACCCCTTTCAATAGTTATATTTTATGGGTGTATCCTTGGTACTCCTTCCTGCTGCTGAGGTCAAAATGTTTTCAAATAACTACGGCTGCGAGTGTTACCAGGAAGCACATATTTACCTCAGTAAGTGTACTCTGAGAAGAATGTGTTCCTCTTTGGGGGCAATTTCTCCATTTTTGTCCTTTTTACCATTTCTTCACAGCTCTGAACAACTATTCATATACATACTTTTACATCTATCTGTAGTCAGCTTTGAATCATGCAGATTTGCTGGCCACACACCCTTCATTAAGGATCTTCAAATGATTTAGCACTACAGTTGACCTTTTGTGTGCTCCGCCTCCTCCAATCTGCACCCCTGTAGTGGCCAATCGATCCACGTAAAAGGCCGAAATATTACTCTGATCTGACAGTGTACAAAGGTTGTGTGTCAGTTACAATGAGAGACCCTTGAAATTGATGCAACATTGTCAATAACAGTAGTGACTAGTGAAGACTGGAGATTGGGTGCTTTTAAAAGGCTAAAGAGGTGTGGGGGGTTTCAGTAACGGGATTTGCCCTGATCTAAACAGTGCAGTTATAAAAAACAACAAGAAACAGAAAATAAAAGAGACAGAAGGATAACTCAATATTGCATTATCCAACATTGTATAACAGGTGTTGCTTTCTTCCCTGTAAAATAGTCAGTGCCATTGCACCATTATATCTCTCTGACTTGGTGAAGCCATAGCTTCCTGGACACGCACTATGATCCCAGGGTTCTAGCCTTTTGTGTGTTCCTAAGGTCTGGAAAAAGGCTGTTTAGGGGAGAATTTTTTCTTTTCGCGCACATTGTTAACAGTCTGGCTCTTGACATCAGGCAGACCGGTGGCAGAATGATGCAGTGGTTTGTACTGACACCTCACAGCAAGAATTCCTGGTTCAATCTCAACAGGGGTCCTTTCTATGTTGACTTTGCATGTTCTCCCCTTGTCCATTTAGGAGATCTACAGTTTCGTCCAACAGCACAGAAAAATGTAGCAGGTTAATTGGAAGTCTCTAACTCCATCTTGTCCCCATCTACAGGAAAGTAGGAATAAATTAATTGAATGTATGTTGTTATTCATTTGTGTCTCATGCTTATTCATTCTCACTTGTACACCACTGATAGAATGTGCTTCATAATTTGTTTAATATTTAATGTTTAATAATTATCATCATTATGTATTATTAGAATATTTTACTGTTTAATTTTTATTTCTTTGCATTGTTAACAGCTGGGGTCTCCTCCTGAAGACCATCACTTTAGAGGACAGTCACCATTTCGTAGCACTGAATATAGAGTTCAACCTCTTCCTTGTTCTTTCACGCCATTTTCTTCAATATATCCCTTCACCCCCCCCCCCCCCCCCCACCCCGCTCACTGGATGATATTGAATAGCCTCGACTTCCTGTAGGTATGTGGTCCTTTGGCAAGTCGGCTTTCTATATAAATAGTATATTGATGAAAATGGTGTTAGGATAGGGCATGGTGTAAAACGATGTAACAGTGAAGTATAAACAGTAATATTGTGGTGGCCACTGAGGGGCGCGGCCTCTAACCCGACAGAACTGGGGGCTGGGGAAGTGGCTTAGGCCGGAGGCTTCTATATGAGCGCCCCGGAAGTGTTTGGGGTTGGATAGAAGTATGATGGTGCTCGATAATAAACGTAATCTTTCATTCAAGACTCCAAGGCTTCGTCATTGATTATTCCTCGCAGAGCACCACAATATAACCAGTATTTCTGTGTTTAGAACTTTCCAACAATTGAATGGCTCTTAGTTACCATGAGGTTACCGATGATACAGGCAATTTTTGCAGAGTTTTTGTCTGTGGTGTTTGTCTAGCCATTGAAGTTATTACGAAATGTAACTTTAGTCCTACTGAAGAAAGGGCAGTGCAAAATCACATGATTGCTACTAGATTTTGAATTATCTAATCCCCCCTGACTTTAAAAAAAAAAAAAAAAAAAAAAAAAAAAAAAAATAAAAATCAATATTAAATAAAAATAAAGAACTATAACTTATTTTTTATAATTTGGA
>CAAKHD010013293.1:242906-326267 GCA_901007705.1 Fistularia tabacaria | reverse complement strand
AATTTTATACCCCCCTGACTTTAAAAAAAAAAAAAAAAAAAAAAAAAAAAGGCCCTAAAGACTCATTTTTAATAGCAATAGCTGAGCGCTCACTTTGTCTCTGATACTTAGATAGAATGCTGAGATTTATAATTTGACATTCAATCAGGACATTCAGTTATATGCCATTTTCGAAGTAGGACCAGGTCGGACTGCAGTCAGTTGAGTAATAGAAGAACAGTTTACTGTGAACTGACTTGTCTGGGTTTCAGATTTTCATCATTCTCTTTCGTAATCACATGTGCATCCCTCACTCTGAAAACCTTTTTTCAAGATCTATACTGTTCTTCACAACTGAGCCTTCTGGCTTTTTTCTTTGAGCAGCCATCCTGTTTTGTTTACTTCCAAAGCTTTTCGCACATAAGCTTGTCAGAATATCAGTGAGAGAATATCCGTTGTCATAAGAGAGGTGGATGAAGTGTGAAGTAAAAGTCTCATTAAATTTTCAACCTGCCAAGTATGAGCAGATTCCCCCTGGCGACCAGTTCCCAGGTGCATGGAGACCCACTCAAGGAAAGGGAGGCAAAAGGAAACCCTGCCTCTTTATAGTTCCTGCTCATTGCCAAGGAGGCTTACACACCCACATGTGAATAAAGCTGTGAATCCATGTATTTATATCGACTTAAATCTAAACTTCCTTGAATCAATCCAAGTCACAAAGATATATCGCATATCGGTATACATCTTTAAGAGTGTCAGGGTATTACATAAACCACAAATAAGAAAGTGACGTTTATGTTGTAAACACAATTCGGGATACATTATTATTCAAATGACTTTGATTATAGATTGACTGATTGGCAACTAATTAACTACTGGTATTTGAGAACCATGTTTTAATGTTGCAATCAAGAGTGGAGGTTATCATTAATAGTTCATTCTTTTGTTAAAGACAGGGAGGGACTGAGGGATGGAAAGCATTGTTAACTTCTTCCACAGATGGAGAACAAACAGAGATAATAAAGAGAAAGATGCACTGGGTGATGTTTAGACAATTAAAAGCAGCTTGTGCCCTTCTATGGTGTAAGTTGTTTGAGTTTCTGCTTACTTCATCAGGTGGCTAACTTTGCTATTGATTTTCAAAATAACCACATTGTCAAAGTTTCTGTGACATAAAAAAATGGAATTCTGAAATTGCATTAATTAAAGTGTAAGCTCCAAGTTATGAGTGAGTCGGCCGCAGAGGGGCTCGTATGAAATCAATAGTCATAAATCCAGGAGTAATTAATATGTTACAGACAAACTGAAATCATTGAAAGGTGTGCATTTTCTAAAGTAAATTAACACTAAAATCTTCATAGAATTTCTTAATAAACAAATATGATAATGAGGTCCAGCCGATTGAAAGCAGTTCTTGAATTTTTTTTCTTTAATGAAGAGAAACCGTTTTAATCTTTTCCAGTGACCAATGTATGCAATTATGGCTCATTTAGTTACATCTGCATATAAGCGGAGAAAAAAGATAAAAATCACTAAAGTCAGTCTTGCTATACAATTTCAGCACCATGGACAGCACTGCATGGTGCGTTCAGACAGTGCTTTCCTCCAGTGACCTGTTGAACAGTAGGTTATCAAATAACCCTGATCACTCTGGGATTTTCACAAATATGCTAATATGCTTCATTTTACTCAGCAGGGGGCCTTGCAATGGTAAATATGCTGCATATCCAGCCTGCCACAAACCAGGTTAAGATGAAGAGAAGAATCAGAACGTACGAGACCACTACCTACTTACAAATGGGAAAATATGGTAACTTTCCTGGAAAATCCTGTTGCACTCAGTGCAAGAACATCCCTGTCTTATTTTCTGTTTGTGCATTTGTATGTCATGTTGGAACTTAGGCATTTATAAAGTTCCAACCAGTTAAGAATTACATTCTCAAGAGATCCTGATATTTTCAACTTCAATAATTATATCTGCTTCTTGTGGTTTGAATTTTTCACGCTATAAAAATTTGCTGAGGAATTATAAACAGTATTTCTATTAATTTCAGGGTGTTGTTATCCCTTTGATTCCAATGGTTTCACGCAGCAGGGTACTGGGCGAGTGGTGAAGAGTTGAACAATTAAATGAGTGTGCACCTACACATTATTTATTTATTTTCTGAATTATTTAAATTAACTTCCTCCGTTTTTTCAGAGATAAACCGGGAGATCCAATTATGATCCTAGAGCAAGTGAGATTTGCTGTAGTTCATGGCCCAAAATATGTTATGTGAATCTTCACTAGTATTAGTAATCAAGCATTCTGGCCGATTGCTTCACTTCAAAAAAACAATGGGATTACATTGAAGATTACACCTTTTCAGCATGTGTAGGCGAGTTTAGCATATTTATTCTTGACTGTAAACTGCCCAACCAGAAATTTTTAAAAGATAGTCAATGACCTCAAAACATAAGGCAGGCAACTGACTAGCAACACTAAGATCTATCATTTCCTTGACATACAGGGCTGGAATTAAATCTCAGGTGCAATTTATTGAATACACAATTAGATTAATATGGATTTCTTACTAAAACTTTGCTTCTTATAAGACATCTGATGATTATTTGCCTCTCCACTAACCATCATTTAGTGACATATGGTATAATGCCATGGTGATCTAGAAATGCAGTATGTCTTGTTGCATATTGAGTCTGATCACTCATGGTGGCTCTTTTCTCGATCTTCTTGCCCTCCTTTATACAAAATTTGAAAATTTTCTTCAACCTTGGTTCTTCTCTTATTCGGCCGTCATCTGGCTCCACTGTCAGCTGAAATAGCAGCAGACCAGTGCTGAGCTGATGCAGATTTGGATTGAAATGTTCATGGCTCTACGGACATGACCTGCAAACCCCTCCACCCCTGTCTTGGGACTTATTTCCTACACAGCCCCCCTGAATGTCATCAATTTGCTTTACAAGTCTGGTGTTTAAATGTTTAATTAAGCCACTCATATCCTGAAGTGTAGCTGTACGTGTGTGCATGTTAAAGCATAAGAAGGCTGAGAGATGATGGTGGGGGTGTGTCAAAGGCTGGCTGAGAGTGTGATGAAGATCCGTCCAAGGTCTTTTGTCTGACATTAGTACACCCCAATATCTCATATCCTTTCTAAAACACTATCTCAAGATGACTGCTCGTATACAGTACTGTACATGGCATTATGTAATAGTGCCATGAAAATGATTGCTAGCATATTGTTCAGTTTGCATCCATTACTCCTGGATTCATATATGGATTTTCCAAATCATATGTACATACATAAATCAGATTCATGGTTGCTAGTATCCATGTTTTACGCAACTGTCACAGTATCAGATTTTTCCTCGGTGATTACCACGACCAATGGATTAAACAATGTCAAAGCTATGAAATTAATCACATGATTTCAATTGATTTGACTCCTTGTCTATTGACTAATGACATTTTTTTGTGTGTGTATGTATGCTTATCTATCTACTGATTGATCGATATATATATATACATATATTCATGAAAGCATCATGCTTACTGTCAATTTGTGCAGTAAAGTGACACTTTAAGTGCACATATTGTAATTTTCACACATTTTCTCATTCCTACGTAACTCAAACACACATGCAAAATGCATACTTCTCTTCTACGTGAACAGCATAAATGTATTCATCTCAAGCCCTCTGAGCTGAAAAATAAGATGAGTCAGAGAGCCTTTTACCCTCACTCCCAGTCATATGAATAGCAGACAGTGAAACACAGAATGAAGTAATATACAAAGTCTGTGAGTTCCTACTCACGTGCTGCCCAGAGTGTGCCTCTATAATTGGTCATATGTACAAAATCAACAATTTTTGAATGGACAGTGCATCTGTCTAATAGCCATGATCAAGTATGTTTGTGAAATTTGTTGTATTATAACACCTAAAATAAAATTTGTATTGGTTGTCTTTTTTATCCCGATGTATCAGGCTATATTTGACACATAGGATGTGCAGTCCAGGATCTTTGCTACATTAACATTTTCCTCAGAACAGAACCGACCTGCTGAGACGTAATGGTCCACTGGTGGCCTGCTAATCCCAGTGAGACAGGCAGACTGTAGCCTCACTGCCAGCAGCCACAGGATATGAGATGCTGATCAGATTTCTATAATCAATTTACCAGAGCAGGAGGTATAAATCCTGTCCATTCACTCATTCTCCCTGTCTCTCACTCTCTCTTCTATCCCTCCTCCTCCCTTGCTCCCCTCCCTTTGGCCTCTTGCTTATAGTTAGATGAATAATTCAGCAGCCATTGTGGTGAAAGGTGGAGTAAACAAGTCTATTGCCTAATATCCCAAGAGGCTGCCAAAGAGAGACGAGTGAGGGCAGAGAGCTAGCAAAGATAGTGGGTTGGAGAAATAGTGAAGGAGGGTATCTATGGAGTGTGGACATCAAGAGTCTTTCCTCATGACCCACTGTCATTTGCACTTAAATTGACTCAGTTTTGACCAAAATGGCACAGCTGGCTTGTAGTTCATCTCTGCATACTATATCTTAGCCACTGGCATCTATTAATAATGAAAATGATAAAGTAAGCATCCTGTTAGCAAGGGACTTCAGGGGATCTGGTTCCCCAAGACAAGTTTCAAAACAAAATGTGGATAAAAGCTGAGTGCACCTGCAGGCCTCTGTATAATATGCAATGTAGATCATCTGTCCACTTGTCATGTAGAATAACTCAGGTTTGGGGTGCAAAGTAAGTAGCTTTTATTTTGACATCAAGCATACAGGGACAATGCATCAACATGAGACATATATAAATGGGCAGTCATTCTTCTTTGCACACAGTAAATCCAATATAGAGGGAAATCAGAGGACATGGTGTGCTTACATAACAAGCAAATGTAATCTCACATTGGTGTTATATTCACTGATTATGCAAGCATAACTGGTGATTGATGAGTCACCCAAAATTCAATTATCATTCCGAAGAGTTTTATCTCAAAATGTGATTTTTTATTTATTTATCATATTAATTAAGGAGAAAGAATTATGGCTGTATCAATTTACAATTTATCAGGAAGGCATATTTATGAGGATCTTTACAATTAATATTGGGGTTTAGTTCAAAACTACATTCCTACCTATAATGTGTAAATTGCACACACATTTTGTACGAGGTTGACATGTTGTATATGTTGGTTGGACATGTGTTTGTGATGGTTTTTGGACATGTTTCTATGTGCAGTTGGTTGTCACTCACAGGCATGGTCTGGCTTCCATGGAGGGCACTAATTGCAGATTGAGCCTCTGTGTGTGTGGAAAACTTGACAAATGCACAACCTGCAAGAGAGAACATATATTGCACAAAGTTCATTGATTTCATCGATAATATGATTTGAAATGTGGATTGTATGTTATTAAAAGATGTGAAATTACTTCTGCCACCAAAGAAATCCCTGCACAGTAACTGAGGATCTCGTTGCACCCTCTCTGGACAACAGGCAAGCAGACAAGAGCCTGCAGGCTAAAATATTGCACTGATGAAGCAGAAAAGCATACTATTTAGCACTGCATGCCTGTCTGAGCAAATTTAATACTCGCACAACCAGTGGAATGCCTACTGTATTCATATAGAAAACATGGAATTGATGTGGTATTTCTTAGTCCAGAAATATCTTGCTAAAGGCTACTTAACTCATATTTAGCTTTAACATCATTCAGAAATATTCATTCATTCATTGTCTAACATTCATTCCCTAACTGACTCTCAGTGCAAAAGAAGTGCACTCATGGTCGCAGAGGGACTGAAACCAGTGCAAGCTGTCACCCATGTAGGGAACATTATGCTGAAAAATCAGAGATGTCTTGTTTCCAAATAACTTGGAAAAATTGGAGAATTGAGTGTATATTTTAAATTTTGAGCAGTTAGGAAATCTTTGAAAGCTAAAAAAAAAAATGTTTCTCGTTTGTATCAATCCATAATAAAAGCATTGTACAGATAATGCAAACAAATTCTGTCAACTTTAACAACAAACTGTGATGTATGCCATTTTGGAAAGGAAAGTCTTTCTGCTGCCAGAAAACAAAGATCTCTATGAAGACATTTCCCTAAATGACTGCTATCTCTTGAATGTATGTGAGATGAAAACTCCCTTCACATTTGCACACAGAATATCATGGCCTGCACCATCTTATCCTTTTGGTGAATGCTCAGTCTTTCATCTCATCACAGACTTACCATTTCACACTCCTTAATGTTTTTTTCTTTTCTTTTTTTCCCAATAGCCACAAGTCATTCAGCAGTCAAACAGGACAAACAAAACACACGCTTGTATGACTCCTGGAAATACTTAACTTCAGCAAAACCTGCAAGCAACATCTAAGCATTTAACAGCTAATAAAATTAAAAGTCATGAATTTTCCATTTTGAAACAGGCTGGATATTAAGACAATTGCAGTTACAAAATGATAACCAGTTGTTTATTCCCCTTCTGGAGGGCTGTAGAGGGCAAAAGCTTCCTTACTAAAATGTAAATGAGAATGATGTTTGTTGTTAGTATCTGAGCCACATGAAATGCAACTTCCCTCAGCTGCCTGGTCTTCACAGCAGGGACATTTTGAATTGTTTTGACATCTATCTTTCCCCACCCCTCTGCCAAACCAACAAGGAGTCAGAGTTCTCTGGCTTCAAACCCCCTTAGATATAATCCCACAACAATTTCCATAAGCGCTAGCCAGGGAATAGGCTTTAGAGACATGAAAAACCACTAGTCTCTTTGCTCTTTGCTCTTTGCTGCATGTCAAGAGGAATTGATGTCTTCAAAAGTTTAGGCTGTCTCATTCAAGCCTTAAGGTAACTCTAAAAATAGTGTTATAATAACCTCAAAACAATTGGATTTTGCACTTTAAAACATGCTTTACAGTACCCATGCAAAAGCATTATGTGCATCACAATATAACTTCAAATTGCATGGAAACTCTCTACTCTATATGCTGAGGAATTCATTTTTGCCAAATCTAAAATCTTTCATGAAACTGATTTTAATTCCTCATTTAGTACACTCTGATTTTTGCTTTGAATAAATTCAATGTGTACAAATGGGTCTATTCACCTTAATTACAAATAATGCTGTAAGCTTGAAAAAAAGGAAGAAAAACAAATTCAGCAATTGTTTAATCAAAAACAATACTATGCTGAGAAATCTTTCTTTATGCTTCATGTGCCCACAAACAAAAGACAACATTAATAAAATGTTTTTGAAAGTATCTGTAAAATTGTCACTGTCTATAAATAACGGGTGGCCTAAAAATATCTTATTACATCAAAAAGCACAAATATCTGATCAAGATGTCAAATCTACTTAGCATAGCCCTCCTTACATAGACTGTCCCACACAGTCTCACAGTGACCTAAATAATGCTTACAAGTTTACATTGCTCCTACCTTTGCTGTTGCCGTCTGGACCTCTTAGGACTGTGCACTCCTCTATGACTCCATAGGGTTCGAAGAGACGGTAAACATCTTCCTCAGTCTGTTGTTTATTCAGCATCCCAACAAACAACTTCCTGTCTTCTGGGGGACACAAGAGAAAAAAGCTGATTTATAACCTTGGTCTCAATTATAAAACTGCTGAGACATAATGTGATTTAATAGAATGTGTCTTTTTACAAACAAAAGAAAATAAAAAAATCAAAGACATGGACATTCACTAAGCTATTGCATTATAGCTCTCCACTTTATTTCACCCTATTTGT
Source organism: Fistularia tabacaria (assembly GCA_901007705.1). Classification (NCBI taxonomy): domain Eukaryota; kingdom Metazoa; phylum Chordata; class Actinopteri; order Syngnathiformes; family Fistulariidae; genus Fistularia; species Fistularia tabacaria. The sequence goes on along the minus strand of CAAKHD010013293.1, from coordinate 318,533 downwards.
AATCAGGTCACAGTGACTCTTTTCTAGCAATGATCATTTTTATGTCAAGTATAAGTGAATTTAATCATATATCCCCAGATACAACAACTACTGATGGCAAATGAGTGGTCAGAGGCTTGACAGAGGAGCAAGAACACTAATGAAGAGTTTTCACAGACACACAGACAGATACACACAGAGACCCAAGACAATGAGCAAAGTCTTTGGTCCTTTAAAAGCATCAGGGGCTCCAGGCATCCCCAGCCTCCCACACAACATACTGTGTTGGCTGGAAACTCATGCTCTTACTCTCCCCCCTCTTCTCTTTTACTCCCTCTTGGGCTCTCTTTTCCATTGTTTCCATCTCCCCTCTCCTCTTCTCTGCTTTGCTACTCTCCTCGCTGATTCTACATTTTCCCCATTCTTTTTTCTACTGCTTCCCTGCCACCATTCTACTTTTTATCTCTCTTACTCTACTAATTGCTGCTGATCCAGTGTTTTTTGTGTAGTTAGAGAAATATCTCTGTGAGCTATTCTGTGAACAATGGCCTGTCTCTCCTGCAAACCATGAAGACTGTGAGACATGCCATGAATAACGCTGACTTTTCAATAGATTGCCTGTATGCTACTGAGTTCTGCTAAATGCTGTGGGATCTGATCTTTACCTTGACCTGACACCGTGTTTACTGATGTACTCAGGCCTTCTATGATTGATGCTATAGTGCTGCGAGTCTCTGCTGGCAGCATAAGCACTAAAACCATCCCTTTATACAGATTGTTTCTCCAACTCTGACCTGTGAAGTCACAGCGGAGAGAAGAGTGCAAAGCAGAACTCGTGGTTGCTACTGCGAAGAGGTTGGAAACAGCATGAATCATTGCAAGAGGTATTTCACAGTGTCAGGGTGACCTGTGATGAGTACTGTATGTGTGTCTTGTTATTGTTCCCTGGCCCAGATATAATCCGATACCAACTTTCCTACAGTGGCCACGACAGTGACAGTATATGCAGACACGGCATCCAGCAATGATTTCAGCACTCAGCACCACAAATGATGCACCTATAAAATAATCACCCGTGTCAGAGTTTTGTCTAGGGAGGGGTGTCCCTGGTGCTGGCTCCTTATTGCAAGTGGCAGGATCAGAGGCTATGTATCAAAATGGAAGTGATGCAATGTGACATCTGTCAGGGTGGATTGGAGAGCATTTATCTGCAAAAAAAGGAAAGCCCTGAACTGGAAAATGAAAGGCCGAGATGGTCTTTCCTCTTGCTGGAGGGAGAATATAAATTCTGAGGTTGGATTGGGGGGTTGGGGTGAGTTCTGGAGGGAAGGAAGGGGGGCTGTGGGCACACCACATCTCATATCCGTTCCTGTATACTGCCAAAGACCCACACAAAGTACACAGAACCACCACTGCTTGCCCCATGTTGGTTGTTGGTCTCCTTTTCAAGTAGAGGCTTTGAATTAATGTATGACCTTTCTCAGTTGCATATGAGCTGCACTAATGATCAAGAACAGCTCACATATAGGGTGTCTTGAAATATATCCACATCCACTGCTGAAAGAATCTTTACTGGCAAGTCACCTCCAGCTGAAATGAATAACCATTATTGTGTAACCAAGTCAAAGTGGCTATGTAAATCATTCCAAGAATATTTTAAAATGGCCAATAAAATATCAAAGTTTGTATATCATTTCAGAGTTTTATTTTGAAAGGGGCTCTAATATCAACACAAATGCAGGACTATATTGCAAAGTCAAGAGGAAATGTTATGTACAGATTTAAATAAGAAACTAGTCTCCAGGACAGTATGGCCATACATTGACTAAAAATAATCCCTTGCTCTATTACTTTCTTTTCTTAAGACTGTGAAGTTTTGGATATTCCAGAATAAAAAATAAAAATGATTATTTTAAGACATACGGATCTTCAATGCTTATTAACATGTTTATGCTTTGAATTCTTGGGAAGGTGGCAGCTAACAAAACTATGGTTCCCTGGATTCGAAAAGAAGAACCTCCCCTTAATATACAAGAGTTACATTTATTGAAAAAATACCATTGAAATGATATGTAATGCTCTTGTCTTTGTAAGGGAATTGCTTAGTAGTTGAGATACCTCAACAACTATGTGTATGAATTATCTGAATGTTTGCTTCACAGATTTACATGGCATTTCCTCAAGTATTCCTACCTAATTCAGATATACATTAATCGTACAAAATTATGGTTTTAGTTGTGTAAGTGTGTCATATTTAATTTAATATTACAGTATTTGGTGTGTCAGCTCATCATTCGTGTAACACACATCATCAGGTAAGAGGTGCTTAAAATTCATATAAACTACTTTACCCTGTGCGTTGACCTGGATATGGTGCATTGGAATTCCAAAGTAATACAACCTGACTTTCTAAAGAGGTCCGATGTCCATCATCTGAGGATGAAAGATTGTTACTGCATATTTTCTATTGGAAGAATTTTCCAGGGCCAGACTGTAACTGTGACCTAAACTTTTACAAATGTATGGAGACAAGCTGATGTGTTTGATTTATCACAAAATACAATTCAGTAATCTTTATATACATGCCTTTCACATGTATTATACACAAAGTCTTCCTGATAATAGCAAATTGCTAGATATGAAATTCTAGCAAACTCCACATTTGACAACTTGAAGTTAAATATTTTACAAACCTAAAAACAGAGATTTTATTCCCAGATAGTACTATATCAAGACTGTAACATACCATATATCAAATCATTATTTTTTTCTATCATGACTCTCATTTTAAATTACTCTTTTTTACTTAAAAATCAACTACCATTCATGAAGTGACTGACATGAATTTACATTCTGGCATTGTTTCTGTGGTGCTGTTTTAAGAAGTTAGGTGCCACTGCATTAGGAGTTTTTAGAGGTTACACTTATTTCACGTATTTCAGTGACATTTGAATGACTCATGGACGTTGTGTTTAGAATTATGGCATTTAGTAGCCTTTCATCTGTGGCAAGGGGAAGACACTTACATTTTCTGCACTGTGAAAGCACTATGGAAACAAGGCAACACACAGAGGATTCACCAAATAGGAATTGATACAGGGACCCTGAACTATGAAATGCTACCTTGGGAATACAGATATCATGTTCATTGAGAGCAATAACAATATCCAAATACCACAGGGAACACACGAACAAACACTTGGATGGCACAAATATCTGAGGGGAAAGAGCAATGTAGGGGAAAAATAATGAAAGAATATATATGTGCATGTATGTGTGCCCGTGTGTGTGTGCGTGTGTGTGTGTCAAGGCTGACTGATGGAAAACTCACCCTATATATTGACACACAATGGGCTTAAATTCGGTAAACACACAATGCATTATTTATTTTTAGTGTATTAGCTTTTTCTCCGGGCAGTCTTTAGACTTGTGCTGTCACCCCAAGGAAGCTCTTAGTCCAATACAAAAATCAAAATAAAAAAGCAGGAGTTAAAATCCCAAAGGATCTTAACTTTAACTTTTTTTAACTGCTGTTGTTGCTTTCATCCACACCCCAACCCTCCTTAATTCCCTCACTAACCCTGGTTTCAATTGATTTTGATATAATTTTCATCCTGACCAACCAGTAGTGCAGAGTTTGCAGAAAACATCGCTTTATGTATATTCTTACATGCAAAGATGCAAGAGCCTGCGGATTCTACTAGCAGAGCCATGGTCATACAACAGCTTCAGTACAGTGACAAACTCGACTTTCTTGTGACAACCCATCAAGAGGTACGGATTTCCAGTTGCTTTTCCCCAGTTGGGAATTTTCACTGTATGTCCTGAAATAGCTTTCTTGTTGGAGGCTCAACAATTCTTAGGTGGTCCATTGCATCAATGCTAAATGTGACTATTTCATAATTGAAAGCAAGTGATGAAAATAATGTTTCTGCGCTGCTGTGTTTACAGTGAAGTGGTATCACGTAAAAAATATTAAAATAACTGTGATAACTGTGCAGCAAGCCGGCAGGGGGATGCATTTACAGCTCAAGGTTGCTGACTACTGTATGCAGCTTCATTATGACACAACATTGTTGTCCTGAAATTCACCCCCATCTTGTTTGATTTACTCAGAGTCCCTGAACAGATGTTTGTTTGGAATAAATCCATTGCAAATTAAACTCAGAATACTAAGATTACAATGTGCTGAATGGTTCCAACCGGGTCCACTCAAGCCCTTTTGAATAAATATGCTCTTTCCGGAATGAGAACACTGGTTTTGGAAAGAACTCTTTAGTCACAAATAAGAAAATTAAATCAGTATCAAAAAGCATGTTTTGTGTTGCTATTATGGCCTGACCGATCCAGTTCCTGTATGACAAACAATATTGGCATATTGTCTTCCTTTAACATGTATACCAAATCTCAAAATATCTTGTTTTTACAGATAATACCTCTATCCATCCATCCATTGTCTGCCGCTTAACTTACTCAGGGTCGCGGGGGATGCTGGAGCCTATCCCAGCTGCCATCAGGTCAGAGGTGGGGTAAACCCTGGACTGGTCGCCAGTCAAGGGCAACATGAATAGACATACAACCATTCACTCTCTCATTCACACATCTGGGCAATTTTCCCAATTTTTTCAATTATCCTGCCACATGTTTTTGGACTGCGGGAGGAAACCGGTAGAACATGCAAACTCCACACAGAGGTCCTCTGACAAAATCGTGCTGTGAGGCCAAAGTGCTAGTCACTACACCACCGTACCGCCCCACATAATAGTTGGTTCAGAAAAGCTATCTTTAAACTATCCACACACAACTGGCAGCAAAGTCCAATGCAGTATCGAGACTTAATACTGTATTCTCAATGCATATTCACACTGCAGACTGCCAAGCATTTGGACAGTTGGATGAGACTATTGAATAGCAATAGGGCAGAGTATTGGACCAACAAAAAAGGAGAGAGCCAGTGGAGGCAGGAAGAATAAAACTAGGAGGAGAGAGGGAGAGTAAGAATGATGAGTAAGTTGCTGTGCATACAGTCAGCTAGTCCTTGATAAGGTAGGCTAGATGAAAGAGGTGCACCAGAGAAGTTGGTAAATTACTGACAGGTCGGGGAAGAAGGGGGGGGAAAGGGTGGAAAGGGGGTGCAGACAGTGATGACTGGATGGAGGAAAAGCATACCAAATTCCAGTTTCCCTTCTCAGTCTATCTGTCTCTCAAGCATTGCAATATAGGAGTGGGGATAGAAGGTGGGAAAGAGATATTTCATGACAGTGCGAGAGGGAGTTCACGGTATTGAAAAAGAACAGAGGGATGGGGTGGTTACCATGACAACTACATGTACACCAGGCTGTCATTCATGTTTCATTGGAGTTTGGAGTGGAATGAACAGAGGAGAGGAGTAAGAGAAGGAGGGGTGGGGATGGAAAAGGGTCAGTTCTCTATCTGTCTGTTGAGCTGCAGTGTGAATTTAACTGCCAGTCTTGGAGATAAGGACAAATTATGAACAATATTGACTGACTGATAAAAGGGAACAATAATGAATGGATAAACATATTAAAACCAAGCGAGGTATCATAAAGTCAAAAACAGGGACCTAGAGATTCTCATTTGGAGAGAAAGATAAGAAGTGGGGAGTGGGTGAAGAGGGGCATTAGGAAAGGATCCGCCAAAGGAGCAGTTACTACTTTAGTGTACATTCATGTCAAAAGACAGAAAACAAAAAAGAATCAAATCTCTTTGTAGTCTGAAAAACAAACGTTTTGCATCAACTCCCCTGTTCACAGGCCATTATACTTTTCCAGTGAGCAGGATGTCGCATATAAACAGTGTCAGCATGTGCATAAAAAACACAGACAGAATGGAATGAAATTCACTAACCCTAAGAGATCACCGTGCTTAGCCAGTGGAATTGAATCCTATGTATTACATATAGGGATTTTACTTGGTTGTGTTTGCATTAATGAGAAACTGTGTATGTAATTTGTGTGTGCATTTATGTGTGGGGGGTGTAGAGTGTGTCCTTACAGTGACAGTGAATGCTAAGAACAGCCATACCGTCCTATGTACAAGCTCAGGATCACCAGTATTAGTGGTGGAGAGACAATGTGAAAGAGTCTGAGGTGTAGTGCTGCCTCTATGTGAGAAAACCCATCAAATCAACTCCTGAATAATGAGCTTTTTATGTGCTTCTTTATCACCGGAAAGGAATGGCTTGCTGGTGATTTTGTCATTTCACTGAAGTCACTTTAGACAGATATCAGTCTGTAGGTTCCACTAGCATTCAAAACAGGAGGAAACATTGATAGAATAGTTTGTTTACCAATTTCTAAAGTCAATTAGCACTCCTGTGTGCTGTATTTGCAGCTGTCTTTTGAAGTTTGCGTGGAAACCCACAGAGTTGACAGCACAAACTGCACAGCATACCATCCACTAGCGCTAATGAGGTAGCTTATTAGTGCTGTTTCCCCAACAAGTTTGGATATGTTGCTTGGAAACAGCAGTGAAAAAAAAACAAAAACCTCTGTCATTCTCCTCCAAAAGCATTCAGACACAGTGATCCCTGTTCATTTCAATACCAAAACTATACATTATGAATTTCAAATTCAGACATGTACAATGAATAAAGAACTGAAAAAATGAACTGAGGGCTGGTTGCTAAACTTTCTAGATTGCAGAAAGATTTTTTTCGACTGAAAGCACATCTGGAATTGTCTCGCCCCTTTCACACAAGCCCTGTAAGCCAAAAAATTAGACTTTAAGCAGACGGACTGTATGTCTGAAAGCAAATGTCAGAGCAAGCCAGATCGGACATATTGGTAAGAAACCAACCGGGGACCCATTTGCATTATCAGCCATTAATTCAGAACAGTGCTTTCTCTCGGGGATTCTCAGTGTGTGTATGTGTGTGTTTGTGTGTGTCTGTTGTCTGAGTGTCTTGTGCGTGCATGTGTGTTATAATATGACCAGACACAATGAACCAAAATTCTAAACTGGAGAACTTATGAGATTTAGGAACTTTAAGTGTGATTGCTGTAAATAAAGCACGGCAATCATCGTTGCTTATTCAGGTCACATCCTGCTTCCTGCACAATCTACACAAATAGGCCCAGCACATGAAAAACAGGAAATCACACTCTTTAAACAACACATGTGAAAGAATCCAGCCTTTGGGACTTTGAGAGAGTCATTTCAATCATAGCTTGTACGGGGGAGGATATGACAGTATAGCAAAAGATGTTTTCATCAAGACTATCCAGATTCAAGACCACTCTCGACTCATTTTGACCTAAAGAAGTGGCCAAGGAGGCATGTCTCAACTTTGGAACAACCAGGTCAAATATAAAATATACAGAGAGCTGCAGCAGCCCCACCATGTTATTACAGTTGCAACCAGTGCTTTATTGACTTACATCCTGGTCTGGGTGTATGTACCCCTTTTACTTGCAGCAGGGTGTGCACAACTTTCTGATATACAGACTCCTGCTAAGTTGTTCCGCTAAAGTGTCCAGTATGCGGTGCACCACTAAATTATACTTTGCCTCACATTCTGTAAGATTGTCTCAATTTCCTTCTGCCATGCATTTCCTCTCACCTTTAAATAGTAGTATTCAATACACAAACATTCAGCCATTTTCATGTGGAACTCTCAATCATGAAAAAGTGAAAACTTTCAAACTGTGTGGCTAGTGAAGACCATAAATCTCAACAGCTTAATGTTATGGCTTATAACTTAGATAAAGTTGGGTGGGCTTCATATGTCCACTGTTACAAAACGTTAACCATGAAATGCCATGATTACTTTGATTGCTCCAGGTAATCTGACTTTTGACTCATGTTACAAAAACAGTTATCACATTACAAAAAAAAAACACTAGGATTGGAAAATGCATGGACATTAAGGTTAAAGAAAACCATGTTACTTATTATCTACACATATTTATCACTGAGAAAGAAAATAGGATAAACATAAAATAAGACCGATAATAAGTAAATTCTAGGTAATTGTACCAGTGCTTGGTCCTGAAGGGCAGCCATCAATAATTCATAAATCACCAACTGACTTCATGATACAGGAACCCACTTGCAGTAGCTATTGTGACAACGTGTAATTTTATGTCATAGTTATATCATTGGTGTCAAGGCTGCTCATTGACAGTCGAGTTGTAAACTGTGAAAGCCATCAGTAAAATGCCACAGAGCAGGGCATACAGTCTTGATAGTAAAACTGCAGACTGGTGCATCTCTTCACTACAAAGAGATAGATAAAGCATTGGGACTTGCTGGACACAAACTTCCACATTGGCAGGGGTACATAGAAACAAGGTTGTCCACCGTAATATATAAAATATATGTACATATATGTACATAAAAATAATCCAAAAAATGTACATATCCTCATGTTGAGGCTTCACCTCAAAGAAACAAACATCACTGCAGTGAGGGGGAGGCAGCGGGTGGTAACTGTTGCTAGAAACCCCGACTGCATGTGAGACAAGACAGAGAGGTTAGGATCAAGCTATAATGTGTTACTGAACAGAATCCTCACATGTATGCACACCTACTGAGTCGATACCATCTCTGAGGAGATTTAGAGACCAGTGATCATGCTTCCTTTCAGAGCTGCCAGCAGGCTGCATACAATATAGCACGTAACGCCCAAAATATTCAACCAAATATCTGTTTATGTGCATATGTTTGCATGCATACATGAACACGAAATTTCCACCGAAAGGATACTTAACACCTAATGCATGTCACTCAGTATTCACCACTTAAGTCCACAGATTTCATGCATCACTATAATTACATGGGTGCTTTGTTCTGGGGTGCTTTCAAGGGGGATTTCAGCCAGTAGCCTTGAACACACAGATACAGACTTCTGACCTAATTTTCCCGTTTCTAAATACTCCATGTAAAATGCCCCAGTGTTTCAGAACAAGGGTTAATGTGTTTTGTGCTTTGCTATTTTTCTGTGCTTCTTTACAGCTTAGTCAACAACTTCTACCTTTTGCCAAGAACAGTAAAGCTGAAAGGAGAAAAAATGAAGAAAAAAATACTTAAAATATTTTATCTCAATACATTTACCGCCAAACTATTCGGAATGTAAGAGAAAGGTAAGGCAAGGGGAAAAAAAGATCAGGTGAAGGAGAACAAAGGTGCAAAAGGATGTTTATAAAAAAGGGTCAAAAGAGAAAAATGAGAAAAGTGTTTGCAAGCACAAAAGAGAGAAAAAATATTTAGATTGAGGAAGCTTGTATGAGATAAAACATTGAAGGGCTATGCCCTGTTCTTGCTCATGATGCACTGTGAATATTCAAGAATGCGGGCTTTCTTTCAGAAACTTTGCCTGTAATAGCATAATTTGAGCTGGCGGACGACTTTACAGCACATCGAGAAAAAAGGCTTACAGGCCACCCTGCATGTCGGCCTTGCTATGTCTGTAGTCTGATGGCAGTAAAGGACTAAAGGTTTAATTTAAACATTCACCAGCACAGACTTACAAAAGTAGGCTTCAGATTTGCCCTGACTATCATGACAGACAGTGACTTCATCAATCATATGTGTTTACTACCAAGCGTAGAATTTTTTTCAAAAAAACAAACAAACTATGACCTGCATACCATTACTCATTTGAGAGAGGGGAAATTCTGTATGGGTAGTGAGTTTGATCCTAGATCAAGTAAGACCACCTGCCTTATATATCTCCCTGGCCCTACTGTCATGCTGCCCTTGGAGTGACGATAGGGTCCTGCCCCCTGCCTTCAGCCCTAGGATCATTCTAGCCACTATACAATGTCTCTACTTAGAGTAAGATAATGCTTGGAGCTTTCTCATCTAAGGACCTCTAACTTATCCTACTATCCTGCTTAGAAGCTGCTGGGTGGATGTTCAATTGCAGACACTACAACTGGCATCCATTGGGAAGGAAAAACACCTTCAATCCTTCTTGTGTACATAACTCTAGATGTCAACTCCAAGCCCTCTTTCAGTAGCACAGTCCATGATACCATGATGACTGTACTTGCTGTGGTGGACTAGAAACCAATGTCTTGCAGGGGAATTGTGGTCATCTGGTATGTGGAACTTCAACTGGTGAACCAAGTCAGCTCACATATTCTGCTCTCTATGTCAGTTGTGAGCAATTTCTTGTGTTACGGTTCAGCACTTTGCCCACTTACCGGCAAAACTGGATATGGCATTTTGCAGGTGCCTTGCTGGCCCCATCAGCTTCTAGCCTTTGTGCCTTAGTGACTTCAGCCAACTACTGTCATGGCATTACCTGCTGAGCCCAGTCTTTCAGACGGTAAGGACATACTGCAGGCTCGGACTTAAGTGGTCATACAGCTGGCAGGTCTCCTCTGAAACACCTGGAGTAGAGCCTGGAGTAGAGCCTTGCATGGGGTTGCTCCAAATGCTGACCCATGTTATATCCTGTCAGAGATATCCCCATTGTTGGACATTGCTCACAGTATCCCTTTTTTGTAATGTTCCTCATCATTTTTTTTTTTCTCTAATGTTGCTGCTGCAACACCCGAATTTCCCCTATGGGGATCAACAAAGTATTATCTTATCTTATGTTATCTTATGTTATCTTATCTTATCTCATCTCATCTCATCTCATCTCATCTCATCTCATCTCATCTCATCTCATCTCATCTCATCTCATCTCATCTCATCTCATCTCATCTCATCTCATCTTATCTTATCTTATCTTATCTTATCTTATTTTCTTATTACTTAAAATAATACAAAACTTTTCCTCTCTTAAGAATCTTTAGTGTTGTTCCAACTAGGAAACCTGCCCTGTCCGGATGTGTCAATCCAATGATCTATAGTTGTTACACATGTGTAACGGCTTTGTCAACTGTATGGGTTGGGCTCAACTTTTGTCTTTGGACATACAGGTCAGATGAGTCTGTCTGCTGAAAATGAGATACACCTTCTTGTGTGTAAAGCCAAAGCCAAATGATTCAGAGTGAAAGACTTATCCAACTGTTGATGTAGCTTTTAGCATTTTGGTCTTCAAGGCTGTTATTGAGGTGATTTTGTATAGTTTTTAAGGGATAACTAGATAAACTAGTAACAGAAATTGAATCTCCTACAAAGAAGGTTGAATTCTTTTTTGAGACCATCAGAGAGTGATAATGCGATAGAAAAGCAACATGTGTTAGGCAGGAGAGACATTTAGGCCTTCTCACCAAATGATCTACAAAGCAAAGTATTTTCTACCAAAGAGGAAAAAAATATATAAATTTTGACTACTCTGCGACTCAGGACTATATTTTACCTTAGTTAAAGAGCTGTTGAGGAATAAACATAAGACATTTGCAAGTTCTAATAAACTACATGTACGTCTATATTTATTTGTAGATTATTATTCAGTGCACCACACAATCAGGAAATCCTAGAATGACAGCCTTCTGGAATTTGGTTTCACGATAGTTTTTTTTCCAGAAGAGGTGTTTAAATGGGACTAAATGTGGAAGACAAGATGCTAAACTAATGTGAGTTTCTATGCTTTTATTGGCTTTTTGAATGCCGAGCCTCCGTCGTGTTAAATGTGACTTCAGGAAAGCCTAACCCTGTCAATCATACTGACAGCCAAGCTGTCATATCTGGTCTGTATTGGTGATTGTGAAATTAAATTAAGCTATAGGGTCAACCAGCACATTGTGAGAATATGTTATTCTTAGAGCATATCAAAATCCAGGATAAGTAGTTATTTGGAATCCTTTGGACATGCTATTACTTTATAGTTATCTCTTTTCCCTTTTTTATCCCACACTGACTGAAATGTTATAGGTGGTTTCATGAAATCCCTGGTTTTAACAATTATCTGTAAGTAATTGTGAAACATACAGTCTCTTTCTTATTCCATCTGTGAGAAAATCATATATTTTGAGTAGCTTACACACCATGACATGAGACCTGAAATGAAGATCGTTTGATTCTCAACGTGAGGTGAATCTAGTAGGTTTCTGAAACTATGGGAGGTTGTTTGGCCATCATCATGAATCCAATATTATAAATTTAAGCAGTATAGGATTAATGTATTCAAATGCAGCCGCGGAGGGGCACGGGTCAGTGTTTCCCTGAGCCAGTCCAAAGCCTGGATAAATGCAGAGGGCTGCGTCAGGAAGGGCATCCGGCGTAAAACTTGTGCCAAAAACAAATATGTGAATCGAACCTAAGAATCTCATGCTGGATCGGTTGATGCGCAGGTTAACAACGACTGCCCTTGATGCCGATAACCTACAGGGTACCAGTGGAAATTAGGCTACTGTAGGTCGAAGAAGGAGAGGAGGAAGGTGTATTCGGAAGCAGCGAGAAGAGGAAAGGCAAGAGCCTGAGACTGAGAGGACTGGGACTGAGAGGACTTTGAAAATTGGGACGATGATAGGAAAAGGTAGATAGTTGGTTGACATGTTGCAGAGATGGAAGGTGGATATACTGTGTGTCCAGGAGACCAGGGGTAAAGGTAGTATGGCTAGAAGCTTAGAAGCAGGTTTTAAGTTGTACTATCATGGTAATGGCAGGAAGACAAATGGAGTAGGAGTTGTCTTGGAGGAGGAGTTTGTTAGGATGCTCTGGAGGTGGAAAGAATGTTAGATAGACTTGTGAGTCTGATTGTCCGATTGAAGGTGTGATGCTCAATGTTGTTGTTGGCTATGCCCAACAGGTGGGATGTGAGTTAGAGGAGAAGGAGAAGTTCTGTCATGAGCTGGATGAAGCTTAGCAGAATATCCCCAGGGATGAGAGAGTGGTAATCGGTGCAGACTTCAATGGCTGTGTTGGTGCAGGCAATAGAGGTGATGAAGAAGTGAGGTTTGGTAACCAGGATAGGAATGCAGAGGTAGACTGTGGTAGACTGTGCAAAAAGAATTGAAATGGATGTAGTGAGTGTTTTTTTTCCAGAAAAGAAAGGAACATAGGGTAACTTATTAGAGCTGAGGTAGGAGCACGCAGGTAGACTACATCTTATATAGATGAGGAAATCTGAAAGAGATCAATGACTGCAAAGTAGTGGTAGGTGAGAATCTGTCCAGTCAGCATAAGAAAGTGATTTGGAGGTTGACTCTGGTGACAAGGAAAATATAGAGGACATAGGCAGAGCAGAGGACAAAGTGGTGGAAGTGTTTTATGGTTTTCAGGGAGGAGTTGAGGAAGGCTCTGGGTGGTCAGGGAGAGTGTTCAGATGACAGGACAACTGCAGCTAATGTGATCAAGGAGACAGGTAGGAGAGTACTTGGTGTGTCGTCTGGAAGGAAAGTAGATATGGGGACTTGGTGGTGAAATGAAGAAGTGCAGGAGTATATACAGAGAAAGCAATTAGCACAGAAGAAGTGGGACACTGGGGGGACTGAAGATAACAGGCAGAGGTACAGGGAGATACAGCTTAAGGTAAAGATAGAGGTAGCAAAGGCAAAACAAAGGGTGTACGATGACTTGTATGCTCGGTTGGACAGTAAGGAGGGAGTGAATGATTTATACAGGTTGGCAAAACTGAGAGATAGAGATAGAAAGGATGTACAGCAGGTCCGGGTGATTAAGGATAGAGAGGGAATGTATTGACAGATGCTGGAAGAGTGATGAGAGGATAGATAGAGTACTTTGAAGAGCTGAATGAGGAAAATGAAAGAGAAGAAAGGGTAGAAGAGGCGATTATTGTATGATCACAAAGTAGCAGAGATTAGCAAAAGTGAAGTGAGGAACGAATTGAAGAGGATGAAGAGAAAGGCAGTTCGTCCTGATGATATACCTGTCGAGGTATGGAAGTATCTAGGAGAGGCAGTGGTAGAGTTTCTGGCTAGGCTATTCAACAGGATCTTAGAGTGTGAGAAGATGCCTGAGGAATGGAGAAGAAGTGTGACGGTGCCCATTTTTAAGAATAAGGGGGATGTGCAGAAATGTGGTAACTATAAAGGGATAAAGTTGATGAGCCATACAATGAAGCTATGGGAAAGAGTAGTGGAAACTAGACTAAGTGCAGAAGTCAGCATTTGTGAGCAGCAGTATGGCTTCATGCCTAGAAAGAGCACTACAAATGCAGTATTGCTTTAAGAATGGTCATAGAGAAGAACATTGAAGTTTAGAGAAAGCTGCATCGCGCTTTTGTAGACCTAGAAAAAGCATAGGACAGGGGTGCAGACCAGAACACTAATATTATATGAGGAAGTCTGGAGTGGCAGAGAAGTATGTTAGACTGGTGCAAGACATACTGTATATGTTAGCTGTGAGACAGTGGTAAGTTGTGCTGTAAGCGTAACAGAGAAGTTCAAGATGGAGGTGGGACTTCATCAGGGATCAGCTCTGGGTCAACTTTGGGTCAACCGTCCAGAACAACTGAAAGTGTGGAAAAGAGGTAAAGAAACGGGTTCAAGCAGGTTGGAATGGGTGGAGAAAAGTGTCAGGAGTACTATGCGATATAAGAATATCAGCCAGAATGAAAGGTAAGGTGTACAAGACAGTGGTGAGACCAGCGATGCTGTATGGTTTGGAGGCAGTGGCATTGAAGAAAAGACAGGAACAAGAGCTGGAGGTAGCAGGGATGAAGATGTGGAGGTTCTCATGAGAGTGGCGTGGATGGATTGGATCAGGAACAAGTCCATCAGAGGGAAAGCACATGTTAGATGTTTTTTTGAGAGAAGATCAGAGAAGCCAGATGGAGATGGTTCGGTCATGTACACAGGAGGGGTGGTGAATATATTGGCAGAAGGATGCTGGAATTGGAGCTCCCAGGCAGGAGTTCTAGAGGAAGACCAAAGAGAAGATTTTAGGAAACCAAAGTCTTGGAGACCTATTGTAATTACTTTTATGTATAGATCCATCTCTCCGCAAAGAAATCAATGGAATACCATATCAAATATTGTATTCTAATAATGTTGCTCAATGTAGCAAACCATATTACAATGCAATGGCCTATGGCAAACTGCATTTCCAAAAAATGTCACGTAATTTACTATTGTGGTGTGTGAAGAAAGGATTAGGGAGGAGAAGGCGAGTTGTAACTTTATTCTTTAAACATCAATAACAAAACTGACAGTCAACTTCCTTGTACCAGAATGCCCCCCGACCTAAACTATACCCCCAACCCATAGTCCCGTAGGGTGAGAGGTCACGCCAAGAGTGTCCGACACGCAGCCCCCGCCCCCGAACACCCAGAAGGGACTCCCAAAACCAAACTATTCCCCTCATAGGGGGCTTGAGCAGCCTGCCATAATGGCTGCATGGTCCCTCGGTCAAAGTAGTGGGAGGCATAGATGTTGGACCTGTAGAGGCACTGCTGGGGGAACTGGCAGGAGGGCGACTGTGGCGGGGTACCTGAAAAGTAAACACAACTTCCCCAGCCACCTTGTGTGCCGGCTTCAGCCTGTCCAGTGTGACCTACTCCCTATGGTGTACCTCCAGCCCCAATGACACTGCCACTGACGACCAGAGTACCAACAAGAACTGTGGACCTCTGTCGGAAAAGATGGTTTACGGGGTGCCGAAACAGGCAACCCAGGAAGAAAGAAACGACCATGACACGTCCAAGGTCGTACGGGTACGCTGTGAAAGAAATTTAACCTGCAGTCACACTCGTGTGTAATACACTGTGCCCCAGACTGCCCTTGATCCCTTGTGACCAATACACAGCGCTCCAGACTCCCCTTGATCACTTGTGACCAACACACAGTGCCTCAGACTCCCCTTGATCACTTGTGACTATGGCAAGATAAGAACATTCCAGGAGGCAATAAACTGCTCCCACATGAAAACAACAGCACCCTGCGATCATCTACGTCAACAGACAACATCCTCCTTTCTGTTTCCCATGACAACATCCTCCTTTTGTTTCCCATTTGTCAGACATCGCGCCTTTTGGTGGTATCAGACTATAAGAAAGAGCGCCCCTCTCTGTTCGGCAGAGGCGCCTCTCTGCATGTTTGAATGAACATGCATTAAAGCAAACCTATGAAGGCACATCTCCGTCTCTGTTGAAAGTTCTTCCACTGAGGGGCCGAAAGAACATCCTCCACAAACTTGGTATCAGAAGTGGGATCCCTCGCTCGCTCCTTGGGACCGGGACGACGGGGCTGATCACCTACATCCTCAAACCTCGCTTAGGACTTCCGAGAGACGGGGATTGGAGTTTGTGGTTCGGGGCCTAGCAACAGCTCTCCAAAATCAGTTTCCTGTTATCTGCGACATGGCAAAGGTAACAACCTGAACTCAGAAGGAAAACGAAGATGTCACCGCGCACTTTACTCCCCTGCAGCAAGCCTTCGATGATCGTGGCGGTATTCCCCGTCCTGTCCCTTATCCTGCCATTGCCACAGGACCCTATGAGTGCATGCTCAAGCAACACTTCCTCACTGGCATGAACAAAGACCTAGCAGGTCTCACCCGAGACTCCTGCGTTGAGGCAGAGGACCCCCAGACCCATTTGTGCGATCTGCTCAAACACGGCAAGCATTGCCAGAAAAGACAGCGAGAAAAATCTGAGGCCGACAAGCGAAAACGCTCAGTCGTCAAGCATTGCGTCAAACTGATCCTGCTACATCAACCTTCCACCCAGTACTCTCCCCGTGGAACCCAAGAACCCCCAAACACGAACAATGAGTGTTTCTACTGCCATCAAAAAGGCCACTGGGCAAGAGACTGTCCAAACAGGAGAAGCAAGGAAAGAGGAAAAGGGAATATCGGCCACAATTTGCTAGAGGGCATGACCAGCGTCACGGCCCGATCTCTGATTGAGACAATAACCGAGAGGAGGGAGGCCGGGAGACACAGCCCAAACACAACGACCCATCTGCGTAAATTAATTTGGGGTACCCCACGCTTGTGTGCACACCATTACCTCCACCCTCTGACCATAGCATACAGTCCCTGTCTATGCTCTCATTAACGGTAGCGGGAAAACCAATCAAAGATCCTAACTGCCATGGCAATAGACAGGGTGAGTCCAAAGGCAATCCCAATGCAAAGTGCCGACCCGCATTGCACTGCCAAAATTAGCAGCGACAGATGTTCTACTTATGAGGAAAATTTCCTCTCCGATTTAAATGATAGTGACCAAATTCAAGATCTCTTCTGGTCAACCATGCACTGCGCTGTGTTTGTTTGTCTGTCTCCTGTACAAATACCTCTCTATAGCGTTCCATCTGCTGCCCCACATGTTTCCCTAGCCAACGCCCTTTCTGATAACTGGGAGAATCTTGGCCCCTGGGTTCAATCATGTGCCGACCTCACAGACTGGATCTCAATTACCAATTCCCCTACCGGATCCTTCTAAACCCTTCTCTCAGACTGTGGACGAATCCTCTGGGTGCATGACTTCTGTGTGCAACAGAAACATAGCGACTCTCTTCACCCAATAGCCTTTTTCTCTGCCAAACTTGACCCAGTCGCTGCCGGTCTCCAACCCTGCCTTCGCACAGTCGCAGCCGCTGAAAAGGCGGTCTTCGCCTCCCGTGACATTGTGGGATACGCGCCTCTTACCCTTCTGGTCCCACACTCGGTAACTCACATCTTGGCGGAGCACAGAACGTCTCACTTTTCCATCTCATGTTTTCTCAGGTATCACACCTGTCTTCTCGAAATGCCTAACCTAATTGTCAAGCGCTGTACTGGCCTAAAATCCAGCCTCCTTACTTCCTACCTGACGACAGCGACCCACATGACTGTTCTGCCGAACTGGCTCTGACATGCTCCCCCGGCCTGATTTGTCAGACACCCCTCTTGACAACCCCGACCTTATCTTGTACGTTGACGGCTCCACTTCTCGAGACCCAGCTGGCACCAACAGGGCCGGCTTTGCCATCTGCTCCGACCACGATACGCTACTCTCTGGCCCTCTCCCTTCTGACCACTCGGCACAGGCTGCCGAACTGGTCGCTCTCATTGAGGTCATCACCTAAACTGACTCCAGGTACGTCTTTGGCGTAGTCCATGATTTCGGAGCCTTGTGGAAACACCGTGGTTTCCTCAAATCTGATGGAAAACCCATTCTTAACCATTCCCTCATTTCACAGTTCCTCGACGCCATTCTCCTCCCGGCTGCTATCGCAGTATGAAAATGCACAGCCCATGCAAATGCTTCTGATCCTGTCTCCGCAGGAAATGCTCGAAATGCTGCGAAAGCGGCCTCCAGACTTCCTCCTCCGTCTCCAAATGTTGCTGTGAAACAGGGCTCGCATGACCAAAAGCACTCCCGATAGTGCTGATGTACATGCGAATGTGCAAGCGAACTAATACCAACCTTAGCCCGTAATAAGTTTTGTTTGCAGGACCTCCCAGGCTCGGCATCGGAAACCTCAAAGCCCCTGCTCCAGACACCTCTCTATGCGACCATAATATGTTAAGGTACTGTGTCAATCTAAAATGGTGGCAGATATACCTTCACAGGTAATCGTGACTCTCCCCATCCCCGCTGAATCTACGCTCCACTCCCTGAAGCCCAGAGACTTGGTCCTCATCAGAAACTTCCAGTGAAAGACCTGGAATTCCCAGCGGTGCACTGCTCCATTCCAAATTCTCCAGTGAAAGTAGCAGAACGCGCCACCTGGATCCACGCAACTCACTGTACAGCCGTCCCGGCTCTCACCCTATCAGAAGCGACCACCATCGCCTCACCGGCAGATCCAAGCGCTCTCTAAAGATCAGCGACATCAACCACCATGGAACCACCCCGGCCCTGGCACCCGTTTCGGAGCTTCCGCCTGCCCCTCAGAAGAACAATTAAGCCAAGTACCCGATCACTGCAGCCTGGACAATCCGGACGTTTCTCCTCCTACTATCCCTCGTGCTACCATTTTACTCTGTTTGTTTACAAGTCCGGTAAATGCCCCCTATCGCTACTTTTTCATATGTAGCAATGTCAAAAATGACACAACCAATGAGGGTGCACTAACAATCGGTCCTCTCATTTCAAAGGACCTTTACAAAGGCCTTACGGAGAGTGCGTGGTGTGCCTAGGTCCCCGCCCCATCCTCCGAGTTGTCCCGCCACCTCCTGAACTAAATATTACTTGCCTGACAAGTCTCCTCTCTCAACGATCGCCATCTTCTCAGTGCTCGTCTTGGGAAGATCCCTTCCTAGTATCCTGTAGGTCCCCATCCCCTCCCTTGTTCAACGCCAATGTAGCAAATAGCAATTTCACTTGCTTTACTAAATCGTCTCCAGGCTCACTAGCTATGGGGTCCATTAATTCCTCCTGGTGTCAATCCCTGAGTAACTCCCCCAACCAATTTAATGTCCCTAGAGCTGACTTGATCTGGTGGTGCAGTAGCTTCACCCTCAGGTCCACCCTTCTTCTTAACTGGACCGGTATTTGTGCCCCTGTAACTCTCCTACTTCCGGCAGTTATTCTTTGAGGATTCCCAACCAGAATCCCGCCAACCATTTGCACCAAACTTTCCCTTTCCGCCAACGATGATCATGACCCCACCTACATCGACGCGATTGGTGAACCTAGGGGAGTCCCAGATGAATACAAACTCGCTGTCCAAATTGCAGGCGGATTCGAGTAGGTTCTCTGCTGTTGGTGCACCATAAACAAAAATGTAGATCGCATTATTTATATCCATTATAACGTCCAGCGTTTAGCCAACTACACCCCTGACGGACTCCAAGCAGTGCACGAGCAGCTTTGTGCTCCTAGCCTCATGTCGTTCCAAAATCAGTTGGCCTTAGATATCCTCCTGGCCGAGAAAGGAGGCGTCTGCGCCATTTTTGGAGACCATTTTTGCACTGTTATCCCTTTATTTTTGGGATCAATGGTTTTCTGTTTTTGGTCGATGCAAGGCCTTCATAGCCGCTATACTGACCTCCCCCGCCGTCTTCGCTGCCATCCTAGTACTGTGTGGTTGTTGTTGCACTCCTTGCCTCCATACCCTCCTCGTTCGCCTCATAGATACCGCTTTGAGCGAACGTGAAGTTGCCGCCCAGATGCTACACCGTCCTCTCCTCAGATCTGAAGACCAAAATATCGACTCATCCTCCTCGTCTGACAACTTTGACTGCGAAGCAGATGACCAGATGTGAAGGTCACCCTACCCTGACTCTATACCCCTCGTGAGACACCAGCCTGTCCATGATGAGACTTCTTTAAACCCTCCGCGATTTGATTTCTCTGATGATTTAGGTTGTCTATGCCTGTATATTTTGATGCTATAGTTGATATTTAGGGATCAACTCCCCTTGATTACTTGTGACCAATACACAGCACCCCAGACTCCCCTTGATCACTTGTGACCAATACACAGTGCCCCAGACTCCCCTTGATCACTTGTGACTACGGCAAGATAAGAACATTCCAGGAAGCAATTAACTGTACAATAAACTGTACAATAAACAACAGTACCCTGCGATCGTCTATGTCAACAGACAACATCCTCCTTTCTGTCTCCCATGACAACATCCTCCTTTTGTTTCCCATTTGTCAGACATCAAACCTTTTGCTGGTATCAAGACTATAAGAAAGAGCACTCCTCTTTGTTTGGCAGAGGCGCCTCTCTGCATATTTGAATGAAGATGCATTAAAGCAAACCTATGAAGGCACATCTCCGTCTCCGTTGAAAGTTCTTCCACTGAGGGACCGAAAGAACATCCTCCACAACGCCACATACGCAGAAGGGAAGAGAAGGGTCGCGTTAGCCAGGGCACGCTTAGCCGAGACCCGTTCAGGAGTCCAGTTGACTGTGTCACTCACTTTCTTGAGCTGCAAAGCCCTGTAAAGTGGCTGAAGGAGGTGGGTAGCGTGAGGGAGGAAACGGTTATAGAAATTAACCGTGCCAAGAACTCCTGCAAGGCCTTGACTGAGGCCGGGTGAGGAAACTCCACTACTGTTTACACCTTTGAAGGCATGGGACCCAGCTTGCAGTGAAATGCAATGACCCAGGAAGTCAATCACAGGCAGTCCGAACTGACACTTAGCCAGGTTAAGTATGAGGGTCTGTTTGTCTCAACAACGGAAAACCTGTGTCAGGTGTTCCAGGTGTTCAACAGCTGATGGGCTGGCAACTATTATATTGTCAAGGTAGACAGAACGAAAGCAAGGTCACGCAGCACTGAGTCCATGATGCTCTGGAAGGTTTGAGCAGCTCCCTTCAAGTCGAAAGGCATGGTCAGGAACTCATAAAGCCCAAATGGGCTGATCACCGTGGTCTTGGGCATGGGCAGCCGGTGATAACCGCGCACCAGGTCCACCTCAGAGAAGATGGTGGCAGCCGACAGCCGCACGGAGAAGTCCTGGATGTGGGGGATGGGGTCACGGTCATTCGCAGGGGCATTGTTCAAACGGCGAAAATCACCACAAGGACGCCACGACCGATCAGCCTTGGGCAACATGTGGAACAGGGACCTGATGCAGAAAGTTAGCCTGTGCTGGAGTGGAGTGGAGTGGAATCGAATCGCATCGCATCGCATCGCATCGAATCGATTAGAATAGAACATTATTTTTCCCGATAGAAATTCTTTTGCCTGATGGCACCAACATTACATGCATTCTTTCTTTTCACTCAACACATGCTATTCATTTATTGCTTTTAGGTTTTTATCTTGCAGAAAGGGTTAGTTTGTTAGCATAGGCTGTATTCAGCCTACTGCCCCAGCACAGTAGAGCGTAGAAGATGACGTTGGACACTACCGTGTGATAGAATTTTTGCAGCCACTGAAAGACCTGAGTCTCCTGAGAAAGAACAGGTGGCTCTGACCTTTCTTGTATACGGCATCTGTGTTTTTAGTCCAGTCTAGTTTATTGTATATATAGACACCCATGTACTTGTAGTCATCTACAATTTCCACATCTGTCCCGTTCATGGAGATGGGGTTTGGTGACAGGACTGCGAGTAGAAGCTGAAGTCAGGGGTGTAGAGTGTGAACAGGAAGGGAGCCAGGACTGTCCCCTGTGATGCCCTCATGCTGCTCATGATCATGTCAGACACAATCTTTTGCAGCCTCACATACTATGGCCGGCCTGTGAGGTAGTCAGTAATCCAGGCCACCAGTGAAGGATCCACCTTCATGTTCAGTAGCTTCCTCCTGAGTAAGTCAAGTTGAATGGTGTTAAAAGCACTGGAAAAGTCCATGAACATGACTCTCACAGTGCTGCCTGCCTCCTTGAGGTGAGTGTAAGCTCTGTGCAGGAAGAAGATGATGGCATCCTCCACTCCAATACGGGTCTGGTATGCTAACTGCAGGCGGGTCAATGCTGGTTCGACAAGGGAGTGAAGGTGCCTCAGGACAAGCCACCCTAGTCACTTCATGGTGTGCAATGTCAAGGCCACTGGTCTGTAATCACTGTATGTGTTAGGGTGTTTTTCCTTTGGCACAGGGACCAACCATGAGGTTTTCCACAAGCAAGGGACAACCATCATGATCAGGCTCATGCTGAATATATGTTGAAAAACACCACACAGCGGAGTAACCTTTCCCGGCTGAAGACAACTGAACTCTCTTCTCACGTCCTCCATGGTGATGACAAGGGAGGCAAGCGGGTCCTAAGAGAGCCCCGATGGAGAAAGGGGGCTGAGGTGAATAGACAGGAGCAGGGAGGGTCATTTAGGAGAGATGGTGTGAAGAGGGTGCGGCTGTATAAGGTGAATGGTAGTAGGGGGTTGAGGGGCAATCAGGGTTTTAGGAGGGGGGTAAAGGGGTGGGGGGGCAGAGGGGGTTGAGGTGAGGGTACAGGGGAGGGGAGTCATGAGACAAGCTGTGGTGAGGGTGGGCCGAGGCCCTACCATCAAACCTGTTAAAGAACATGTTTAACTCATTGGTCTCCTGTAGGTCTCCATCCATCCCCTGGCCACTGTTTTTTTCATGGCCAGTGATGGTTTTCAGACTACTCCACACATCCCTCATGATGTTCTGTTGGAGTTTGTTCTCCAACCTCCTCCTGTATGATTCCTTACCCACTGTGATCTTTTCCCTGAATTCAATTTGCACCTTCTTCAATTCCTCTTTGTCACCTTTCCTGAATGCCAAATTTTTCCTGTTCAGTGTCACCTTTATGTCCTTTGTCACCCATGGTCTATTGATAGGGAAGCAACATATGGTTTTAGTGGGGAGTAGACTGTTTGTACAGAAGTTAATGTAGTCAGTTATGCATCTGTAAGTCTGTCAGTGTCCTCCCCATGTTCAGTACATCGTAGAAAACATCCCAGTAAGTCATCTTAAAGCAGCCCTGCTGGACCTCCTCAGCTTCCTGCGACCACCTTTGTTCCAATCTGGTGGTGATCCCCCACTGAACTTTACTAAGGCATTGGGGTTCAGAGATTGTAGTCTTGCATTTGCAGCGCTGAAGACATCAGCAACTCGCAACGCGTCTTCCGCAAAAGGAATGTAAACAATAATAATAATGGCCAAGGAAAACTCTCTGGGCAAATAGTATGGACGGAGACTTACCGCTAGCAGTTCGATGTCAGAGCTGCACACATGTTCTTTCACTGTAATGTGTCCAGGGTTGCACCACTTGTTGTTAATGTAAACAGAGACCCGGCCTCCCTTTTTCTTGCCACTGTCGCTGCAACTCCTGTCCCCTCACACAAACTGAAAGCCGGCTAAACCCATGGTTGAATCCATTATATTTCCGTGCAGCCATGTCTCCGTGAGACACATGACCGAGCTCTCACGAAACACCCCCTCGCTCTTTGTGAGTGCTGTTAACTCATCCATCTTATTCGACAGAGATCTTATGTTTCCCATAATGATGGAGGGAAGATCAGGTCTGTATCTCCTCTTCATTAGCCATTGTATTCTCCTGGCTCTGCAGCCCTGGTATTTCCTCTTCATCTCCTTGGGGATTTCGTGTCTCTCGCCGATTCTACCAATGTATCGGAGTCCTAAGAGCTGATCCCAATAATTGAGCCCCGGCTCACATCTGCCAGAACCGGGATCCGGCACGATAAAAGTACTCCGAACGCAAGAAAAGTGAGAAAAACGCACAACACCATATCATTCTAATTAATAACTGTAGGAGGAGAAGTGTAAGAGCTAAAGGCAATGAAAATTGTGACTCGGAAGTAAAAATTGAAAAGTGAAAAGTGAAAGAATGTATGTAGCGATCTGGCAGGCTTCCGCCCGTGACTGCACCAGAAGTCAATGCAATGCTAGCGGCCCAGCACCTGTCCCACACGGAAAAGTGGTGAAACCGTTGATTAAACAGCATTTCGTCACGTCCACGAGCAGAACATCCAGCCTGGCTCCATGTTCCCTGGCACCATCTGCAGGGGCTCCGAGACACACCCTGGACACGCGAGCTGCCTGGTAGCTAGCAAGATGTCGTCGACACTGGGAGTCAGCCAAGGCTGCGCATACCACAGGTGTGAGCTTGCCCAGGAAATTTTTGGGAAAAGGAAACCACGTTTGCGCCGCGGCAGACAGACTGTACCTCCAGAGCAGAGGCTGTTTGAGGCTGGTATATATACCGTGTTGCGGTGGGTCGCAGTTGCAAAACTCGCCTCATAGACTGCTGGTCCAGCACACTGACAACGAGGTAGTACCTGGCGTTGTCCGAGACAATTCCAAACAGGTGGAAAAGCTCCTCAACGGGCTGGAACCAGGAGGCCAAGTTGCTCTGCCAGAGCTCTGGGAGCGCCAAAGCCGCAACGGTAACGGTCGGCGGTGGGAGTTGGGGCGACATGGCTGAAGTGTGATAGCGCACTTGGCCTGAGTCAGACATGCCCAGAACGGGATCACCAATGTGGCGTATGAAGGAAGGATTGCAGAGATATAGTGGAGTTGTAACTTTATTCATTAAACACCAAAAACAAAACTGACAGTCAACTGTGCAGTATGCCCCCAACCTAAACCACGCCCACAGTCTGTAGTCCAGTGGGGTGAGAGGCCACACCCCTTATTGTCCGCCACACTATAAACTACAACATAGCCTGCTACAATATGCAATAAAACACATATATTGTGACAAACTAACACATCAAAATGTTACAGGTGGAACCCTTTATTACTTTCAACGGCATATTCATGTGAATATGACAGAATTGAGGGCTTGCGGAATGTTTGACAATCACTGCACTTGACCACAAAAAGGGATTTAAAGCTATCACCAACTTACCAACTTGGATGGGGAATAGCATTTTCCTCAGCCCGCCACTTCTCTCTCACTGTCAAACCTTAGAATAAGCATTTTAATTCCCTCTGACCTTTACTGATCTCACCCAGACAGTTTTGCCATTTGCTTAGGGCCAAAACAAAATTGAATTTGAATTTCAACTCAGAATAATTTTAAATGATCCATTCTATACAAGGAGTCTCAGTTATTTTGTAGATAAGGTGGTACCAAAATACTTAATGGACTCCCTTTAAAAGCTCTCTCTCAAACATATGGGAGTCAGAGATCACATATAGTGTAATTTGAGTGGTTAAAAATGAGAAAATCAAGTCGTTTACCAAGAATAACATGCCTATTATTCATATGTATGCCCAAATGAGTGCATGCATGCAAGGAGACCCCCCTCACACACACACACAACAAAAAAACGAGACTCACAGTTGTAGCCAGGCAGTTGCACTCCTTTAGTACACTGAGCACTGGAGGGCTTTGTGTGCAAGGCAGTGAAATGCCATGTCAGCAGACACCACAAGAAAGTTCAGAGGAGAGAGAAATTGTAAATAGTATAAAAAGGGAGAGTATAATGAAAAATGCATGACCAAAGAGAGGGACAATGGCTCACTGTACATTGTTACTATTTAAGATCACCTGCACCTCTTCCCTTCCTCATCCAGTCACACTTAAAAGTATCTGGTCAAAACATCCATCGGTATGAATGTTATTGACTTTTATCCATCTCCATTAGTTATTTAAAAGTTGCAAAATGTCTTGGTGGCAATGGTTTATATTGTTGGCAATCTACCCTTTACATTCTCCACTAAGTGTTCTCAGTCAAAAACTTTGCAATACTGAGATTGATCTCACAAGCTTAATCCCAGTGGTAACAAAATTTACCTTCCACCTAAACAGTGTGACCTGCCTTGTTTTCTGATGTTCTCTAACTGTGACAAGGAAATACTGTATATCTATATCTATATCTTAGAGAATGTAGTAGATCCTATAGCATTTGGCACATTATGGCATTTGTACACAGACATTTTCCAATGGAAACCAGTTCTTACCAACTTTGATGCATCATTCAAGAGGGAAAAATTCAAAAAACTGTTGTGTTGTGGAGGTCAGCATTTAATTGACACAGCATTGTGATACAAAATCCAGCATCCAATTTTTGAATCACGAAATAGGTTAAGTGCAGCGAAAGAGGAAAAGTTAAAAAACTGCTCAAAAAAGAATGGTGTAACAAATGTCCAGTCAAGAAACCTGTATTCTTCCCTCTTGCCCCCCTACAGCCCTGCTAAAATGCGACATTCACAGCAAAGTGATGTAAAGATAGAGGAAATTTGGCAATGAGACACCTGAAGAGCAAATTGATTAATTTTAATTACCCCCATCTCAGAGCCGTACCATACTTTTACATATCTTTTTTGCGTGACAATGTATATTCTCTCTCTACAAGGAGCCCTTCCCTTATTTACAGTAATTTAGTTATGTTTGTAATCTACATTTTGCAAGTTTGTTACATTGCCAGAATAGCACACTGTCTTTATTAATCAAGAACTTCAAATAATTATAAATCTGCAAAGCAGGGACATTATAAGAATTTAGTTAGTGCAAACCGGGGGGTTGCATTTTTAATATCAATTGGCACTGTCAGCAAGGCCCAGTATGGTAAAGCATTATCTGAAATTAGTTCAGAAAAATTATCATTTTAAAGGGCAGTCGACATTCTGAATATTAGTTATTGTCAATCAAGAATACCGAGGGAGACAGTCTCAAAAAGGCCAGGATGCACACAGGGGGAAATACAGAAAGCTAAGATGAAATGGACAGGAGAAGAAAAGAGGAGAGAAAATAAAAGAAAGAATGGAGACATGGAATGAGATGCAAGAAGGCCCACTGAATATGTAGTGTGTTGTTTATTGAAATTCATGTTCAAATCAAGGTTCATTTAAAGATAAATGTTGGTACAATGCCATAATTAGTTTTTAGCCTTCGAGTAAATTACAATGTCAACATTAAATACTTTGTGGAGGGTAATGTTGTTTGTGAGAGCCAGTGACAGACATTGTTTAATTAGGTAAATCAACATACCAGCATTTGTACAAAGGGGCCAAGTAGAGGCCAATACATTGACCTTTATATCACTATAGTTACTGTTGCTATGATACTGAATGAAGCGCATCATGTAAACCGTGGTCAAAAGGACAAACATGATAATGTGCAATTAATTACATTTTGAAGACAGTAAAATGGCAGTCGCTCATAGTTATATTTTGGATTGTATGATTCTATTTTAGATGTCAGAGTTGAAAAGATGCTTTAGAATATATTTACTTGGTGAACGATGTCTCCAATGGCCACCAGAGGATACTTTGTCAGCTGTTGTTTTTAACTGAACTATGGAGTAAATAGCTCAGCTCCAAACATTTTTAGTTTATTCAGCACCGACAAGCAATTCCTTTCCTGCATTATTAATTCATATTAGGTCTCTATGGCTCATCCACTTTGAGGCATAGAAACATGGAAGAAATAATGCTCTACATGTGTAGAATGATACTGTAAACTTTAATCTTTGATAAAAGAATGGTTTTCAATCCTTTTGTGATATAAAATATTCTCTAAGTGAACTAATCATGTATATAATGCTGCAAAAGAAAATGTATACCTCTTGTATCATCTAGTTAACAATTCAATTTATTCAATGTTTCAGTGTTTTTCATTGCTGTAATTGATGAGCATAACAATTCTTTATGCCACATGGTTTAGACTTAAATCCCACAATTCCACTCACTTGGGGGAATGAAGCTCCAACACGATCTGGTGGAAGAACTAACTCCATCAAGATCGACGACTCTAAACAACACATAGGCCTTGATGGGACATTTAAGCACAAAAAATCCAAGATGAGACAATCGATTGACAAAGTAATTTGTTAACTCTGCAGGAGTGAGCGTTTATTTCACCTAATCACTCCCAGCATTGAGTACCGCATCAATGCAAAGCATATATTAGTTGGGTTTCTGGTTTGGCGATTGCGACACCCGGCTTGCAATAAACCCTCTAGGAACATCAGCCTCAGGTAATGTAAACACTTCAGTCTGTCTCAGCAGTTGGCGAAAAGAGGGCCACATTAATACAGATATTTGCTTGATTAAAAAAAGAAAAAAACCTGCATAGGACATGATTATTTATTTATTTATTTATTTTTCAATTTTGACACCCAAAACATGTATCTTGTGTGTCTTTATCTGCTTTAAAAAAAAAAATAAAAAAAAATTAAAAGAATAAATAAAAAAATATATATTGTAAATGTATATTCACAATATATATACATACATCATAATTACATATAATATGTATATAAATACACACACATATATTTTTTATATAGTTATCATTTTTTTATTTATTTCTTATTATTATTATACCGCTGATTTTACCATCCTGTTCACTGCAGTGAATTGCATTGCAGCCCAGGGAGAAAAAAATCCCTGATAAGGTCCTAAAGTTTTAATTAAACGGCTACCTATTCTATCTGTATTTCCATTTTCTCAAATGAATTGCTTTATTGGCATCCGGACTCTAAATAGCTAAATCTGTCCGCTATAGCAAAGCAGAAAGATTTTTTTATTAATTATTAAATATAATATAACCCCAGAAATGAAATTTTCTCAAGGCTGTTATGGCAACAAAGTTGGATAGGATTTTCATACCACCAGCCTTCCAATGAAGTTATCCATCTAAAAGTGCCAAAAATAAGATAACTAAAAATAAATGAAATAAGTCTTATTCTGCGTATATTTTGGCCAGTCATGATGATAAAGCATGGTTTTGTTAATTAATTTAACTAGTAAATTGAAGAGCCCTTTGAGTCACATTAAACACTGAAACCTAAGTGGCAAACTACAAATTGTTCACCTTGAATTAGATGCTTTTAACCCTGTCATTTTTGAATGCCTCAATTTTGCCAACAAAAAGGGCCAGTAGAACAAAGTAGTGCAGTCATTAAATGTTAATGTGATCTTGTATCTCATAATGACAGTTATCTCCTTTAAATGGCACACCCTTCCTTCAGAGTGAAAAGTAAGTGCACAAAAGTAAAAATCTAGCAGTTTCACTGACATTTTGAACAGAAGGGAATGGGGACGTTCATAAGTCAATGTTGTCTTAAACCCAATTTTACATTTGGGGAGGTTCTCATATAATGTACATTTAGAAAGTATCTAGAATAAAGGTAAAGGTAAAGTTTGAAAAGATAAAGCCCGAGCCATCATTTAGTTGTCCCAACAGAAACTCTTCTTCACATAAGTTTCCGTACTCCCTACTTTAAATATGGAATAGGGTTTGTGAAAAAATAAATATTGAAATAAAAGTATGCCAACAAATGTCTTCCTTCTTACCTAAGAAAATGATTCCAAATTGACACATGGCAGTAGCCTCAGTTTATTTATTTATTAAAATGGTTTAATCAAAAGTAAAGGCTATATTTTTTTGAGACAGCAGTCTCAAAAACAACTTTGCATAAAATATATGCATATTTTTTTTCCTCAGAAGTGACCACTAACCAGGAAAGAGTGCTCTCTTGAAAGTGTATCTCATTGATACATTGGTATGACACGTTTCAAAAAATATGATTCTGGACCTTGCCTTGCGTCTTATATACAGTAGGTCAAAACAGCTGATGACAGTTCAGTGCCATTGGAGCGGAGTGTAAAAAAATGCTAGTCTATTTAAGACTACGATCAGTGTTTGTTTCATCAAAGTCTAGCAACTCTATTTCAGATGGACCAATTTGAAAGACATATTATGTTCAGCATTAAAAGCTACTCGAAGTGTCAATACGAATAAGTGTCAATACACTTAGAATCGAGCGACACATCAGCAGCTGTTGTGAGTTCATGGATATATCAGTGTGTTTGGTCTACCAACTTTTTTAAGTGTGCTTGTCGTTTTGCAAAAGTGTTTGCATCAAATCTAATCATATGCTTTGTAGCTTTGGTTTTACAAAGGGCATGCCAAATGAAATTATCAGAAGTGCATTAATCATCCATGTAACATGCTGTTATTTGCTTAGGCATCAGTCTACCATTGAAACACTCAAGATGGTAAAAGGGATGAAGCTGCAAAATGCAAAGGTACCAAAACCCCAAATGTATAATATGATGATGATAAGTATATTTCGTGATAACAAACAGAAATACGATTCCTATTTTTCATTCATTGTTAAAATTTAGTGACTTTATATATTTTGGGTAATTTTAAAGACCATGTGAAGGTAATTCCTGCTAATATGCTGCCATTACAATCAGATGTAGACAACAAATAAACATGAAGAAAGTGTGTGTCAAAAATATTTTTTAAAGTAGGATGGCTTAGTCCAGCCAAGTTAAATTGTGGGGTTTGCAGCAGCTGCATTAATGGGGTTGGATAACTCAAACCACCACAAACCTCCCTAAATCCAGCACTCGAGGAAAGTAGTTGAAACAATTTGCAATTGATAGGCACAAACTAGCATTTAATTTCTCCTGTCAAACCTGGGACACAGGCTTTGAATGCATTTCTTTTGCCTACGTTATGAGTATGTTAGCAAAGAACAAAAAAGGATAGAAGAAGATTATACTGTTTGCTGTTGAAATTAGCTCTATAGGGACGTTGTCGTCATTGAATGTCAAGAAGCAGTTGTTGAGTCAGTGATAACAGTCAGCCAAGGCACAACAAAAACACACTTTATACAGACTACTATTCTATGCTATCAAAAGTATTATTTGGGCATGAAATTACCAATAACAGTAATTCAATCAATTCAAAATTTATTGAGGTTAATAAGAGTGTTTTGCCTTTTTTTGTAGTTGTTTTATTTTTGAATAACAATAACATTATATAGGGCTACCCTTTTATGTTCTATTCATACCTAGTGTTTGTAGATCCAAGAAAAAGGCATGAGAGAACTCTATCTTTTTTTTAACCTAAAGCAAAACCTATCCATCAGCGATGTTGTCAACACAACAACATAGCCTTGTACTCGGTAAACCCTTTCCAGTTCTAAATTAAATCCTTGATCAGAGGGGTTACCTTGAATTAATGCCCGTACCTCCTTTGTACACAGAAGGCTTAGACAAGAAATCCAGCTTAGAATTATAGCCACATCTTTACTCAAAGACATCAAAGACATGAGAATCATGGGGGAAAGAAAAGGGAGAGAATAAGCACTGTCTCCATGGCAGCCAGCGATGGAGGCCCTGCCCTCTGAAACCATTTGAACATCACATCTGGACTATTTGACTTGAGAGCAACATGTCTTCATTTCTTAAAAATGAAAGAATAAAGTGAGGTATATCTCAGCGTGACAGACTTTGATATCTGGAAAAAAATGATTTGCTCTTTTAGTTTATCAGTCTACATTTAACCTTAATCAGGTATAGATCAAGAGGTGTCCATAGAGCACTATTTAAAGAAGGAAGCAATGATGTTCTGAAGTGTGATTCAGATTAGAGGCTATGTGACAGAGCTGAAATTAACTTGTACAAGTATCTGAGTAGGCAAACAGGGGTTTGCACACATGCACTACATGACCCTCTCCTATTAACAGTGCTGGTGAGTGTAGCATGATTTCATAGATGCAAGATGAGAGAATAAAGGAGTGATTATTTTGCCTGAAAGTTTGTGTGGGGATCACAGTCAGTGTGTTAAAAGGTTGTGTTTCATCTTTATCTCTATGAGACAGGCAGTTTGGAGTTTCCAAAAAACTGGCAACAAGAAGAACTAAAACGATAAAATTGAAAAGATAGTTTTTTTTAACGACTTG
The DNA here is from genome assembly GCA_901007705.1 of Fistularia tabacaria. NCBI lineage: Eukaryota > Metazoa > Chordata > Actinopteri > Syngnathiformes > Fistulariidae > Fistularia > Fistularia tabacaria. The sequence continues at coordinate 286,707 of CAAKHD010013293.1, read as the reverse complement.
ACCAAATGCAATAAATCTAAAACATCCTGAATGTTTTTGTTTTCATCAGAGGGCTCTTACACTCCTTCTGTATTATGCAATCATTTTCCTTTGAAATGCCTTTGAAACAACACTAGTCCATGCAACATTGAGACAGACCTTCTCTTTGAAACTTTGTTGAAGAGAAAATGGAAGGTGACTCACTGGCCACACAACAGGAAAAAATGGTCAAAAACTGTTGAACCATTAAAGTATCTCTACCTTTTAACTCTTCGAGCAAAAGAAAACTTTCAAGGTCTACAGATTGTGAATTATTTTCCAACTTTTTATGGAGGCACAAGGAAACCTGAAAAGATGTGTCTACAGCAGTTTAGTAACCATCCCATTTCAAAATTGAGGTCTTTTCAGATGTCTGCTATTCAGACCTCCTGGGATTCTCTGAAGTGTGTTGTAAGAGCCTTACCTTGTCTAAAGATTGTATGAAATGCCCCCTTTTTTTACTGTTACATTTGCCATCTTTACCCCCTGCAGTTCTGCACATCTTGACATCTGCTCTGCACTCAACAATCCAACAAAAAAGTCTTCTACAAAATACCTCTTACTCTTTCCTTGTACCATTTTGAAAAATACACTTAAGTTCATTGATATGCAAGTAAATCCTTCATGCATCACAATTATTTTACTCTTATGTGCTCTAATGTACAGTCTGTACTTGAGTGTACTTTGTTATTTACAAATGCTTGGACATTCTATTGGTGTTCGGGCAGATGGATGACATATCTTGTGTCAAATTCAGTAACTGTTGAACAGCAGCAACAGCAGCAGAACATTGCACTGCACAGCAGAGACCTTAATTTAGCAGTATCACAAAATTAATTTACCGAAAAGAGACACATGGTGTACACTGCTCACTTAATTTGCTCCAAAACAATTTTCCTCCATCATATTATGTCTGCTTAACAGAACCGAGAGTCGCTGAGTTGTTATGACTCCCCAAAATGAAGCTCATCAGAAGATCATCCCACAACTACTGTCTTCACTCAGTGGATGAGCAGTAAACCCATGGTGCTCCAGATATTACTGATAGCTATCTTGAAAGACACTACTGGGAATTTTAGCCTGTCAGAAAGGGTTTGAAGTCTTTATATATAAATTCAAGACCAGATGTTTTTTAAATGTATTATCATTATAATTACTATTTGTAGTAATTAATAGCTAATAGTAATATTATAATTAAATAATCATTTGTGTATTAATTTATTAATGTATGTATTTAATTGTCAAAAAAAGCCCCTTTACCCATCTCAACCAGCTCAAAGAGACAAAACGGACGTGTGCTTGGTTCAAATGCAGCAGTACTTGGAAGGCCTTTAGATTTGGTCCACACACATCAAAGAGATCAGAAGCTTATTTTCAAGTATTTTGCACCCTAAGGCTAGAAACTACTTCTGTGGTTGCTGTATTCCCTGTAAATAACTTAGTTTTCTCTCCCACAGATCTCAGCAAATCACCATCTACTACAGAGCTATGGCCATGGGCCGCAATGCTCTCCCATCACCAGAGGTAGCTGGGAAAAATCACTGTGCATAATAGTTCTGTCAATTGCTTACCTAAGGTGTTGATCAGTAATGCTCACAACAACTAACCTCAGTCCAACTGTACTGGGGCAAAGACATCCAGAGCATGCTCAGCTTACAGCCTTTGAAACATCATGCGTTTGATGGTGTTACTCTGTGATGTGCTAGAACTTTCTAAGCATTCAGTCTCTTTTATCGAGTGCTCGTCTTTTGAGAACATAAACACTAAAATATCATACATACTGTAAGGAACAATCCATGGTAAAGAAGGTAAACTGACAAAAAAAAACAACCTACAAAACAACCAGTGATTTCATTTGTGAATGTCCTCCTTGTGATGTCAATTATATTCTGTGAGATTGCAACAAAGATAAAGCTGCCTTCACTGCTACTTTGTTGTGGAACATTCCCTCAACGTTGCCCCTCTTTTATTATGTAAAGACAGCTAACAGGGATTAACTATGATGCCACACAGTGTATAGTATCATGCATAATAAAACTATGTGCTGTAATTAGCTGTATGTTGTAAACTATATATAAAGATGAATTTAAATGCTCTTTCAAAACCCATAAAACATCCATATTGACTAGGGGCAGTCATTTCACTCAACGGTCCATTTATCCTTAATGTAATCAAAAGATAATACTTGAATTAAAAAATAAATAAAAACGAACACTTGTTTAAATTGAAGTACTTTGAATCCTTCCCTAAAAACAAACCGCGTTAAATACTATGCCTTTTTCAAAAAATGTTTTTTTTAAGATTCTGATGCTTGCAGTGAATTTGTGCTTAACAAATTCTAGTTAATTACAAGGCAAATGGTACAAAATGTGCCCTGTGACTGTTACAATCCTGTTTGCTATGCTCAGAGAGGATGCATCACTCATCACACCCACGCAAGCACATTAGCATGCAGATACGTGACAAAATACAGATATGAAGACTCCAGCTAAGAATATAACATTTCTGTTGAAGACACACAAAGCCGACTATCTCTTTAGGTTAGAGAAAACCATCGTTGTAATCTCTCTGCTTTAAAAAGATGTAAAATTCGACACTTTCCTATTCCCTCTCTTGACTTTGACCAATATTAGGAGATATCAGTGCTCCTGCAATGGATCTTTAATGAAAGGTTTTGCAACGACGCATAGATGCTTGATTGACCTAATGAGATCCCTAACTGTTTCTGCCATCTGCCAGACCCAAGTCATGACATTAACTATGCAGTGATGCTAGACCTAAACCTATTATAGATGAAGCAACCATCTTCTGCTCTGTATCAAGTTCTAAATTACAAGCACCTTACAGATAACCTGTGACATGAAATACGCAGCAAAGAGTTACAAAAGTATAAGAGAAACATTTTGGTTGTACGTACATTTTTGAGAACGGCATTAACTTGTCATTTTATTGTATGTTTGCAAAAAATGAATCAATAAAAAAGAATGTGGCCTTCGTCCCTTATATTGCAATTCCTTGATTTCACTGCTTTTTAGCGCTATTGATGTGACCATTGTATAAAGCCTTGCTGTGAGTCATAGTTGTCTGCAGTTGTTGAAGTTGCCATTGTTCGCCTGGCAGGGGAGAGGTCACTGCAAGAGAGGGGAAATAAATGCAGAGTGATTGACTACTCTCCGTTGTAGAAATCAGTTCTCCATTCATTCGAGGGCTTCCAGAGGGTAAACGTCCTTCAGGAAAGTAAACACAATCTGACAGGGTCCTACAATGGATTCAAAGGCACAGCATGCCACAATCAGTAAGGACAGCACTTAACTCAAAAATATTCTTCTCCCCTGGATTAGTAGGTAAAATGGCCAGAATCACACCAGTTGTCATGGCTGATTGTGGAATCTTATTATTATTACATTTTGTCAATTTTATATATGTTTATTGAATAATTCTATCCATTATTTTAATTGAAGTTCACATAACAATAGTTGAAAAAACAAGAGAAACAGTGCAATGTTTTGTCATGTTATGCTCACTCTCAGAAAATTATAATGGCATTAAATTGTAGGATCGTTGCAATCATTCACATTTTAATAGTCCTGCAATTCTCTCTTTGGCTTCTATCCTTGATCCCACCAGATTCACTGTCCCTGTTGGAAAGCAAATTGAAAACCAGAGTGCCTGTAACAGACTAGATTAGGCTGTTTTCCTGACATGCTTTAATAGCAGTGATCTTGAATGCAGATCACATCTGCAATTAATAGGTGGATTTGTTAGTTGATCTGAGTGTAGTTGGGTCCAGTGTAATCTGTTTATTTACAGATGGAAATATGCTTTAACCCTTACATTGCAGCAGTGACTTCAAAACAATATGTACTGAGGCTTGCCGAATACAGTTATCAACTGGGACATAACACTGCAAAGTCTTTGTTTTACATTTCTCCACAAGGAATAATTGGAGAGGAAGGTATTTAAAGCAATATTTCTGCTTTAAATGTCCCAATGTAATAAAGCATTGAACTGACGTTCTTCAGTTCCTTGCAACTCTTGGCACAAGCCACAGCTGATATAGGGGTGTCCTGTAATTCGCTTGTGCAAACACGTGTACAGAAAAGAACAGTTAGCTGTTAATTGCCATGCAGTCACATAGGAGCCACAAATAATTAAAATAAATCCCCATTCTCAAAGGTTGATTAAGTTAAGAATCAGAACTGTTCTAATATCTGTAGACGGAAACAGACATACAGTAAACATTTCAAGAACTAGATGAACATTACATTACTGCAAATCTGATACCAAATTCTGTTATCAAGCGGAGCCTGAAATAAAGTGTAGGCTCAAGTATCAGTGAATGAAAAGGTAATTAAAAAAATAAATAAACTTAAATGTTTTTGCACATGTGCAGATATTTTTTCATTTGCATATGGTGGCAGAGGAAAAGCAGGCATCCTGTCTGGGGACATGTTATGTGTTATAGTTCTGGAACGCAATGATCTATTTTTTCCTTTATCCTTCTGCATACGTGTGGCTCATTTACATTCATGGTTATCCAGATAATGAAGCTTTCAATCTAGGGAATCCTGTGGTGAGAACAATGAACCCAATTACCTCCTACCGCCTGTGAGATGGGATGGCAGACTCTGAGACAGATGGGAGAGGCTGCACTCGGCCGGCAATCCAATCACATTCATCTCGCTTGCTACCCGTTTCCCCCTGCTCATGTGTTCTGCAGCAACTTATCAACAGGCAGAGGTCAAGGAACCTGGGATCATTACATTGCACAGACAAAAAATTCTGCAAACAAACACACAAACAACAAAGGCACTCTAGGAGGTCAAATCGACCACCACAATCTCAATCCTCTCTTCCCCAAAGCTCCATGTGAGCTGTGGGGAGGTTTTTCAAATAAACTGTCTCCTGTTAATCTCAAGACTTCAGATACTTAACCTGCTGTAGGAGGAGAAGGTTTTTGTGGCTAAGCTAATGTCTGTGGTTTGGCTATCTGGCCTGAATTATGCAAGATCCAAGTTTACTTCACTCTATAACTTAATATTTCAATATGAGCAGGCTGATATAGTTCAAATTACACACTGTGAGAGTGAATCTGCATTATGAGCTGTCATGTGAATGTGTACTATGATGGATGAAACTGGAAATCATCTTGATCAAAACAGGAGTTAAATTGAGGAAAATCTTTTTTTGATCATGAGCTGATGCAATTGTAAGTAATGAAGATTGATTTGGAATGCACCATGGCATAATTGGACAATTAAGGTGATTGAAGATGATTTTGTTGTGGTCAGAGTTGAATAACTCTAAAATAGACAACTGTCTAACCTAAAATAAAAGCAAGCAAGCCATCTTTTTAGTATCTTAATTCTAGACTAAATTGTACTGCAGCAGCAACACCCACAGGAGCGGAGTAGATTTACATCATTCAGAAGTTTTATATGTGAGAAAAAGTATAATGCAGTTCCTCTCAAAAAGAACTTGACATTCAGCTCAAGCCATTGATAGAGAGGGTGCATGTACCTAGATTGTGCTTGGGGGTATGTATTTTCCAAGATAATTAGCTAGTTATTGTATGATACCAATTCTGCATAATACTCCGATTTTTTCTGCAAGTTGCATGTAAAATGCAGCCAAAACACACTCCTGTATGGTCCCACAATTTTGGCGCTGCTCTCAATAATATTTGATGTAGGGAGCAATGTCTCATGAAATTTTCTATCAGTCTAGCCTAATAACTCACCATAGTGACAGTTCTGTGTATGATTTGTCATGGGGTTCTGTATTCTAATGCTAATCGTGGATCCTCTGAGTGGTGTGTGTATGTTTTAATGTTGTCTGTTGAAATGAATGTAAGGACAAGAGCTCTCGGTAGCCTGGTCACCCTTTTATGCACACAGGTGCGCAGATAGACTTGCTCAAACAGCCACCTTACAGGAACTCTATCTCTGTCTGTCTCTCTGCCTCTCTCTCTCGCGCTCTCTTTCTCGCTCACACACACACAAACACACACAGACACACACACTGCACGCCCACTGAACCTTTAGATGCATTATTGATAAGCAACTAATTACGCTTGTTGCAATTTCAGCTGACCTTTCCTGGGAACATCCTGGATCATTATAAGCTGCATTCTCTCTTGAAACTGCAAAGGTAATTTACAGTCCACCTCCCCAGTTCCCCCCTTCCTCAAACACTCTCCCACTTGCCTTGATTCACAGCTGCATGAAGATGTTATTCTGTCCTGACATATAAAAGACACAGGTAAGGAAAATGATACAGAATGAGAGATACAACAGAAAGGTGTGTGGTGTGTAAGACTATAGGAAGGAATGGAAACCCTACAATAGAGCAAGCAGGTGGTGGTGGGGGGTATACTTTTTCTACGTTGTTTATTTACTTAAAATGTATGTATAATAAAGTGCAATTCTGTTGCACATTATCATAGCTTTTTTGATTTCAGAAATGCTTTGTGAGTTCAGTATGCTGCTTTGCTATTTTGACAATTGAGTTGTGGTTACAATATTTGCACTTTACAAGAGTCCTTGCCATGTTTGTTTCTTCCACATTGTTTTTCATTACAGTTGAAATGTAGGAACACTTATCAAGTTTTCAACATCTGTCTCAACGTGTTGTAAAAGCATTGCAGTATTATTAGAGGCATTACAGTATTATTAAATTGAATTTACTTATTAAACTAAGAACTTAATGTTAAGAAGCGTGGGGGAATCCACACCACTGTTGGTGTGGATTCCATCATAATTTTTAGACTCTTGCAGTTTCTCCTGAAGTTTTAGTCATCCACGGTAGTGGACGCATAAGTATAATTGCCCTTGATTGCCTTGTCAAACTCCTTAGATTCTTTCAAGTCTTTAATCAGGTCAACATTTTGGATTTGTTGAATACTCTTGTGACTTGGATTTTAAACTGAGACTTGGTAGACAGACTGCAGAGTGCGTGTATTAGACATGACTGCTGGGTGTGTTTCACAGAAACACCATATTTCACTTTGTGCTCTTACTTCACTGACAAACCATGCCTCTTGTTTTTGCCACCATGAAAGCAGCACTGCAGCGGGACCGAGTAGAAAGAGGAGAGCTTAACTCACACTGCCAAGTTCACATGGTACTTGGAAAACAAAGCCCCGATTACAGATGATGTGAACATTATGGTAAGAGCTCTATAAATGTCTAATTATTCATTCATTTATTTAGCAGCAGCCATTATTTGTTGTAGAAACAAACACATAACAGACAGTGATGTAATTCTTTCTGGGTCAAAAGGACCCATTTTTAATTCAGGTTATTGTTTGCCAATTGCCAAGTCAACAAAATAAAACTGGCATCGTTTCTACCAATGCTATGCATTATTTCAAATTTTGCAGACAATTTCATCTAGCTGTTTTGCAGAGGTCAATCCAGAGCCTGGGACCAAGACTTAGTAACTCACAGTTCAGATCCACATTTTAAATAGTCACTCATACCTGGGTTGTTTCACAGGTATGATTGCCATTAATTTCATGATTACTAGCAACATCACATTTCATTGTAAAAGATAAAAAGCAACAAACATTGAGTGCTGGGTCTTAACAAATAAGATGTCCGATACATCACCCCAACAGCAGCTACTTTGAAGACAAAAAGATAGACTGGATTACCTGTCCTATTTTGATGTACAAGAAGAGGCACAGATGTCTTGAATGCATTAAATCAACATTTTTGCATTATATGCAGCAAGGAGACTGCAAACACTGAATTACTTAAAATAAGAATGAATTAACTTAGCTTATCTTGTCAACAGCAATCATCTGTGGACTGATTGCACAGTTTCTGTTTGTAAGAGTTTACAGCCTGCTAACTTTTGAAGGGTTGCACCAACTAGAATAGTTCAATCTCAGGTTACTCTCTAATTTTACAACTCTTCCTAAATCTAAGTTGGTTGTAAGTTGTTTAAAGTGAAAGTAAATGACAAATAATTCAACTCCTTTTACCCTCAAATGACCCAAGTGCATCTTCTGATAAAATGTATTTCATAACCACATACACTAATACAATTGCACAAGAAAGTTATGCAAAATATAGCATTTGCACAGAAAAAAGGAAGCTTAAAAGGACTGTGTAAATGTTATATGTGCTGAAAACATATATAAGTATGAAAAAAAAGACAGGCCGCAAGATTGTTTGGATGATGACTTAGTGATATATCAAGTGCAGGTATACCCCTTGGCATCACAGTCAATAAGTGGATCACCCAGGTCCAGTTAAAGATATTAATATTCCATTGGTTACAGGCAAGTCCTACATGCAGACAGATTTTCCCATTCAAAAATAATTTTGGGGTGTATTAATTACCTGTCTTGCAGCTATCCCAACAGAGCAGAAAAGAAATAATAATAATACTAACCTCCTACCCAATTAAGGTGGAATTTAGATATGAACATGTGATTGACTATTCCTGGGGTCTGTGTCTCCAGGCCAGCTTCAAGGTGTGTATGAGTACAAACATTTAGATTGTTCTGAAAATATACTTATTTTTGCAATTTTTGTCAGGAGTGAATGCAGTGAATGCAGTTCAAAACGATGATGTGGTCTCTGTTCTTTAACAAATGTAGATGCATTCTGAAATTGATTCTATTTTGACAGATCCAGAAAATCCAAGTGGTATTACTATTAATTTGTATTAAATTGTATTATTATTGTTGTCGCAATCAGGTATTGTTCCATGCTGTCCTCAAGCTGACTACATTGGTTTCAAATGACATGGTCATCTTTCCCAGCATGCATTTGCCACATCATATGCTAAAATTATTTGAATGTGAATTTAAAGCTTGATACACCTTGATGTGTGCTTTAGTAGTCCATTCTTTAAAACAATTCTGGATGACTTTTCATTTAATTTTTGGCAAGTCTTGACTTTTCCATCCGAGGTAGGGAACATGTTTAGATTATTTTGCCTACTTTTTCTTACTGTCTCATGAAAAACACTTCTGTTTCATGAAAAAATAAAGCCTGCATTTTCTAAGATGAAGATGAAAATACAAAATGGCAATGAAAGCAAACCTCTGAAAAGTTTTTTTTTTTTCATTTGTGTTTTTTCTGTACTTTACGAGTTTGTAGCGTTTGTCACCCCTCAACAGATTTAGCAAAACTTTACCTCAGTGAAGTTGAAAGAAATAAGTAATTCACCCACTGAAAATCAATAGAAGGAGGAGAATAGAAGGATGTATTTGTATTTGGTTGGTGATGGGAGCTGACTCCTAACCAAAGTAAATAGATAGCATGGAGGAAAGGTTAGGAACAGCATTTTGCTGGCAGTGCTATGAGCCAGGTGAGTCAGTGCAAGCAGGGACAACACTAGCCAAAGGATTAATGGCCTCAAGGGAAGCCAAGGGAAGCCTGCTGTTCCTGCTTGACATCTTTGTACTTGTAAGAGCACAAAAATTAGCCACGCAATGCAGTGAGTAATGGGCAGGGTACCTCCATCAGTCCCATTTAACAATGCATGCAAAGCCAATAGAAAAAAAAATGCTAGATGTGAGAAAAGTAAATGTTCTTGCCGGCGCATGTAAAAAGTCTTGTCGTATAAATCCAAAAGAAGTATTATACGGATGCTGAGTCTGTTATATTACAATAATGGCTCATGGAATGGTTTTAAGTATAAAACTCTGTGATTCATAAACGATGGTGCATTCCCAATTGAACATAGAGGGATTGCACTTTCCACCATCATCAAACAACAAATGAGCGACTGTAATTTTTGTGAAGGGGGCTCTATCTATCTATCTATCTATCTATCTATCTATCTATCTATCTATCTATCTATCTATCTATCTATCTATCTATCTATCTATCTATCTATCCAAACATGAATTTGTGTGTATAATATATATATACATCCATCTTCTGCCGCTTATCCTGCACTCGGGGTCGCAGGGGATGCTGGAGCCTATCCCAGCTGTCATCGGGTGAAAGGCGGGGTACACCCTGGACTGGTCACCAGCCAATCGCAGGGCCACATGTATCGACATAAATATATGTATATATAATTTTTGTGCGCATGTGTGTATGACCGATTGAATACCTAAATCCAATAGATGAAACTAATATTCTCTTAGTTAGATTAACCAATCCATATTGACTACAAGCCCTTCACAAGTGTAACAAAGGTCTCAGTCCATATTAGCCTTTCTTGTGGTGTAAAGAAGTTGAGAATGCACAGTCCATCTTGGCAGAGGTAAGGGGAGGATGGCTGACTGAATGAAAGGATGACAGGCAATGAGGGTCTCCCAGCTGTCCCCAACCCAGGCTCGTCCAAGCACAGTGGATCCCACTAATGACCAGAGGCCCTGGTTTTCTCCCATGGGACAACAGCTGCTGCCACCCTCAGTTTCTTGCCGGCTTTGAAGGGGAAATGGCAGCAGTTGAGTTGGCTACACTCCTGCCTAGCAGAGCAGCAACACAGGGACGAGGACAGACTGGCTTGTTGTGCCAGCAGGGTATCTAAGCCTCCTGAAACCATGTCCAGCCAATTATTTCCTGTGAATGCCAAGCTGGCTCTCTAATGGAGAAATTGGGGACCTCAGTGTTGGTCTGTCTCACACCTTTGCAGGTAAGTATTAAAACTCCTGCTTCTGATGCAATATTATTTTCGGTCCAGCCTGATTTTATATAATAAATGGGGCGAAAAGCTCAGTTTAATACTCTCCAAACCAATTTGTTGAAAATTGGAAATTCCTTCTTGAGTTCTTGTTTCTCTTCGCCTTCCATCCACTCACGCATAGCCTGTGGATAGGCTTACCCTTTAGACTGTTTGCAGGGAGAGAGAAACTACTTTTGTAGAAGAGTAATGAAAATGGCCAGGCAAGAGGAGGTGGACATCTATGATTATACTACCTAATCATGCTGTCCACGTTTGTGCAGTTCAGATAAGCAGCACACGCCTCCAGTGAACCTTCCATCCATCGATGGCATACATATACTTTAAAACTGCTAATTTGTGAAAGTCTTGCAGCACTTGGATACCATTGAGCGAAACACTTCAGATTTCACCAATTGAGCATTGGAAAGCATTGCAGGATGGAGGTCTGAATAAATTGAGCTGATGCAATTTGAGATAAATAAATTTGTAATAAATATTGTTACAAAAGCCATTGTTCTTGCCAAAGCTACTGAAATAGTCAATGTGACTCTCTAGACAAATTAACTGTGGTAATTCTGGGTAAACACAGAATAATTATAATTTGACCGTGCCATATAATCAATAATAACTTGCATCTAATTATGCCCTTGTTATCTGATGTTAAAAATGGCCACTCTTTTCCATTGTATTTTAAAAACTATAGCAAAACAAAGTGAATAAGAGAAAGATAGATTCACAGCTAGAGAAAATCAATATCTTACATATGACACATTCAAGACTGTTCTTTTGCCAGTGCTTTTACACAATAATTTGAGGGAGAGTACTGGGCAAGATTCCTCTAAAAACATGTCATCAGATAGAGAAAAACAGGAGAATCAATAAGACCTGTGGTCATGTATTATTTGTCAAGCCGAAACCAGATTGTTTACAGAAGTTGTTTTTGATATCTTTTAAAATTTGTTTGATTGTTTTTATTTACTTATCTATGTACTTATTTATGTATTCATTTAATGTTTTCAATTATCTTGCATTTGAAGATATTAAATAATTTTGTTGGTAGTAGATGAAAGTTTTTCCCAAATCCTGGCTCCAGGTCAGCTGGAATTATTTCATTGTCTTAAACCCTTAGGGTGCACACAGTCTGCCCCTATGTAAATATAAATTCGACACATTTCCCTGGGTTTTGTTTACTGCTGTTGAGACTTTGAATTAAGACCTTCTGACAAACTTCACAGATGTTAATCAAACCTTGATGGATGCAATATAAATCTTATCAATGGGATGGTTAAAAAAAAAAGGAGAAAGACAGAGACCGAAAAAAAGTGGGAATCTCAACCTCTCAATTGAACATGTTTGCTGGGTACATCTTTTTGTTAGGCAGTGAATCAAACTTAGCTGGTCAGAGGACTTGTTTGTAAACCAGTTGAGGCCTCTTGCTTCTTACCGAACCATGCTGTAAAAGTGCCACTCAACTTCACACTCCATCCGCTTAATTTGATTATCACAGAAGTCCTCAAACTATTAAATTATATTAAATTGAAGATAGTCTATTCTCTACAAACAGCAAAGTAACCTATTTCGTAGCACAAATAGGGAAAGGTATCCCATGGAATCACGTGTTATCCAAAGGAAGGCACTTCAAAAAAATGACTTTAGTTACATTAGAAACCTGGACACAGGACAAATGTTTTTCTTTAACATTCACAAAATGTATATCTATTTATTTTAAATACATATGCATGACACCTTCCATGCAACTGAGTGGTTGTGACTAAATTGAGATAAATTCAGGCAAAATTTGGAAAGACTATGGATCTGTGGGGCTGTAGGGTCTCTTTCTGAGTTGGAGAATTGTATCAGAGAAACGGTTTAAGATATCCTTTATATATCAGACCAAATTTCTCTCTCACATCTAAACAAAACCAACCACATTTTGTAACTTATAATTGTAAGATTATAAAACATATCCCTGATATAAATCCGTGTCTTCGAATTGTCTTCGAATTGTTAACAAATTAAAGGTAAATCATTTGTAATATTAAGGTTTTATTGAAAAAAAACTATTGATTTTATAAGTTAATGTCACAGCTATTTAAATACTCACATCTTGGTTCATTTGAAGTTGTGGTGTCAGTGTGTCAGTATTCTGTTTCTTGTGAATCACAGATTGCTATCTGTTTAAAAAGACTACAAGATATTCAAAACAGTCAACCTAAGTTACTTTGATGTATGTAATGTGTAAATGCATGTGTAATTTGAACATTCCACATGCCTCAAAAATGTCATTTTCCATCCATCATCTCAGAAAACAGATTTTTTTCTTATCATGTTCATCAGTGTTATGCCACAACACAAATATACTTTTGAACAGCCGCATTTGGTCAAAAAGCTCCTTTTTCTCAGATGTGCTCTTCAGTCCCACGAGAAAAGGCCACTAAAGTGGCTTAGCTAAAGATAGGGAGAGGTATCACAAAGGAAAGGCAATGAGTAGGTGGAAAAGAGTAAGATGTTCAGAGGCAGAGGTCCAGGTCTCATGGTGGGGCCATGGACCTTGTGGTGAAGGTACCCCCCCCCCAGAGCTACATTTATCCTTTAGCTGCAGTCAGACAACCAGCCTGAGTGGACAGAAGTATGTGGGGGAAGGGGAACCAAGGAGATGACAGAGAGTGAGACGAGTGAGCCACAGAGAGAAATGTAGCGTACCATGATATCATATCAGAGCTGAGGGGATGCAGTGACCTCACCTTCCAACAGCTTATGAACATGCATCTGTACCAAAGTTAAAATATTGTGATCCTTGATTATCCTCCCTTTCACCTTTCATTAATGTCACCCGACCAGGAGGCATTGCAGCCTGACTTGTATACACAAGAACAGAGAATAATTTTACAGACACATTGGTGGGACAGCAGAGGATTTTGACAGCGCCTTGATTCCTCTGTGCTGTTACCATACATCCCCCCTTGCAACAGTTATTTCAAACTGAAGGTAATAATTCTATACCCTCTCTTATTTGTTGCTAGCTTTATGTGGAAGGACAGGAAATTTGCCCAAAATGATTAGCAGAACACAAAAAAATAAACGAAAATAGATGGTCTACAAACTGAAATATTAATGCCATACAATCTCTCTTAAATGTGTGCAGTATATGAACAGCAGGGAAAGGAGAGAAAAAGATGATGGTGAGAATGATTCAATTTCATAAAATTGTGATGTCTTCAAAGTGTCAATAACTCTGAATTTCCTTCTCTACGTTTTTAAGAGAAAATGGTCTTAACATAGTTATTCTACAAAGTATTTTATTTATCGGTATTTTGAACAAGAACTGTCTTTGCTGCAAGTGAATTCACCCTTGCCATAGTCCAGTTGGGCTGTAAAGGGGAATCAGTATTGCAGGGTTTGCAATTTTTGTTTATTTAAACAAAAATCTAAATTGAAAAAAATAGGGATACATGTTTCGTGTAATACATGCTAGGAAACTCATCAGCAGATGAAAGGATAAAGAAATAATGGTATCAAATGAGGAAGAAAGGTTTCTAATGGGATTGATCATCAGCAGACATAAGACCTCCACCTCTCTATCTCAAGATCTTCTCTTGAACCTAAAAGAGATTCAACCATATTATTTATCCTCACACCTATCATGCATCCAAAATAAGACATCTTACTGCGTTAAACTTGAAAGGTCAAGATTAACATATCCTTCTTGTCACTGCCTGCTGCCCCTGTCATCTCACTAGATTTTGTTGGACTGACGCACCGCAGTTTAAGACGCAATCAAATTAAGGTGCCAAATCACCTACAGAAGTGTTCCCTACTCCACCAGTAAGAATTAGATGGTCACGGAAGAGCTACAAGGTTTTACCTTAACATTCAGGAATCAATCCCTGCTTCCGATCCAGCGTATTAGGGTGATGAGCGCCAGCAGTCCAGGCAGGCAGCTGTCGAGGGCCATACCTTTCCCTAAAGCACATTGTGCCTGCGCTGCTCCCAGATTCCCTGATAACATTAATGGCAAGCAGATGTCCTTGAACTTATCCTAAGATTTTCTTGATATTAAAGTAGTAGACTGGTATTTGTTTGTTTATGCCAAACATTTTATTTCCCTTTTTTTTTAAATGTCTTGCGTCTTTGAACAGCAACACCTTATTGGCCCACTATATCTTCTAAATCAACAAAAAGCCAAGCTATTTGCTTTCCTAATGGTAGGAAAATCAATGAGAAACAAAGGGGTATAGTTATGTTTGAGCCAGTGATGTGTCACGATTTGGGTTTTTCTGACAAGTGTATTGCTGTAGGAGAATGTAGCTATACACTTCAATAAATATCTCTAAATCTAATAGCCCTAGATGCCTAGTATTTGTTGTTGATCTAATGTAATTAGGTATTGTTTTAGCACTGGATCTTTCTCTTGTCAAGACACCATTCTTCCTCTGTCACTATTCTGAAGCCAAGTCTGTGGATAATGTGGAATAGAAAGAACTTTTACGCTCCTCCCAATCAAACTGGATGTGTTCAATTAAACTGCTTCAAGTTTCAAATCAGAATTCCTGCAACCAGAGGAACCTTTATCATTTAAAAACCTGTGTATCCTTTGACTGTGCGAAATGTAACCGTCTTCCATCTTGCATTCTTTCTCAAACACCTTCTTCATGTTCAGCGTGAGGAGGTGGTCAGTGTGGCCTGTACTTGTCACAAGTCCCAAAGACATGGAAAACTTTGAAAAAAATGCAGATTTTCTTCTCTGCACAGAGACTAATTTGTCAATCATCTTTGATAAAACTACTTCTGCTGATAATCTCATCAATGACATGCGGTAAACATAGAATGACAAGGGAACAAAAGCAGAAAAGGCAACCAAGATCACAGTGATATTGTAAACCTGATATCTAGGTTTATCTGGCCAATAAATGAGTTCTTCCAAGGAAATAGAGATTAGGTTACATGTTTTAAAAGTGTAAATAAGCGTAAATAAATAACAGAAAACAAAAAAAAAGATAAATCACTAATGGATGTAATAATACAAGTTAATCAGGTGGTACATTAACATACTGACACTAATACAATACTTCAAATGGAAATTAAGTCAGATGCAGACATGCAGAGACGGATACTTAGGAGTAATGCTAAACCCCTCCTTCTCTTTTCATGCACCAAACCAAAGGTTACTCCAATCATCTTTTCAGCCGCTACAGTTTTACAGCCACAGAATGACTATTTCTCTCACCATTACCTCTGCACTCGTTTGACTGGCAGATGAGGGGGAAGACGTGGATGGAGAGTGGTGGGCAATCATGGGACTGTGTTTCACAGTGCACGCATGCTTGCAGCGCTATTTGTCGTCTCAGCAGGTGAGATGGGAGAGATAGGTGAGACGTAACTAGGCTTAGTTTAAAAGCCTATATATGATGCTCACTGAACCAACGTTGGCACTCCCTAATGGTGCATCATAGACATGTCCTCCTGCGCTTTTTCTTACCATCCCAAAATTCTTATATGGGAAGTAAGAGCCAAATAGACAGAACATATATAAAATAGACAATTTTATTCCTGATTACACACTAGACAATTTAGGACTAAGGTGAATTGTATGTATGTATGTCAATAGATAGATAGATAGATAGATAGATAGATAGATAGATAGATAGATAGATAGATAGATAGATAGATAGATAGATAGATAGATAGATAGATAGATAGATAGATAGATAGATAGATAGATAGATAGATAGATAGATAGATAGATAGATAGATAGATAGTCAAACACTGATATTGCTACATGAGAAGTTTATTAATGGTTATCCACCTGTGTGTAAGTGTCTCCAGTTACTATTAATCTCCTCCCATCTGCTGGTGGACCCCCTCTCCCTATTCCGAGGCTTGCAATGCCCTGCCCAATCTGCCGTGCCTGACCTTTGTGTGTAACAGTCCACCTGCCTATGTGTGTGTGGTGGACCACTTGATGAGCATGGTTCCTTATGAAGAGGTGTCATTAGAGCAGAGACAAGTAGCAAACGGGTGATTGCAGTGATTTGGCAGAGGTTGCACAGACTGTCCCCCAATCAGAGTTCTCGCCTTACCTCCTTCTACTGCAATCACAGAGCACCAGGTCCATGGAGAACATGCAGACACGCACATATGTATTTTATATATTTCTCTTATCATCAGGTATCATTGTCAAATCTTATCAAGGCAATTGGGCTTAGTTTCTCTTCTTGAAGATGTTTCACCTCTCATCTGAGAGGCTTCTTCAGTTGTTTCCACAATAAGATTTGACGACGATTGGCCACATCCGGGATACTGAGAACCTTCAGAGGTATGTTGGTATTGACTCGCAGCATAATTAAATTTACTAATATATTTCTTCTTAGCCAAAGGAATCACAAAAAAGACTCACAATAATGAATGAACTTCTGTGATAGCAGTTGTTTGAAAAGGCATTTCCCCTGCCCAGACGCGGGTCCTTGGAGCCAGGCCAAGGGGTGGGGCTCAATGGTGAGTGCCTGGTGGATGGGCTAGCACCCATGGGGCTCAGCCGGGCACAGCCCAGAGGAAGGAGTCCCTCTTCCCCTAGGCTCACCACCCACAGGAAGGGCCTAGGGGGTCAGGTGCAGTGTCAGCAGGGCGGTGACAGGAGTCGGGGATCATGGTGGTCCAACCCTCGGCTGCAGAAGCTGGCTCTTGGGACATGGAATGTCACCTCTCTGGCTGGGAAGGAGCCCGAGCTGGTACGCAAGGCTGAGAGATTCCGACTAAACATAGTTGGACTCATCTCGACCGACAGCGCGGGGTCTGGAACCAGGCCTCTTGAGAGGGGCTGGGCTATTTTTACTCTGGAGTTGCCCCCAGTGAGAAGCTCAAGGCAGGGGTGAGCATGTTGATTGCCCCCAACTCAGCACCTGTACGTTGGGGTTCAACCCGATGGACGAGAGGGTAGCCTCCATTCTACATTCAGGTGGGTGGACGGGTTCGGACTTTTTTATGTGGCTATGCACCCAACAGCAGTTCAGTTTAACCACCCTTCGTGGGGTCCCTAGAGGGGCTGCTTGAGAGTGCTCCTTCTGGGGACTCCCTCGTTCTACTGAGAGATCTCAATGCTCACGTGGGCAACGACTGTTCTGCTTAGAAGAGTATGATTGGGAGGAATGGCACCCCAATCTGAACCTGAGCGGTGATTTGTTATTGGACTTCTGTGCTCATTCAGGATTGTCCATAACAAACACCATGTTCAGGCACAACGGTCTCCAAATGTGCACTTGGCACCAACGCACCTTAGGCCACAGTTCTTTGATAGGCCTTCTGGTCATGTTGTGGGACTTGCGACCGTACGTCCTGGACACTCGGGCAAGGAGAGTGGCGAAGCTATCAACAGGTCACCACCTGATGGTGAGCTGGCTCTGATGGTTGGGGAGGATGCCAGTCAAACCTGGCAGACCCAAACGTTGCGTGAGGGTCTGTTGGGAATGTCTGGCAGAGTCCCCTGTCAGAAGGAATTTCAATTCCCACCTCCGGCAGAGCTACAACCACATCCTGATGGAAGCGGGGGACATCGAGTCCGACTGGGCTATGTTCCGTGCTACCATTGTTGGCGCAGACTGGAACTGCGGCTGTAAAGCAGCCAGTGCCTGTAGGGGTGGCAGCCTTCAAACCTGCTGGTGGACCCCATCGGTGAGGGATGCTGTCAAACTGAAGAAAGAGTCCTATCAGGTCTTTCTGGCCTGTGGGGCTCCGGAGGCAGCTGACGGGTACCGGCAGGCCAAGCGGCATGAGGCTTCGGTGGTCGCTGAGGTGAAAGCTCGGGTGTGGGGAGACTATTGGGACAGTGTGGGGAACGACCCTCAGTGGGCTTCGAGGAGATTCTGGTGGGGGATGAAGTGCTCCATCAACACTGTGTACAGTGGGAGTAAGGCGCTGCTTACCTTACCACGAGGCGTTGTAGATCAAGTATTCAAGATCAAGATTCTCAGTACCTCCTCAATCCTGTCGAAACGCACCCGATAAGGAAGCAGAGCTGGGGTACTCTGGAGAGGACCCGTCTATTTCTGGGGCTGAAGTTGCTGAAGCAGTCAAAAAGCTCTTCAGTAGCGGGGCCCCAGGGGTGGATGAACCCTGGGTTCCTCAAGCCTCTGGATGCTGTAGGGCTGTCCTGGCTGACACACCTCTGCAGCATTGTGTGGACGTCGAGGACAGTGCCGCTGGCCTGGCAGACGGGGTTGGTGATCCCCCCTTTTAAAAAGGGGGAACGGACTGTGTGCTCCAACTACAGGGGGATCACACTCCTCAGCCTCCCTTGTAAGGTCTATACAGCGGTGCTGGAGAGGAACCTCGGATCCAGGAGGAGCTGTGTGGTTTCCGTCCTGGGTGTGGAACAGTGGACCAGCTCTATACCCTCAGCAGGGTCCTTGAGGGGGCATGGGCGTTTTCCCAACTGGTCTACATGTGTTTTGTGGATCTGTAGAAGGCATTCGACTGTGTCCCGTGGGCGATCCTGTGGGACGTGCGCCGGGAATATGGGGTACCGAACCCCGTTATATGGGCTGTTCGGTCCGTTTATGACCAGTGTCGGAGCTTGAAATGCATTGCCGGTTGTAAGTCGGATCCGCTTTCAGTGAGACTTGGACTCTGCCAGGGCTGCCCTTTGACACCGATTCTGTTCATATCATATATGGACAGAATTTCTCAGTGCAGCCAGGGTATCAAGATGATCTGGTTTGGTGGCAACAGGATCAAGTCTCAGCTTTTTGTAGACGATGTGGTTCTGTTGGCTTCATCAGGCCATGATCTCTCATTGGAGCTGTTTGCAGCCGATTGTCAAGTGGCTGGGATCAGGCTCAGCATCTCCAAATCTGAGACAATGGTGCTCATCCGGAAATAATTGGAGTGCCCACTCTGGGTCGGGAAAGAGGTCCTGCCCCAAGTGCAGTAGTTTAAGTATCTTGGGGTCTTCTTCACGAGTGAGGGAAGGATAGAGCGGGAGATTGACAGGTGGATCGGTGCAGTGTCTGCAGTGATGCGGACTCTGTACTGGTCTGTTGTGGTGAAGAGGGAGCTGAGCCAGAAGACAAAGCTCTCAATTTACCTGTTGATCTATGTTCCTACCCCCACCTATGGTCACGAGCTGTGGGAAGTGACCGAAAGAACGAGATTGCGGATACAAGCGGCTGAAATGAGTTTTCATCGCAGGGTGGCCAGACTCTCCCTTCGAGATAAGGTGAGAAGTTCGGCCATCTGGGAGGAGTTCAGAGTAGAGTTGCTGCTCCTCCAAATGGAGAGGAGTCTGATGAGGTGGCTCGGGCATCTGGGCAGGATGCCTCCTGGTCACCTCCCAGGGGAGGTATTCTGGGCATGTCTATCTCGGAGGAGGCCACGGGGAAGACACAGGACACGTTGGAGAGGCTATGTCTCTACGCTAGCCTGGGAGCGCCTTGGGGTCCCCCCAGAAGAGCTGGACCATGTGGCTCGGGAGAGGGAAGTCTGGGCATCCCTGCTCCGGCTGCTGCCCCCACGACCCGACTTCGGATAGATGGGTGGATGGATGAAAACATTGCCCTTTTATTATCAATCTTCATTCCAAAGACAATATTCAAGGTGGATTAACTTATCTAGAATAAAAATTTAAAATGAGGCAGAGAGTATCATGATTGATATTAGCATATCCAATTGATCAAAACTGATGCTTCAGAATTCAAAATGGCATGACATCTGCTCATTTAAAAAAATAAAATAATAATACAAAATGTATCTTGTAGATTTCATTTGACCTAACTTTCAGAATGTAGCATTCAAATAACCTCTGTTGACTGATTAGCCTGCATTGAAGGATTTTGTAATATTTTCAAAATGAACTATTCTTCGTCACATCACAGTGTGAAAATAAATAGGTATACTGTATGTAAGGGCTACAGAGAACTGAGGTAACCTTTGCAGGAATGAGAGGTGGGGCTGCAGAGAGCAAATTAATTATAAAGTATAAAAAACTGAACCCTAAATTGATCTGTAGTCTTCTGTCCCCAAAGTGATTGAGGCGCTGTAATGAGAATAACAGACAAAATGCATACATGGGCTGTCTCTTCCACATCTCCAACCCTCTTTGAAAGAAGACAAGTTTGTTTCTCAAGGTGATTGTCGCAGTGATAAGGGAGAGGGTGTTATTAAGGGTGACAGCAAAGGGGCTGAGAGGCAGTTGCTGACTGGATAACCTTGTCCCCGTCCCTGCCTCGCTTCCTTCTGCATGAGCATCTCCTCCTCGGCTCTGCCTTGTCTGCTTGCTCGTCTGAACACAGTCAGCTGGCTGGAATTACCTCCCGGCCCCAGGAAAACTAAACATGATTTCTGACCTTTCCATTCTGTGTTCAACAGTAACCTTTGCTGATTTCCCTGCTATGAAACCAGAGCGGCAATGAAATATTAGGGGGCAAGAATATGTGTGATTTAAAAAAGAAAAAGAAGAGGAGTAAAGTTGAAATTATCTCAGTTGTATTTAGGAAAGTATGCATATCAACAAGCGAGCACAAGGGAGGGCAGTGTAATCGCAACAATTTAAATGGACTTTTCATAAAGAGAATCATTTTAAAGAATTGAAATATGTATTGTTAAGCTCTATAATTTTCACTTTAAGTAATGTACATATTAAAAATGATTTGTTCTTTGTGATCTGTGACCTTTCTACAGTTGTTTTCTTTTTTAACAAAATCCTTTGATGCCAATATAATGTATTTCCATTAAAAAAAACTCACTGACTCTGAGGTTGCAGAAATACTACATGTTGCAAAATTTATTTCATGACTATATTTCTCTTGTTCTTTTCAATCTCTGCAAGTTTTGTATGGGTATTATCATTAGCAGTCTTTAAGATAAGGCTTAATAAGCTGCACATTACTAGAATACTGGTAAGATGTTGTTCTCTACTTCTTTTGCCTTACTGTGCATACATAGCTCACTCAGCATCAGCATAGTCTATCCATTGACATTTTCATATCACCTCTTCCTCTCAGTGCCTGTCTTCATTTTCAGCCGCCCTGCATCTTGAAACCTCATCTCTCTTGTACAAAACCATCCTTGGAAATAAAATAATATATAAATAAAAAAACAACTATGTGCTGATGTGAGAGTAAAGTTAAGAGCTTACAGGCTGGGTGACCTGAACATCTCTTGCTTGCTTGCTGGAGTTAGCTGACTGAACTCTGGGATGGTGAAGGCTTGTGTATCAGTATTGTTTGTGTAAGAGCACCAGAGGGGATTTGGACAAGGAGTGTTCGCTCTGAATGTGAGATCCAAAGCTGGCCTTGCCATTGGATTAGCTCACCCTGATCCCTATAACCTCTGAACATGCACCCCACTATTTCGAATCTCTCCATTTATGCCCAGACAAGCACATTGTGTGCAGTAATCTATAGTTTTCTCTTGTCAAAAGAGGGAAGACATGCCATTCAGCATTTTGCTTCGCTTCTGCTGCCCCCCCCCGCGCGCTCGTGAAGGTATCATCCACACATTTCTCTGTTTATTTTTGCACTTGTTCCCTCCATTGGTCGTACCTTCAATGTCTGAAAACAAATTCTCTTCATTCACCTCTCCACTCTCAACATCCATCATTTCTCTTTTCATTCCTCTTCCTCTAACTACCACTCTCTTCTTCATCCCTCCTCCCTTTTCTAAAGGGGATCAGTGAAGCTTAGAGGCCTTCCTTCTTGGTTCATTACTGAGCTGCTCTGACATGGGGAGCTCATCTCTCTCCAGTACAGAAAGGAGAACACCACTGATGTTTAATACATGGATCACTCTGTTGTCTTTTATGCCAGATAAATTCATCATCAAAAACTGTGCACAGAACAGCAGCAGTGCATGTAGCCTTGCTCTCTCAATCTAGATCCCCAATCTGTATTCCTTTTTTGTATTCACTCTACACTTTACATATTGCATCTTGCTTTGATTACCTCCCTCTCTTTCTTCTGTCACATCTCAGTGAACTGGAGCAAACCAAAACCTCTCTTTTTATTGTCATGCAGTTGAAGTAAACACAACACAGCAAGATGCAACTGTGCTGTTAGCCCACCGCATGAGGACAGCATGGGAAAAGAATATCGAGCCTTTCCATACAATCTGTGTACATTGTGTGTGTGTTTAAATATGTTATCACTACTAGACATGTTCCTGTGTGTGGACACAAGCTCCTATTATCATCTCCATCCAACTTCCCAATGTGTGAGTAAATGTATTTTGCGAGAGAGAGAGAGAGAGAGAGCATGTACATGTGTGTGTGTGTGTTTTAGAACCACATGGGTATGCATTGTATATGAGCCTGTTTGTCCTTTCTGTGTGGGTGTGTGTGTGGGTGGCAGGCCTGCCTTGAAAATGCCAGAGCCTGTTTCTAATCCAGGCCTCCTCTGTGGGTTGCATCTCTAGCTGTGCCAGGCTGGCCTGCTCTAACACTGACTGAGCCGCAGCTGACAGCTAGCCTGCTCCTCTCTCTGCTTTCTGGATAATATATGAGCTCAAAACTTCAACAATGGATTAGAGTGAGAAATGATAGGAGACAAATGCAATCACAGAATTTTAACCAAATGTGTGTGTATGTGTGTGCACACACATGGAAATTATCAGTGAGTATATGAAGGGGTTAAACAGGGGTTGACATTTTACAACTGATTTTATGATTAATTTTGGATGCCAGAATATCCGAAGCATTCTGCAGTTTGAAAAGTTCCCAAAAAAAGAAGAGTAAAAAATCACATAAAAAGAAGAACAAGAGGAAAATTGTTTTTGAGTAGAGTAAATACAATGGGCTTTTTTTGTTTGGCTTTGTTTTTATAGAAGAAGAAGAACTAATAAAACATAATCACTGCGCATTTTAAGTCATGGATTTTGCATCTGAAAACACCATAAGCACTGAGTGTCCACAGAGGTGGAAATAGAATTATACATGTCTGCATGTTAAATTAAATGGAACTGCCTGTCTATGGGAGAATTTGGTGGGCCATCTGGAGAGAGAAACCCTGCCAAAAGTGCTTCAGATGACAAGAGGATTAGGTACTCTTTTTGTTAACATTTCTGCTGTAGAATTTCTAAATGTAATAATAAATAACCATAACAAAAATGAAAACAAGCAAAAAACAAACAAAAAATAGGAGAAAAGAAGAAGACGAAAGACAGTTTCTGGAGACCTTTTTGAGTTGATTTAATGTCAGTCTAACAAATCCAGGAAAACACTTGCAAGAGCACAATTTAAATTAGTCTTATGTTTTGAGGGAGTGTTGCAATGGTGTGATTAGGGAACCACTCAAGAGCATGGATGGGAATTACTTTTTATTTTTGGATTCCAAATTAGCAAAATGCATTCATAAACCTGTTGTATTTGTGGCAAAACCCCAAAATAGTTTCAATTCAAAAGAACACAATGACATTTCATTAAGATTATATAGTAAAATAATATGGTACGTTTCAACTTCAGAACTTTGTGCATAAACATTGTTGCAAGTATTGATGCAAAGAACAGCAGAACAGCAGAACGGAGTTGGAGTGAAAACACAAGTAAAAATGCTGAAAGTTGTCACTTCTAACATTAAGAGGTATTTTGCTTTGTGGCCAATGAGACTGTTCTTGAAGGTCTGATGCTGGCATATTGAAGACACTTATGCAGGAATGCTTGAGGTATACAGTTCACTAATATTAACTTATTTTTTAAATGGTGACAACCCATTAACAATGTCATCACTTTTTTCTAAAAAAAAACATGAAACGTCAGGCTGTCGTGAAGCATGCCTGAATATAAATTTCATTGGGATACTGTGATGCATATAATTTCCCATAACAGGATTTAAAAATGTTTTTTATCTCCCAAGGTCTGCCATCAGGTCCCTCACTACATCCGGAACTGAATGAATAGCTCTTTCTGTATGCTACAGTGTTATTCGCCAAGCCCTCAATTTCCCACCCTGTTCATCATATTATTGATTAAGTCTCAATAAACAGGTTGCAGCTCCAGAAGAAATTTCACTGTATTGACCCCTAAGTTAGAGTAATTCCTTGTGTCCATCTGCTGAAATGACTGAACAGAAGAGTTTTCATTTTCAGGTATGGCTTTTAAAGGTTTAAATGCTTTCCATCTAGTGCAAGCCAGGGTATGAGATTGGATAAATGAAGACCATAGGTGAATGTACTGTCTGATGTATTCAATAAAACTTGTCAGTGCAACATATAATATGTCATCTATAAGTTGAAATTGCTTCTTCAGTGACTAATTCAGTAACAAAGCATAGCTGTAAAATCAATGTTTCATTTTACAGCACAAGGAAGATAAGATAAATAAGAATGACAAATAAATTAATTGATAAATTAATAAAGTCAAATTGGAGTCCAGTGAGTGCAGGATCATTAGGGGATTTCCATGTCATCTGGTTTCATTTATCTCTGGACCTCTATTGAATATAAATCCTCCGTAAAATGCTAAAATAAAATATATTATTTGAATGGATGTTGGAGACATTAGAGCCTGAAGTATGATCTTAAATACAATTAAAGACTTTTGTGAGAACATGATTAGGGTGAAGTATGGAAGGGGTTTAGAAACACATTATTGAAGAATTGAAAATAGTCATCTGGGCATGAATATTAATTACATTCAATTGCTATGAAAGCTGAGGACCTCCTAAAATGATATATCTACCCTCCAGTTGACAAGTGAATTGGTATATTTGATATGGAACAGACTTCCAAATGCAAATGGTAACTTGCCTAGCATTAGGCCGAAATGAGGCCTGAATGAGAAGTATCTAGGTGCCAGAGATACTTCCAAAAGACTTCTTCTATTCCTTTCGGCTTTTCCCTTCAGGGGTCGCCACAGCGAATCAACCTTCTCCATCTTACCCTATTCTCTGTATCCTCTCTCACATCAACTAACTTCATATCCTCTCTCACTACGTCCATAAATCTTCTAGATACTTTCGAAAGACACTGTCCCAAAAATGGATACTGTAAGATTCTGGTGTATAGGAACACCAGCGCCCTCAGTATCTGGTGGAATTTCTCAATGTAAATTAGATTAAATTAGATCAGGTGAAAAGAACATCAAATTAAATGACAGTCTTCAAAGAAGCAAACAACAAGGGGGTGATAATATTTGTGTAATGCTGAGGCTTCGGGGGCAATCAAAGTGTTCAAAGCTGATTTATCCTGTGTAAGGACGCCAAACCCTCTAAGGAGCAAAAGAACAGCCTTTCAAAAATGAAATATCAAGAGTAGTCAGTGCCACACATCAGTGCCATGTGTGATGGAAAATCAATCTATTTTATATCAGAGACCTGTGAGGAGAAAATGAGAGAGACAGGTCCCTGCTGCTTCCTTGTTGAGCCTTTTTTCAACATCTCTGTAACACAAACATCACAGGACAGCCTGCGTCATCAGTGACGGAGAAATTCATGGTGCTGGTAGATCAATGTGAAATGGCTTCTGTTCAGCTAGATTAGGTACGTGATTGGCCATTAATATTAATTTCACAGTCGGTCTTTGTGAAGCATAGTATGGGTAGATGAGATGTTCGGTTAGATTTATTCTACCGTTTACTTCCCCTCCATTGTTTTAGTTGTTTATTCGCATTGCTTCTGTGAATCAGCAAATGCTTGGGTGTTTTTAGCATCACATTCAGGGAGACCACATTTGCATTCCTGTCAGAAAAAAAAGCTTTGTTTTCATCAAATGATCCAGGATCATGAAACAATGGTGCTGCTTTGTTAGAGGAACAGTCTTTACTTTGATCCTTACCCACCATTGTTGAGCATATTTAATAGCAGGTAGCTTTTTTTTCCAAAGACGGCAGCTGTTAGCAGAGGAAGAACAGTATTTGTCGCCGGGCCTTTGTGGTTTTAACAGTTGCTCCTGGAAGAGCTGAGGTCCAGCAGGTATAAAACTGTAAAAAATAGTTTTTCCCTTAGGACAGCAGCCTGGGTAAGGTGATCTGAACTGTCTTCCCCATAATGGGATTAAGAGACTAATTAGTATGACTTCATGCACTGAGGAATGTGTGCCCCCTATTGGACTAGTGGTGCTGCCCTCAAGAGAGCAGGCCAGACTGGGCACATCCCTTGTGTCCATCCCTCAGTTGAACTGAGAGGCTAATTAATATTTTTGCATCTGCTCTTCTAGCACGAGCACACTGCACTGAATCATAGTCCTATGGCATTATGAATATAGCTTAAGGGAAAGCAAAACAACAAAACAAAATAACTTGCCCATTCATTTAAGATGATGTGCGACTCTCAGGTCTGTTCCAGTGTTAATTTGTTCCTCAGCCGGGTCACCACATTTGCCAATAAGAGGACATGGCCACTCAAACCAAGTAAAGAGGCAGCTAAATGCCATTGTTAATGTGGACACACAGCACCACAATGACAAAATAAATGGAACTATGCTGGACATCAATCTTTGCTTGTCTAGCGTCTTCACTATTGCTCTGAGTGAACAGTTGAGAGAGAGAGACAGAGAAACCAGAAGAAAGAAAAATAGAAAGAAAGAAAAAGAAAGAGAAAGAGAAAGAAAGCCTTTGAAGATCGTCCCCATTCGAGAGGCAGCCAAGTAGCCATTCATCCTAATTCCCCCAAAACAGGCAGAAATTTCCAGGTAAAGCCTCAGAAGTGCAACACAGCAGCTGCATACAGCTGGCATAGCTGAGACATTTTTGCCTCCTGCCTCTTTTTCATTCCCAGATCACTTGCTCCCTCCATCAGGATGAGAAATACCGAGAACTGTGTTCCTCCTTAAAATAAAAAAGGGGCTTTCTTGGCTTCAGCATTGAATCATGAGAACCACAGCAAAAAATAGCAGCATGTTTATTGTCTTTGTTGCTGATTTGAAGGGTGCCTCCTTGTCCCATTAACATAGATGCAAATAAGCAGCGAGTAAATGAAATCCTCCAACATTGGGAGACATCAAAGATGACAGAATTAAGGCAGAGTAATGAGGATCTTGGCAAGTACCCTGAAAATGTATTGATTGTTTGGCAAGCAGTACTCGCTCCTGTTCCATTTTACTCTCCCTCGCTACATTTACTCGCATGGTTCAGATGCACACAAACCAGGCATAATAATATTTAACTGGGCCTTTGCTCGTCTGTAGTTCCTGTACTGCTCTTAATCACAACCTCATTTACTGTGCAATCATTATGTACTTGGCACACAGGGCAAGAAAAAAGAGATGGGCAATACTATCCTCAATCATAGCCCTAAATCATACCAATAACGTACTCTGTAATCCTTTACCTCTAGTACAAAGGCACAAATAGGATGAAATTGTGTAAAATTCATTAAAAGCCCAGAAAATTTCAATCACGAACAAACAAAAGCCAAGCAAATGTATGAAGTTAAGTTGTTACAATAAAGACAATAAACGTTTCAAAATGGTGAAGGACATCTAGTGACATGAGCGGTGTCTTTGTTACTTAGTATGTCAAATGTACACATGGATGTGGGTATAAAACCATAATATGAAATGTAAAAACTAAGAGTGGAGATGAAATAATAAGCCTAGGTAAGCTGAATGAAAAAAGGAACATGCATAAATGATGACGAAAAAAAGACAACTACCTCCACGGCTTTCACTGTCAGCTGGTTTCACCTGGATGGGGCGTGTCATCTGGAGGAAAGAGAAGAGAGCCACAGAGACGTTAGTGCCGATGACTCGAGCTGTCTCTACAACAAGGGGCCAAAAGTCAAAGATTTCAGTCCTCTCCTCCATACAAATAGTTGTTCTATGATGTTGATCAATGGAGCTTTGTAAGATAAGGAAACACAATCATACAGCTACTTCAAATTGACTAATACAGTATCCCCATGTTTTTATTCAACTTTCAAAAATAAGCTCCCTTTCAAATAAGCGCACTCATTACATACACTAATTACATACGAAAACATCCAAAAATAGGTGAATGATTATGAATGCTAATCTGTGGTATGTATCAACAGTATTGCAATTTATAAGTGTAAACATTCTGAACTTGGCCTTATTTATAATTGTTTTGGACAGTCAGTCTGCTGTTGTGGAAAATTGGAATATTGTTATTTAGTCACTTTTAGTGGGAGCAACTCTAAAGTCTCACTGTAAGTTCTGGTACTTCTCATTAATGGGTTGCAAAAGTAAGCCAATGAATTCAGTTTATAAATAGATATGGAACAGCAGACATAGCCATAGATAAAGTAGTAAAACCTCCACTGGAGTTTGACTATTCACAGCTACTCTTTCACTCCAGATTTTTTTTTTTTATTTATTCTGATTTAGCATTTCATGTCACTGAATAAAACATAAACTTATTTGAATCAGATGCTGAGATACAAACATTTCATGATCAAACCTTAAGCATTTTGTAATATGAAGGTCAAATCCACAGCAGTTTCCATGTATCTCTGTGAAAAACATACGTGTGTGTACACGTTTGTTTGCGTTTGTGTGTATGTGTGTGTGTATGTGTGTGTGTGTGTGTCCATCCAGGTGCTTGAAGAGGTTGCAAAGCTGCGTATGTGCGTCTCAGTGAGAGGGACAGAGCCTAATAAAGGTGAATCCAGCCACAGGAGTAGAGAGATCAATGCAGGCCTATTGATCCAGGCCCTTGGGCTGTGGAGAGTGTCTAGCAGGGCAGGATTCTCTGGTTAGGAGGCTCATTCTAATCCACTGGACCCTGATAAGAATAGCATTGCCTGGATTAGATACCTTTGTCATAGTCTTTGTGTCACGCTCTCCCCTTTTCAATTTTATATCCCTGTTTGTTTTTTTCTTCTTAATGTTGTTCAAGCTGAGCTACAAATCGACTTACTAGATTTGTTTGGAGAAAGATTCCATCTTCTCACGTTTGGTTTAAACAGGATTGTTGAATTCGTTCTTTCAAATTAATTAATTCTATATACAGTATATTATTTTTTTGTTTTTATATATTCAAAATATGGCTAGGATACAGGCAGATTTGAAGATACCTGATTTCAGGATTTGTGAAATTTAGATGATTCGAGCTTTTCAGAGGAATGGGGCATGGTATGAAAAGAAAAGTTGAACTCTCCAACCTCTGCATGACTTATCAGGCATATTGGGATCATGTAGTTGTTTATGCAAACGATTGGGGATGTCAAGTTTTATCACAGTGATTTACAGCTTTTCTTCAGCGTCTGACTACTTCTGTTTAAAAGGCACAGTCAACTTTGATAATCAGAGATTGGAGCGGAAAGTGGTCAGTCACAAAAAATACATGGTCCATTATATAATCAGAGGACATAGGGTGGATGTGTAGGTTGGGATATTGAATTTCCTAAATGTGTTGTTTCATTTATGTATAAATCAGCTGTAGTTAGAGGTATGTTGCAGATAGGGATTGGTTTGAAAATAGATTATCAGAGTAAAAAAATAAATTGTGTTTTATTATGTTTCATTGTTATTCAAAGCCATTCTGGGTGATTCAGCAAACAACTTTATAAAATGATTTAATTTACAATCACATCAGACAGATTGGTTTACTTTTTGGGGTATGGGGTATGGCTGATGTCAAACTTTCTGCATGCAGAGAATGACTGATTACCATGTAGTAGTTTGAGTTTGATTGAGCAGTTCTCAACTAATTTTGCCAAAATAGCCATTAATTGAGCTGCAGACAACAGGAGACCATGGCCAGCAAAATGACAGCCAGAACCGACAGAGATCTGCACTGAACTGTTGGCCAAACTGTCAGAGGATCTCGGGAAGAAAGTGACTTTCCTGGGCTCAGAAGCCCAAAGGGGGGAAATTGCTGATTTCCTATCTGGAATATAGAGGTGTATATAATGGTGAAACACACCACTGCAGGCCCAGACCAGTCCCGCTGTGAATGTGTCGGGTCCAGTAAGATTCAAGTTGGCACCCTCCAGCAAAGGGTGTATGTATAACTTGAACTACAAAAGTTTGTTTAAAAGTGTCTGTAACCAAAAATAATCCAGGCATAGCTGTAGGGAGTGGGGGCCAAAAGTTCTGATCCATGGCTGATGACTAAAACCCTTCATTTGAGTAAAATATATTGAGACAAAACTCCAAAGAACTTCCGACAGCAAAAAATACTACCACCTACAAACCTCTGTCAGGCACCAGGTAACACTTGAAGATGAGCATTTGTGTCACACTTATTACTGTATCACATTGTAAGCAGACACTGATGATAGGCTTATTGAGCCCACACAGTCATTTTTATTGATCAACATGAACATTCACTTACCTTTTGTGCATGTTTTTACATTTTCTAACCCTTTCTTTACTATCCACTAACTGTGTCAAATTGCTGAAAATCACTCAGCATTGATAATTTTATGCCCACATATGTATATTTTCTTCAATCGCCCTATCTTGTATCTTTCTCCTGTTCAATTCCAGAGCACGGCTGAAAAGGTCAGATTTAAAGACAGGGCAGTCCAATAAAAGCATGACATGTTCAAGGAGAAACACCATAATGGGATTTTAAAATGTCTTAATAACATGCTGATATATGGGGGAAAGGCCCAGGCCTGATTCATTAAGTGCTAAATGTATCCATTTTCACCTTGAGGAAGTGACTAACCTTCCTTCACTGAAATTATTCCATAAATGTACCCATCGTAAATAATAACCAACACCAGCTTAGTCTTTGTAGGAAAACAAGGAGGATAAAATGCTGTTCAGGGCCAGTTTTAGCAGCTTGTTTCTTAGTCCACTCCCCATCCTTCTCTCACCCCATCTACCAGTTCTTTCACTTCCTTGTATGACAGGAATTGAGTAGCTGGAGTATGCTAATGCAAAGCCACAGGGCACACAGCTCTACAGTTTGTACGCACAGATTTCCGAATCAACTGCAACAGTATCACATGTTCAAAGCAAGCTCTGAGACAGAAACCCCTCCAAGTGGGGGGGGGGGAGAAAAAAGCAACAACCACAAGACGAATTCATAGATGATGTTAAAATCCTTTGCTCTTTTACAACAGCAGAGGAAAATTGTCTTTGAAATGTCAAATGGACAAAAGATGCTACCATGCTGCCTGCTGACTTTTATTCAAATGGATTATGGAGAAGGAGGAGGCCATATCTGCAGCTGTGGTTTCTCATCCATGCTATGATCTTATGGTGTGTGTGGGAGGCAGCACTCTAAAATTTACTATTCAGTCTCCATTATATAAGGTATTTAGAGTGATTCATTATGTTCTTGAACAGACAGCACTGATCTTTCAAGTTTGTTTTATCTACCTCTAAGTGGTCATGCAGGGTTTTTCTCCAAAAAATAAATGTCAATACATCCAAGCCCTTGCCAAACAAGTTAGTCAGTGCTGATTAAAATTATACCCACTTGATGCATTTCAATGCTTGCAAACTCTTAACGATACATTTTACATTTACTAACAATGATAAACTGGCAAGACCGTATTAGGGTAGAATCCAGAATGGGGGCGTCAAATGTCAAGTTGACATTCATCAAGCGAAGAATTGTTGTCAAAAACTTTTGAACAATTTTCAACAAGCCTAGACAAGACCACAGTTTCTGAAAAAAGTCTTATAAAATTGTCAGTCATCCTGGTCATAATGCTTATTGAAAAATTGTTTCTTGGCACTTGGTAATTTTTTGAAGATCAATCACTTCAAATCAGACTCTTGATTCTGAATGGCCATGAGCAGCTTCAGGTGTCCAAGTTCCACATGACTTGCAGCAAATGCATCTATTACTACTGCATAATCTTTCAAATGGCAGTTTGAGATAATAAGCTGCATTCTATTCATGAATGATGACTGTCAGCCTATAAGTCGTTTTCTTTACACTATGTACTTTTTTAATGTGCCACAGCTGTGAGCTGGCACTGCAACAGTGCTGATTGAATCTTACATAATTGAGAGAAGATGAAAAAGCCTCCTGATGGAAAGAATCAGTGCAAGCAGACGGAGGCTCTTGAATACCATCTTCTGCAGAGCACAATTTATTCAATGCAAAGGAATATATCATAGAATTTGCTATTTATTCTAATTCTAAAATATAGAGAGAAGACAAGCAGATAAAATGTGAAATTTTGCAATAACAATGGTCTGTACTGTTAGAATTACAGTACATCTGTAGCCTAATGACAGTTACTGGACCAAAGAGGACAGCATGAAGAAATCATTGGATTGTGTCAGACTGTTCAAAGATGATAAAGCAAACTTCTTGAATAAGTTACTTGGTTATGTAAAATGTACAATGTTTTCTAACAGACCTTTTATTACTTATAGATTCTATCTGACAAATTAATATGTTGTCATTTGCAGAACAGAGTTACTATCTGCCTGAAACATGTTGAATCTATTTGAAGTTTAGCCTTTGCATTGTTTTATCTTCAAGTTTCATAATGTCGGTAATTCTTTTTTTGTAAATCAAAGTGATTTTCACGCCATTGAATTTAAGGTGGTTAAGACAGATTTTTGGACCAGAGTAGAAAAGGGGAAGCTATAAAAGAAAATACTGAATGGAGACAAGTTGACCATAATGCAGTAATTAGCCAAGGTGGAAAGGAACAGAAGAAATCAGTGTTTATTTTTCCAAGTGGGCCAGACACCAAAAATAGAGATAAATGTACAAATCAAAATACTGATGTGATAACATAAAACAAAGAGGGCTAAACTAAAAAGAACTAAAGTAGAGGGAATTGAGAAGTACAAGAGCCTAAGGCTAAACTGATATAGGTGAACTTTATTGAGGGGATTATTGTCACATAGATACGATAATCTGTCAAATACTGAGGGAGTAAAAACATGCAAGGTAAACTTTTCAAAGAAAGACAGCGAAAAAGTATATGAGAAGAAAACAAATCATACATGCAGAGGAAAAGTGAGAAAAAGGTGCTTTTTCACGGTGTTTCACTAATGAGCGGCATCGCTATGCTCTCACCTTGACCATCTCATCTTTTACTTTCCAAACATAGCTGTTATTAAAAAAGACAGACAGTAAACCCCAAACTTCCTTCTGAATCCTTTTCTAAAATGTACCTTTCTTCTTTCACTTCAGGCTTTTCCCTTCAGGGGTCGTCACATGGAATGAACCTCCTCCATCTAACCCTATTCCATAAATCGTCTCTTTGCTCTTCCTGTAGACCTCCTGCCTGGCAACTCCAACCCCATCATCCTTCTTCCAGTACATTCCCTATCCCTCCTCTGGACATGACCGAAACATGCCAGTCTGGCTTCTTCCTGGCACCTTTGCTTTAATTCTGGCTGATATTCTTCTATCGCATAGTACCCCTGATACTTTTCTCCATCCATTCCAACCTGCCTGAACCTGTTCCTTCACCTCTTTTCCACACTCTCCATTGCTTTGGACTGTTGACACCAAGTACCAAGTCCCACCTCCTTGAACTTCTCTGTCACACCTACAGCACACCTCACCACTGTCTCACATCTCACATACACGTCCTGCACCAGTCCAATATACTTCTATGCAGCTCCAGGCTATCTCATAGAATACCATAGTTCATCGTAACGTAAGCCCATTACAGATTGCTGTTTTTGCAAAGCTATTCAACAAATTCACAAGTCAGTTCAATTAATATACTTTAATAAAGATGTCTCCCAGTGCTTCATATCTATGTGCCATTGCTTGTTTCAAATAATGAGAGTGAGAGAAGGTGCCTTTTCTTTCACCTGCAAACTGGCGACTTGACTTCATATGTTGATATTGCTGTCAAAACTAAAATGATAGTTCTGCATACATTCCTCTTGAGATATCCCCATCAAACCATCCATGTTATTTATGTCCCAGTACTATGTTGATTATAGAGTCTCTGTTTACTTCAATAGCCAAAAGTCTCTTAATGGGTATGACACACAGGAAAGTATTGGATTGGGTTGTCCTTTTAAGGTAATTTGCTTCAAAGACTTACAGAAAGTATACACCTATTCTTTTTTCAAAACATACATAATAATTGAGCCTATTTTGATTATTCGTCATGTCTTTGTTTTGTCATTTTTTAAGTTTACCATTGATTCCATTCTCCTACAAGACATCCTTTTGCTGCTACGTTGTGTTACAAATCAGCTACTTATATTATGTCAGCAAAAAAAAAGAACTGCTGCTATCTCGCAGAGAGCTTTGCTGAAATCCATATCCGTGATAGTTTGCATGGCTTTTAAGCGCGCCCTTCTATCATGCATCTATGAATTTAACCACTGTATTAGAAAAGCGGCTTCCAACAGACTTTGACCAAGCTTCTTTTGTTCAGATTTTAATTTGTAATTGGACTTTTATTGTTGAATATACTGTATTAGTAGACAACTTTTGAAAAAGTTGTTATGAAAAATTAAGACACTGTTTGTGAACATGTTTTGACCCAAGTATACCAAATCATGTATATTATAGTCCTTGATACATGTAGATATAATTAAAATGTATCCAAATTACATTTTGAAAATCATATTGATGCCAGGATAAGATAAGATAAGATAAGATAAGATAAGATAAGATAAGATAAGATAAGATAAGATAAGATAAGATAAGATAAGATAAGATAAGATAAGATAAGACTTTATTGATCCCCATAGGGGAAAAAGAAGAATAGACAACAAAGCCTAATTTTGATAGCTGTGCAGTCAAAAAGCTAATTTTAATCTCCTTTCATGTCATAACGTTGTATTTTTCTAACTATTTGTCGTTCTGATGCATCAAAAAAATCTATGGTTCCATATGCTTTTATTGAGCCACTTCATTTGCTTAGCTAAGCCTCCAGTCAGTTGAATTAACGCTCCTAGCACTTTTAGGCTACTGTTCTATATAAAGTGTGAGACAGAAACCCTCAGGCCAGCAGTACAAAATGTAGTGTGAATCGGCCTAGATTATACATGCATTGTTGGGATGTTTCTGTGCGAGCTGATTTTCAAGATGGCTCGTGGTCTTTTAGTTCAAAATGGCTATACAATGGTCTAATTGTCACATTTAAGGTAGACAAAAGGGTCATATATGAACATCATATACATCATACAGGTCCACGTTTTCTCTGATGCTGTAATACCTCCAAAATGCTAGAAAAATACAATTAAGTTGTAAAAACAAAACAAAAGGTCCTAAGCTCTGGCCCAAATATTGTATTTTGAAATGTAATTTTAAATTGCAGTGATCAAACCATGAATGTGAACTCAGTCCTTAGCATGTTAATAGTGAGGAGGATTTAGAATCTAAATAAGTGGCAGTCTCTAAACTTTAGAGACTGCCACTGTCATTGAGAATAATGAGTTAATGACTTGTAAAGGTTAGTGGCAGTGAGTAGTTGAGTCAAATATACTCCTTTGTTTAAGTCCACAAATTGAGTAGAAGTAAAACAATAATGCAGCTTAAAAATTATATTAAAACCGTACTATAATTCCCAAAACTTGGCTGATGCCTGAAACTCATGGCATTTTGAATAAAATGGAATAAATAAAGATTAGATACAATCGTTATTTTTTGAATAACTCTGGCAAAGCAAAGCAAAGCATTAAATGGCCAGCAAACTGGCCATTTAATGCATACAATTATATAAGTATTAAAAATTCTTAAATCCTTCTTAACTTTACCTTAAAACATACATGTATAAAATATGAAATATTCCTGCTATTGTATGCATGTATGCATGTAGGCTCTCAGTCTGTTATCTGCTGACTTTGTTTGAGTGACAATAAAAAGTACAGAGATACTGCCAAGGTTTCAATGTTAAAGCAGGGGTTAAAGCAGTAGCAGTTTATCACCCTCTCATGACAGTCTATGATGTTCTAGTCAAATGTTTAAGCAGTCCTTATTTTGGGGGTTTAATACCACAGTTATGTAATAACACTCAATTACAGATGCAATAAAACAATAATATGATATACATGATGCATTTTGTGTTAGACTCAAGTTTAATATAGAGTAATGCCTGTCTGTGGATCATTATTACGTATTAAGGATCCAACCTAGCTCAGGTTGCTGGACTTCTCAGTAGCAGGAGGATAAACAGCTGCTTTCTGTCTCCGCCATCTCTGCTAGTAGAATTAATATTTCCAATTATTGATCTGAGCAACTGCTGAGCGGTTACTGTCCAGAGACCCCAGCCATTGATTATAAATCTGCTATATACAGTAGACTGAAAAAGAGAATATGCTGATGAGACTCATTGAGGCTGAAGAGACATGAAACAATGATCTACAGATAAGAAGTGTAAATGAACTGTTGTTCATTAACAATAAGAACAAAATCCCAAATCCCAGATTTATTTCAACATTAAAAGACTGACTCTGGGTGTTAAAAGCTTATTTAATACAACTAAATTAAAATGACAATGAGAGTCTTCAAACAAATGGGTTCGCACGGTACCTTCAATGAAATATTACTGCTGATGTTTTTGTAATATGTGTTTTAAAGTGTTTGCATATGACAGAGAAAGAGAGAGAGAGAGAGAGAAAGAGAGAGAGAGAGAGAGAAAGAGAGAGAGAGAGAGAGAGAGGGAAAGAAAGAGAGAAAGAGAGAGAGGGAGAGAGAGAGAGAGAGAGAGAGAGAGAGATTGTCCTCGCCAGTTGTTAGAATAGAATGCCAGGAGCTACCAGGTGTTCTATAGCATGAAGTTAGTCTCTAAAATTGTGCATTTTGAAAGATTATTTCTCATTTAGTGCTTTGAATGAGCATGGGTTTCAGTTCCATACGTACATACCTTCTTTTCTTGTTTTGAAATAAATCATACTGAAAATTATGCCATAGCAAAGATGTATTTTGTCTTTATGCTATCTGTTAGAATAATTGTAAATACATTTATTTATCCCATGTTTGCTCAGTATGAAAAAGATTTTGCATAGCGTACGGAAGAACGCTCAAGATGTTTCACAGAAAGGCTGGAGCTGCTCAAAGCTCAAGGACGAGGTCACCGCGCCCTGGCAACTGGAGGGAGGATGGAGCCAGTCAGCACCTGGAGATAACCACGGCGGCACAACACTGTCTCACTGTAGTGTTATGTATCTCAAAACATTGTTGCAAATTTCCCCACCCCTTCGTGCTACAACGCTTATGAAACCAAGGCATCCTAAGGAAATAAAAAGAGAGGAGACAACAGCAGTGTTTCAGAGCGCATCAGAGACTGTAACTGAAACACTCTCTGTCGTTCTCCTTGCGAGTAAGAAAATAACTTGACTGCTGTCTTGTCTTCCTCGGGTCTATTTAATGTTTTAGGTTGCTGAACCTGACACTATCTAGCTTTGGCAAAAATGCCAGAAGAACACAAAACTAAAGACTGACGTTAAGTGCTGATTAAAGGTTGTGGTGTTGTTTGTTAATTGCTTGATTTTGTTTTGACTTTTTATGATGTTATCTTGTTTGCTACGAGCACTTGGTGATCTGAGAAACATACACATTTTTGTACTCTAATGCATGGCATCCTACCTGCAATTAGTTTGGTTTTATTCTTATTCACTTTGGTACATGATCAAATATCACCCTAAAACCATACTGCCCCTGCTGTCACACAGTCATATACCAGCAGAGACCAGGCTGTCATAATGTCTGCTGTTGATGCTACAGTGATTCATCCATCTGCCAGATCACCTCGCTGTTCTGGTCCTTGCTGTATATTAACTTTTCTGTCTAGTCATTGGAGAGAAGCTGTGACTAGAGGAGTCGGTCCATCTGTGCCTGCAGAACAGGACTGCTGCTCAGTTTGGCTGAGTACAGGTGTGAGCAGTTTCAGCAGGCTATCAAAAGCTATTGCTCTAATCAGTGATTTTCTAAAGGGACTGTGGACTTAATGACACATCTGTGTTTGAATTGATCTCAGAGGTCTTTAGGAGAACTTTGCTGATATTTTCTGTAAGAGACTGCAAACTTCTTTCACACTATGATCCAAACATTCCCATGGGCATGCAACTGGGCTCAGTCCTATTGACCGTAAAGGTCCTAATATACAGTAAAGTGCACATTATTTTAATTTTCATCAAAACACGGAGTAAGGTCTCAGACCATCCCACTTGTGCTATATAAATATGGGCATTATTACTTTGTTTCACTCCTTATTTATCTTAGGTGTTACCTGTCATCCATCCTTCATCTGTTTATTGAGTATATGTGAGTAACAAACAGTGTATCTGGGGGAATGTTTTCGCAGGTGATTTTTAATTTACCCACACCTGAAAAACTGCTGCTGGCAGCAGTGTGGTTGACCTGATAAGAAACATCAGTCAATACTAAGGAGATGGCAGTTACTATACACTTTGCGATTCCATCATAACCAACAGGATTTAAAGCTTGAAGGGCTGACATGAACTGACACACACCTGCAGACCTCAGCTAGTCAGTTTTCTACTGTACATTGGAAAGGGTCTATTCTAGTGCTATACACTATGAAAAAAGAGGAAAATAAAAAATGTAGCATTTTACAAATACATTTACGAATCACTTGTCACATACCCTGAACATGTTAGCATGTAATTCTCTCAGTGATTCAAGTACAGCTGAATAATGCTTTCCTTGTACAAGACTATCAATATATATCTGTTACAATGACTGGTTCCCACAATGTAATAAGATGACAGCAAGCTCACAAACATGTGATCTGTGACACCATTACCAATAGACCATTAGACCTTTTGAGGTTTGATGCCATTCAAATTCTTGTTTATCTCTTCCTCCAAACACTAACTGCTTCCAAGGAACAGACTAAGGTCCATTTACTTAAATGTGGGCTCCCTAAAACGTTTTCCAACCCATACTATTATCATAATTTTACCAGTTGAAGTAATCATCCAGCTGTCTGACTGCTACAACCCTCATTACATTGACAGCAGACCTTAGCTCTCATCAAGATTTCATAAAAGTGAATGTCACAATCAAATCACCTTGTATGTAGTACCACATTATGCAGCAGATGAAATTGTGTGCCATGACTATATTGCTTCTTATCTAAGTCTTTATTACTTACTGCAAACAAATTAAATGAAATTACAATTAAAAATACTCTACTCTACTAAAAATACTCTTGTTTGCTCTTTAAACCTCAGCCTTCCTCACAGTTTCAGTCAATCAATCATATATTTAACTACCTAGTTGGCATCTTCCTGTTTTGTGGACTTTAAGCTCTCAATCATTATTTGTGTAACTGTGCTACAAGACTAGTGCAATGGACTAGGGTGCGTGGGCGACAGAAACAGTGTGCAGTCATGAGGAGGAGTAGATAGGGGGATTGAGTTAAAGCTTAAATCCTGTCTACTGAGCCAATAGCAGGGTGTCCAAGAGATAAAGAGAAACAGAGTGAGACAGGGGTAAAATACTATGAGAGGACTAAAAAGGGACAGGAATTCAGTGTCATAAAATTAGAAACTTATGGAAATATGGAGGGAAAAAATTATGTGAAGATTGAAATAGATATAATAAAAGAGAAAATTATAAAAATGTTTCTTTGACACACTGACCAACCTTTACTTTTGATTTTTAAGCCGCACTTTGGTTATCAGGGGATGGCCATCACTTCAAAACACCTTTGGCACAACTGCTTTTCAAGCACAAAGAGCTATTGACATGGTGTGTTACTGTAATGTGTGAAGCAGTGGGAGATTCATTGTAAATCTGTGTCAACAAAAGCTGGAGCAGCAACAACTTCTCTCTCACTCTCTCTGTTTCTCTCTCTCTCTCTCCCCCTCTTACTCTACCTCTGTCTCTGTCTGCCTCTCTCTTGCATTACCAACCTATCTAATGAATCCTATCTGCAAAACACACGGGAGGCTTCAGCTTTTGGTGGGCTTACACTACTCCCCACACACAACCAGACACATTCCTTCTCTGTCTTTCTTTTTCAGCTCATTGTGATTTATGCTCTTCAGTTCATTTTGAGGAACTGTCCTTAGAAAGATTAGATCATGACGACACATCCAACTCAGTGGTTTAAGAAAGGCAACACTATGCCAACCCCAGCACGCACCACAGCAAGGTTTCTGAGTGAGCAGGAAGTAACGAAACAGCTCTGGATATGTTCCGTGACAGAATTACAGATCCAGAGTTGTGAGAGGCTTGAATACTTAAAGGTATCCTTATGCCCTGACGGCATGTTCCCTATTTACTTACTCTCTCGATGCTTTGAAGACT
This sequence comes from Fistularia tabacaria, assembly GCA_901007705.1. Classification (NCBI taxonomy): domain Eukaryota; kingdom Metazoa; phylum Chordata; class Actinopteri; order Syngnathiformes; family Fistulariidae; genus Fistularia; species Fistularia tabacaria. The sequence continues at coordinate 245,998 of CAAKHD010013293.1, read as the reverse complement.
ATGTAAACTATTACATGCAACATGTGAGGCAAAAGCCTGCACAAATATTAAGGCCTTAACTTTTACATCAGTGGGGATAAAATAAAGCTCTGGTTTTAAATCTTTCCCTCAACAAAGACGTTGATGATTGACTTTTAGACTGATATTTATTTTACTTTTTGTAGGAAACTGGGGTTTTGTTTGCAAAAAGGCAAAGTTGAGGTAAAAATAAACAGCAATTTAAATCAGACATACAATTCAAACTCCAGAGGTTTATTTATGGCAAAAAAAATAGTATCAGCAAGTGCTTGTATAATTGACTGCTCCATCTAAGATGTTCTCTAATGTGTGTGTGTGTGTGTGTGTGTGTGTGTGTGTGTGTGTGTGTGTGTGTGTGTGTGTGTGTGTGTGTGTGTGTACACGCAATGTGATGCCCAGTGATGCCCTTCGCCTAAATGTCATTCTATTGTGTGATCTGTGGAGGTTCTCAGTCACCCAGGTCATGGTGAATTGTTATCAAAATCTTCTTTTTTGTGGCAACTGGACTTGAATTTCTTCACTTGAAGACGTTTCACCCCTCATCCAAGAGGCTTCTTCAGTTCTAATGACCTGTGGCGAGTTTCCAAATATAACTGCCAGGGTTTCGGGCGGGTCTAAGTTATGGTGGCTTGTTACGCAAATGGAAGAGTTGATCGGCAGAAACTAGGTCAAAGGGGGGTTCTTATGCTAATGGAGCTGTCGTTAGGTGGGGACAAAGGAGCAAATTTGGGGGATTATCCGGATTGGAATGTCAAAAGGTAAAGCCAGACTTTTCAGAATGTGAAACAAAGGAGTGAAACCTGTTGGATCACATGGACTGAGGCTCATGTGGAAGTTTCTAGTGGTGGTTGGTTCTAGTGGTGGATCTTTCCTGGTTATTTGGATGGCGCCGATGGGTCTGGTCCATGTTTGGAAATTCATCTTGGTATTGATCCCATTATGGCATTATATCTTCATGAAAGGTTGTGTCTGAGGACCTCTCCTCTGTTCAGAGACGTTTTTTTCTATTTTGACAAAGATGGCTTCTTTGACTCCTCTCTTTAACCATCTGTCTTCTCTTGCCAGAATAGACATTGCCCTCTTCAAATGAATATCCCTTATCCTATAGGTGTAGGTGGCCCACAGGGCCTGTCCTGAAGTGGTGGTTCTCCTGTGTTGGGCCACCTGTTTGTGCAGAGGTTTTTTGGTCTCCCCAATGTATACGTCATCACAATCCTCAGTGCAAGTGACAGCATACACCACATTCTCGAACTTATGCACCAGTCTTTTTCTCAGGGGGTTGTGGGGTTTGAAATGTACCGGTATATGGTGTTTGTTGAACACCCTTTGGAGCTTTTCCGATACACTACCAACATAGGGTATGACGATGTTCTTTCATTTCTTGTTGCCTTCCCCCTGATCTAAATTCCTGTGTCTGGTGATTTACGATTTGGTAAAGCCCCAATTAGAGTAGCCACAGGATGTTAGGGCTTTCCTAAATTGTTGTTCCTCGGTCTTGCTGCCTTCAGCGGTTCATGGGATGTTCTTTGCCCGGTGGTGTCGAGTTCTGATTGTCCCCAGTGCGTCCTCAAAGGGGTAGTGTCAGTCAAAAAATAAATACTGGTCAGTGTGTTGGTTTCCTGTAAATCTTGATGTCCATGCTTCTCTCCCATTAGATGTGAATTCAACAGTCCAAGAAGAGGAGTTGGTCATCAGTGATGTCCTCCCTTGTGAATTTGATGTGGGCGCCGATCATGTTTAGGTGAGTGGTGAACGCTTCCAACTCATTCTTCTTGATCTTGACCCATATGTCGTCTACATACCTGAACCAGTGGCTTGGCGGTGTGCCCCTGAAAGAGGTGAGGGCCTTGCTCACTCAACCTCCTCCATGTATAAGTTTGCCACTATATGGGATACAGACGAGCCCATGACACATTCATGTTTTTGATGATAGAAACCGCCGTTGTACTGGAAATAGGTGGTCTGCAGACAGAGGTCCAGTAGGGTGCAGATATGATCCATAGTGAATTGTGTTGTATTTACCGAGGTTTTGTCCTTAATGAGGCATTCCCTCACTGCTGTGATTGCATCCGATGTGGGGAAACATGTGAACAGTGAGGTTACATCATATGACACCATGGTTTCATCCGAGTCCAGCCTTTGCTGGACCTTATTGACAAAATCCTGTGAAATCTGGATATGGTGTTGCCGACCAAAGGTGACAAAATCTTTGTCATGTGTTTGGCGATGTTGTAGGTGACAGATTTGATGATGCTGCTGATGGGTCTGAGAGGAGCTCCCTCCTCATGAACCTTCGGGAGTCCGTAAATGCAGGGCATGGTTTCTCCTGGGAACAGACGATAATAAAGTGGTTTGTCTATGCCTGCATCCTTTTCAAGATGCTGTAGACAGCTGATCATTGAGGCTGTAGAGCGCAACTGGTCTTTCATGTGATATTACTTTAATTTTCTCTGAAATTTCTCCATTAAATGGTGAAGTTGGTAAACAGATGATATTACAAAATCTAAAACAAATATATTAAAACAAACTATTGGATATTCATCCATACTATATATATACTATATATATATATATATATATATAGATATTCAACATACTATTTGTCTTGAATTTTGTCTTTCTTGTCTAATACTGCAATGCAAACCCTTTCAATCTTTGGAAGTTATTGTGTTTACAACAGACTTAACGTATTGCAATAAACAAATCACTGCTTAATGTGTTATTACTTTCATACAACAAATTGGTAATAATAATTTGGCATGAAAATGAGTAATACATTTCAGAGAACCCAATACATGTGTTAAATTTTTGTTCGTCCTTGGAACCGAAATATTCCTGGTTCGATACCTGCGCTTCTCCAAGACTGTCGGTGTTGTCTGTATCACCATCCAGACTGTGCACCTATGTCTGGTACCACACCAATCTCTTGCTTTTTATTTTATTTTATTTTATTTTATTTTATTTTATTTTATTTTATTTTATTTTATTTTATTTTATTTTATTTTATTTTATTTTATTTTATTTTATTTTATTTTATTTTATTTTATTTTATTTTATTTTATTTTATTTTATTT
>CAAKHD010013293.1:203109-233697 GCA_901007705.1 Fistularia tabacaria | reverse complement strand
TGTGTTTGTGTGTTTGTGTGTGTCCGTGAAAAATGTAGCTTAATGTCTTAACATGTAAGAAGCAGAATATAGAAGCTGAAAGTAATGCAGCATTAAAGATGATGTGACATTGGTAGAAGAAATGACTGAAAATCAAGTTTAGGCTGGACTTAACGGTTTGAATAAGAACGAGAAAAATTCACAGGAACAGGAAACAGAAGTGAACAGATACATGCATTTTGGACAAGCTACAGATCTCCATCTGACGAGACAGGAAGTTGCTTTCTCTGTGTTGTTCTGTGTTATGCCAACCTGATTTTTGTTTGTTTCTGCAGTGTTTGCACACCATGCTAACTTGGCTGTGTTGTTCTCTTTTTAAATGCTGTGCTGTGATAAGCTGCCGAGGTTGTTTCTTTGCTGTTCTGTCCTGTCCTGGGTGGTGACAGCTTCAGCCACTGACAGGTCCTTTAAATTCACCATTGCCAATTAGAGTCACTCTAGACCTGGTGGGGGCACTGAGAAGAAGTGGAAAAAGCTACTGGGACGATGGTTGCAGGTCTGACAGGCCTGTTGTGGAGATGGAAATGCGGTAATTTGGAGTAATTCGGCAACTCGCTAGCGCTTGCCCTGCCTGCCTGTCTGTCTGTCTGCTGAAATAAATGGGGTCAGCAGTGTGTGATCGGCAACATTCATTTATATGTAAATGACCCCATCGTTGTTGCAGCAGCTGCTGTGGAAGGCGCTGCCAAGTCTCTGCACACACTGAAATGTTGGCCTGAGAAAGAAAGCCGACCTGCCCGGCTGACTCAGTCTCTGGTTCTGACCTCCTTTAGCTGCATGTATTCTATTTTCACTCTTTTACCCTTGCTGAGCTTCTCTCTCTGTCATGTAATAATGCGTGCAAGCCGTCAAAATATAATTTAAACTTGTTCTCACTGGTACCACAATGCAATGTTAACAAATGTTTCACCCAGCAATTGAAATTTGTCACTCAATCAGTTCCATGATGCAGTAACTGACATTACAAATTTTGTCATTGCTAAAAAAAGTTTATTTTTTTCTTATTGTCCTTAACAGCCAAGTGATTGTTGTTGACATTAAAGCATCAAGGTGATTTTTTTCCTCAACAGGAATCTCTGTTGCAGGTCTTCAGATTTTAAATAATAAATGGTTAGTGGCAAATTTAGGTGTCAGTTCACCTGAAAATATACACTTGAATGCTGACTTTTCCTTTAAATCCTGAAAAAAAAGCGGCACTGAAGGACAAGGACCCACCTCTTGAGGATCTTCATCCATTAGGAACTAAGAGACACTTTCTGTAGCCGCTAAAGACTTTGATGATGATTTACTGTGGCACTGCCCCTACCTTCAGGCTCAGGTTTATCATGTGTTCAACTATGTAACCAAGCTGATTGCTGAGCACATTTTTCTACTGAATCGTTATGAGGGACAAGTTGGAGCAAGTAGACTGTGTGATAGAGGGTGTGAGTGAGGAAGTACAGGGGGCTAGGATGAAGAGCAGAGGTTCATTTTGGCCTTGGGTTGGGTTAGGTGACAGTTGAATGCTGATATATGTTAAAGAACTACTGCAGATCAGTCACTGCCCTCTGGTCCCTTACAGGATGATGGTTTGGTTACTTGCTATGCTTACCATAAGAGATGGTCTTCAAACCTCTCAAAACTGAATGATGATGTTCTGCTGCAGTTGGGCCTCCCTGATCCTCCTACACAAGTTTTTCTTCTGTCTGTTCTTTCCACTCAAAAATTCCCCAAAGTCCCAATCCTCTTACCTTTCCCCTCAATCCTGTTGCCTCAAAAAACGGTTGAAATTATCCAACTCAGCGCTCCTGGTCCAAGTTAACTAAAATTCAGCCACATGACTATTTTGCTCCCAACATTCCTGCTTGTGTTTGGTCAGACATTGTGCTCCATATGATGCTGATTTGGAGGATCAGTCTATAACATCTCTTCATGGCACTCAGTTCCAGATCAGTGTTCTATATCCCCCTCTTTAGCTTGCGGCAGATACAAGGCCTCTTTCTGGGCTGTACTGCTAAAAGCTTAACCCCAGAGTAAACAATCAGGCCATGGCTAGAATATAGTTAGAACTTGTGAAAATCAACTTGAGGCAGGAAAATTGCCCCTAAATTTGTAACAAAAGTCAGCATTGGTCAGCTATTACGGAAGATTATCATACAGAAACGAAAAAGGAAAAAAAGTGTTGTAACCATTCCAGGTTAAGAAGAGTGTGGGAAAAGCAATGTTTTCACTGATGCTGGATCAAAGGATGAAATATATGAATGTACACAAGAGAGTGTATCTGTTTAATCTTTAAAAAAAAAAAATTTGTGTAGATTTGGGACCTGTTTTATGCAAAACAGTAAGAGGACTGTAGATATAGTCAGTGTTTGCTAAAACTAAAGGGAATTTTAGTACAAAAGCAGTACACAAGTCTTTACTAATTGATCATTGGATCCTTGGACACCGCAGGGCTCCAGTGGTTGTCCAAAACAATTTAGCAAAAGAGCATCTGATTGCCTGCGTGTGTTAGTGGTTAAATTGTTTGACCTGTCGATCATATGGAGATGGACTAAAACATCAACATTTTAATGCATAGTGATTCTGTCCAGTATGCACAAAAACAATTAAATTCAGGAGATATTGGGATCTGCTCTGCAATATGTTTGAGCTAAATGAAGGCTTGTTTAACAAGAGAAAAGGGTCACTTTCATATGGATTTCCAGAGCAAAGTGACATAATTGAAAATAAAAGAACAGTCAAATCGGCAAAATTTGCAGTAAGAAAGGGGGCAGATAATGTTCCAGAAGTTACAGGAGTAAGCTATCGACCAGAAAAATGTATGTTGCATTACTGTGGTAATTCCATGAAAGAGGGGCATTTTATCCAAGGCAAAGGATGCCTTCATCAGAAATAGACGGTCAAAGCAATGAGCAAGTGCTAATGAGCAGGCTGAAGACTGAGCACAGGGACATCAAGAGTACATTATTAATTAAAGTTAGCCATTCAACAGGTCTTTTCAGAAAATACTGCATGTGCACGAGAGATAGAATAAGAGGATACAGTTGAAAGGACAGATCGAAGGAAGAGCATGAATATATTAAACTATGCCAACTGTTAGGGATTGAATAGTATATGCCTCTATTTCTAAGAGAAAACTGGCAAGAGACAAGATGACAGCAATGGGCACTGATAGAGAATAAATTTTGATGATTGCAGCAATGCAATTACAGGAGGTCAAAAATATCAAAAACCTCAGCAAAGAAGAAGAAGAAGAGAATATACAGGGAATTATCCGTCAATCTAAAATGGCACCGCCCTTATTGAAAATATTTCAAAGAAATAGAAACTCCTCAAGATTTCAAAATAGAAACTTGGTTTCAGCATGATATGTTGAGTTTTGAAAGCTTAATCCGAGGTAAGTGCTAAAACAGTGAATATGAAAAGTTATAAGCAACTTAGACTCAAATGCATCAAACCAAAAGAATTGTTCTATTAAATTTGGCATATTGTACAAATAAATTTACTTTGTTGACAATCTTATTGAAGAGTCTATTCTTTTAGGTCCTCTTCAAATTGAAAATTTGTCCTTCAGTCTTAGTTTCATACTTGTTAGGTGTTACATTGATCTGTCAGCATTCGATTTTTCACTATGTTCCAGTTGTTATTTGAATATCTGTCAAAATAACACATTGTATTTGCTGTCTTAAAAATCCCCCACACAATTATCCAACATGACCTGTCAGATTTATGACCAACAATATTGTGACGAGGCTTGGATCTGCAATGAGCAATTGGAGTTGAGGATGTCTTCTTCTTTTCCTTTCGGCTTTTCCCTTTCAAGGGTTGCCACAGCGAATCAACCTTCTCCATCTAACCCTATTCTCTGTATCCTCCTCTCCCACACTAACTACCTTCATAACTTCTCTCACTATGTCCATAAATCTCTTCGGTCCTCCTCTAGACCTCCTGCCTGGCATCTCCAATTCTAACATCCGTCTACCAATATAGTCGCTATCCCTCCTCTGTACATGGCCGAACCATCTCAGTCTGAGGATGAATGCTCATGATTATCCCCTTTAATGTGGGCTCATTTGATGCCAGGACAATCACGAAAACATAGAGCCTAATTCACCATGCAAACAGTTAGGCTTTTGGTGCTCCCACATTCTGCCCTCCACTATGCCAAAATACCGAACTGGTTAGTGCATTACAACAGTACTAACATGGAAAACCAACATAAACCATTCGGCTTATTAGCATGAGGCTATAGGAGGCTCTCAGAGTTTTACTGTCACAGCACCAAAAGGATGCTGGGAATGTTCCTCTGGCCAGTCTCCCCACACCACGTTACAATATAATGAAGCTTGTTTGTTTGGTATTTGTTTTTCTTGTTGTTTTGCTTTTGCATAGAGTACAAGGGTAGTTTAGCTGAAAAAGGCCAAATTATCAGTGACTTGGATTGATGCTTTGATGTATTGAAAAATCACCATGATAATCAGGGAAAAATGACTTTGTGGGTCAAGCTGCTTGTGGCTCACATAGTAAAAGATCAACTCTATTTGACATTCTGCTGTAGCTCACTCAGGTACACCTGAGATGCTGTTAACATGAGCGCTAACATTAAATGGAGAGGTTCTGTAATACACTAGCAGGATGTGGTAACTAATGTTTAGTTGCATCTGCATTGAGCTCTGCAGTCCTTGTTCTGCTGTGACCTTATGATTAAAGAGTTGACTGTCTCACTACTGGAAAATTGACTACAATGGTCTTCGCCATTTTCCTTCCATCCAACCTCACTGTGCTGGAAATGGCATACTTAGTGCCTCGTCAAATGCCTGTCCCTTACAGTGTCCTCTTTGGTGTTCTGCTGTTTTCACAGTACATCCTTAATTCAGAGGGTTTAAATCATTTTCCTAATTTTCGTTCAACAACTTAACACCATCTTGAGTTAATTTAAGTGTTTCAGTGAAGATAAGTGGATTTTCAAATGTTCAACAATAGCAATTAAACAATATAAATCCTTTGCGCATACTATATATTCCTGATGATCATGCCAGTCCAAAAGACCATTATCAGTCTTGAACATCCAGGTCTCACACATGCTTGTTTGCTGGGACCAAAGCACCTGTATCTATACCGTGTAGGGAAAAAATTAGAGGATACATTTCAGTTTGCTTGTTTTTTTAAATTACTTAAATATGGTTATCATATCATTATCCATGTAAAGTAAGGATTTAGATACAGATACAGATATACATAAAAATGACAAAAATATTTTTTCACCATCTTTGACAAAAATTAACCACAGCTTTTGTTTGTTTACTTCTTGTCACTTTGCAACACTTTCATGAAGGTGAGCATGGAGTGACAGTTCATCCAGAGAAGGCTGTACTTGGAAGCATTCTGGCTCCAAAGACCAATTGTACATTAGAAATACATGACATATGCTTGAAACCTCAATATCTATCTTCACAAATTCTGCGGTTCCATTCAAATACTTCACATATATCTGAATTCATAATTAAGTTAGGGGTTGCGTAGTGCAGGAGGTAGAGCCATCGTCCTCGGAACCAAACCTTCCTGGTTCGATTCCCTGCTCCTCCGAGTGTGTTGAAATGTTGTTGAGCATGACACTGAGCCCCCAACTGCTCCCCTGGTGCTGGTAGATGGTAGAGCAAACTCCTCATGTTTCATCCATGATGGGTTAAATGCAGAGAACAAATTTCTCCACAAGGGATTAATAAGGTATACCTTATTAATAATTTCTCTCCTTATTGTTATGGTCCTTTATTTGGAATAATTAGCCCCTGAAACATTAAACATGATATTTCTGTTTACTGTTGTATTATAATAATGATGCAGAACACAGTTGAATCCTGGAAGAAAATAAAAAGGTTGCAAAAGCTACCACAGGGACTTTTTGATATCCCATATGAAAAATGTCTTTGCCTGAAACTGTACAAGCTTACCAGGTGTCATGCCTTCAATGATAGCTGAAAAGCCAGTCTTATGATATGCAGTCATGACTGAAATTTATAATGGAATGGCAAGTTGCTAAGTAACTTCTTTTTCAACTGGTTAAAAAAATGGGTCATTCCAAAAAACCCATTTCTCTGCAAGTGACAATCGATGATTACGGTTACCTCAAAAAAAGAAAATAAAAATCTCATCAAAAACAACTCATAACCCTTTAAATTTACAGTCTCGGACAAGATCAAGTGAACTTTTACGTATGGGGCTGCACTACTTTTATGTGTTGCATTGCCAGTGAATTATGTTTATATCTCATAACTTATTCATGAATGAAATGCCTTTGATGATGCCAGAGACTTCACTATGAAAATGCGCAAGTTATCTCACATTTAAAGTGTGCATTTGACTTATATTTAGTCTTAAATGTGAAAAATGTAGGGTGAGAATATCATTTTGAACTGCTAAAGTTGACTAAATAATTCACGGAATGAAAGAGTTCCATCTACACGTGGTGTATGGAAGTGATGTAGTCTTTGCACTATGCACTAAGATAATGTGAGGTGTATAAGGAAGTAAAGAAAGTATGAGAGAGGGAGAATGCACAGTTTGTGTATGTGTGTTGATGGGGGGGCATTTTAAGTCAATTCCACAGCTCCCGATCACTGACTTAGGTAATATTGAGGGAGAAAATAGTTCCACTGATTGTCTGAGTAGTCAACCACATTGTCTGGCTTTGGAGGGGAAATAAAGACCGGGCCTAATTAAAATTTCAGAGGTACCAGCTGGGTGTCTGGTTCCACCAGCACACCCCCATACCCAATGTCCTTGTGTCTGGAGTGAGACACACTCACCTTCATTTCTTCATTTAATAACCTTGACAAAAAGGGTCTGTATCCCCACTAACAGTACCACAAAGCATGGAATATCAGGGCATTATGCAAAAATAACATAGACGTGTCTACACAAAGACTGACTGGGCTCACTAATGTATGCAGTTACATAAACATTACCTTACCTCTCGCACATACATACTTCATGTGCACCTGTGTGCTCACACACACACAAACACATACACACCCACACACACACAGTCACACACAGTCACACACAAACACACCGTTGACAAAGACAAGGCTATTGAATAGCCTAATGGACAAAATAAGATACAACAAATATGTTTGGGAGGGCTGTTTGTAGTAAGGCGATCAGATAAACTCTTCAATGACATCCTTCCATAAATGAATAGTTGCAATGATTAGATTGGTTGAATATGAAAGTCAGGTTCAAATTGAAACATAATTTTGCCATCCAGAGACAGGCTGATGAACTGAAACGCTCATTCTTCAAAATTAATCCTGTACAAAATGCACAGTTGGATCAATAATTATTTTGTGTTCCGACGCATTTTCATTTTGTTTTGTGCCTAATTGCTATTTCACACCTCTTTCATTTGCACACAACACAATGTTGAATCCAGAGGGCTGCCTGAGTGTGCTCACAAGAATAAGCAAGCAGTATGGTTTGTGTCTATCGTGGATATAGTCATGAATATATTGGCGTGTGGACATGTGTGTGTGGTGTTCCCCCTAGAGTTGCTAAAATGAGGCCGGCATCTTCATTTGGTCTGCTGGATGGTGACCTTGTAGTCCTGTCTCCTATGCTTCACGCCTGCCAAATGAAGACTTCAGGGCCAGGCAAACAAGTTCAAATTGTCGTGTTTTGACTGAAAAGGAGATGTTGTACCACATGCAGACCTGGCTATAAAAGTACATGTTTTTCACCATTCTAAACACTGATGATCACACTTTAGCATTAATTTTAGATGGCACATTCATTTTCATTAGCGTTAGTGCAGTAATGGATGTGTCAGTGTGTCATATGAAGAGCTCCAGTTTCAGAGACATGATTTACTGACAAAACACAATAATGTTAGTTTTACTGATAAGAATATGAAACCCTTGGAAATAAAATAAAATAAAGGTATGAAATTACATATTTTCTGTTGTTTGTGTGTGTGTGTGTGTGTGTGTGTGTGTGTGTATACGTGTACATGTGTATTATTTGTGCTTTAGAAGTGGTAGTTTCCATCCCAGCAATGTCACACCTTCCATGGCTTTGCTAAGTTAGCTGAAGTTGTCTTTCCTTCTTACTTAAAGCAGGGGTGACGTTTAATAGTCCCCACAGTTCAAAGAGGGCAACAAAAACCTAATCCAAGCTGCCAGAAAAGGAAAATCCCCACCCTGTGTGGTTTGCCAGAAGAGAGAGAGAAAGACACACACATAGTAAGAGAGAGAGTACTTAACACTTTTTCAAATAATGTTTACAGGTTTTATTTGCAAACTTCCATTATGACACCTACTATCTGTCCTCTTTAAACAATTCAGATTTTGTTACTTAGATTTATGTTATCAATTTCTTACTCACTTACTTTCTTACAATTCTTTCCTCTTTCTATGGCAATTAAAAGTCAGCAATGGAGAAATTGTGATATGGAGGGATAGAAAAGAACAGTTATGCCCCAAGGCATGCCAGGCTCACCAGTAGACAGACCCTGTTGCCATTGGCTAATGTAAGAGATCTCTGTCTCTGGAGTTTTAAATGATTCAGTCATTTGCCCTTCGCTGTTCCTGTGGTTGGCAAAGATGTTCCTTGTGTCCTCTTACACTTTCACTCTACCTGCCCTCCCCTCCTCTTTTCCTCATTGCAACTCAGCATCCAAACTGGATCATTCAATAGACAGGGACAGATTTGATGCTCAGGGGAGCCCAACAAGCACAATGTTTAAGTAATTTACTAAAGTTGTCATCTGATATTCTGTCCAGGGACATTACTTCAGTGTGTGAAAATTTTGGTCAAACATTGTGGTAACATTATGTTCACAAATATGAGTTTTCTTTAGCTGTACCATAAAATAAAAAAGGTCAATATATTCTTGCCAGGAAGCTGGAAGGATGACTATGTCATTGTCCATTACAGCTTATGCAGGGGAAAGTCTTCAACTTTTGACTGAATTTGACACTTTCTACACTGTACATGTGTAATTCTAACTGCACCTTTCCTCAAGTATAACTTTAAAACATACCAGCAATAAGAAGAACTATTGATTGTTTTTATTGATGTTCTTTTTTTGTTTGGTTTTAATCCAAAAGAAGCTTACACTTAGCCTAGACTTGGCTTCTTGCAGTCAGTCCAGTCGGTCAGTCTAGTAGAAATTGTAAATGCTATTTACAAAGATTGTACATACATGGCAACTTTCATAACTGAAAACCAATTAAATGTATTCATTTGGAAAAACAAACACACACACACACAGACACACACACACACACACACACACACACACACAGACACACACACACACACACACGCACACACACACACACACACACACACACACACACACACACACACACACACACATAAATCCTTCATTGTGATGATAAATATGTCAGCAATAGATTATCTCTGACCCTTCTTTTAGTTGCAGGCGGTAGCAAAAATATTTGGGTGAAATTTCTTCATTACAATTTTGTCTATGATTTAATGATTTGAGATTGAGTAAAATAATTTCAAGATTCCTCTTACTGATCATTCATAAAGATTAAAAAAAATGAAACATGCTTCAAATGGTAAATTATAGCAGATGACATGCCGCAAAGCCTGAAGAGCCCAAAAAAAATCAACAGACACTCATCTTGAACCCGATGCTTGCATCAGGCAATTGAAGTATATATTGGGATGTAAATGGCAAAAAGTTTGTCAGTTTTTTTCGTTACAGGCCTGTGATGGATTAAAAAGATAAGATAAGATAAGATAAGATAAGATAAGATAAGATAAGATAAGATAAGATAAGATAAGATAAGATAAGATAAGATAAGATAAGATAAGATAAGATAAGATAAGATAAGATAAATACAATCCACTCTGTTAAAAAGGCTTTTGGGAGGGAAACAGGTCTAAGATGTGAGCAGGTGCAAACAGATAAATAGTGAAAAGAAAAAAAATCCTAAGCCCTAATGAGTGACAGACTGAGAGTAGATGAGCTCCCTGTAAACACTTTAATTACACCGACCAAGGTCAAGCAGAGCTGAACTGAGCTGAGCTAAGTTGAGCTGGACTGAGCAAGGCTGGGTTATCTCATGCAAAGCTGAGTTAGGCCTCCATGGACAGTTACCACAGGATGCTTAGTCTCTGTGGAACATGCTTTGCAATCCCCAAGCCTCATTAAGGATGCAGAGGGTTCAGAATCACATCACCTGTGAGCTTTCTATATCTGCCCTAATCTCTTAGTAGATATTTCTTATACCTAATAATGGGCAAGTTATTACACAGTATAACAAGGAAGGGGAAGCAGGGGAGAAGGGAGTAGAAGGGAGAATGGAGAGCCATGGCGAGGCAGGTACAAGAGGGGGCACTAAAAAGTTCAGCTAAATGCAGAAATTAGAGCTAGACTTTAAAGTGACAAAGAAAATCTGAAATATTGATGTCCTAAAAATATCAAAAAAGATTTTTGGTGACTCTAATCTTATCTTTGAAACACAAAATTCCCATATTTAAATGAAATCTTGAAAAACTTGCTGAGAGGGATAAAAATGCATCTGAAAGTTATTTGACAAACCCATTAAAATAACAGAAGAAGGCCAGTTTACAAAAGTTACTATTGTATTTTCTCACTCAATGAGTAGGTAAGTTTAATACCCTATGACTTTTCTTTGTACCCGATTAGTTCCAAAGGTTTGGTGTGTAGATAGAGCTTAATCGCTGTTTACCAAAAATAAATAAATAAATAAACTAATAAATAAATAAAACAGAACGTAATATGTTTCAATACTCCAGAGAGTGTTGAAACATGAACATTTTGGAAAATGAGTCGGGTGCATGACTAACTGAAAAAAAAACAAAAAAAAATAAATACAGTTATGCTCTTAATGTGCCCTTAATGCTCAGTAAATGAGTTCGTACATTTTCTCACAGGAACTGGTGTAAACATGAAAACGTGCACTGTGAACTTCAGAGTAATTTCACTATCAAACTTGCAAGCAGTGAGGAAACAAAGAAAAGTTCAACAAACATGCTGAATAATGCAGCTTAAATATAAAGACAGTTTCTGAATGTGTAGTATTAATTATCATCATAATTTTTACTTTTTAAGTAGCATAACTGCAATTTTATGCTTATATTGTTGTTCTAAAATCCCCATGATACAACACTAAACAAATAGGTTTTCTATATTTTCCCTGAACCATTTTAGCCAAGTGCTACTACTAAACTGTTGTAACTAAAAAATGGCATAGTGTGGTGTCTGCACATGTCATCTACAGAATGAAATGTAAGTTGGCGGTGTTTCATTAATATCCAGTAGTAAATTATTGCCAATCTAATGATTTGATTTGATACCTATAATGGAATGGTTTGGAGTGTTTCACTCCTGTTTCACCAAGTAATTTTCAACCCTGACATAAGCAATGTTCACAGCAATATGAGCCATGTATCATCAAATATCCCAACAGCATATTACTTATTTGCGGCTTAGAGAAGGGAAAATAGGAGCATAGATGAAAAGCAGTGGGACTAATGAACAGCGCTTCAGACTTCTGACAGACATGGCTGAGACAGAACCTGAAGCATTGGAAAAGCAGTCATACTGCTCTCCGCATCCTCCTCTCTGTGTTGTCTATATTAATTGATGTAAAGGAGGAGGATCAAAAGCAGCTGAGCGCAAGTACTTGGGAAGATAGAGAGACTGAGAGTGAGGGACAAGAGTCGAGGCAAAGGAGAGATGTAATTGAGAGGAAAAGGGGGGCAGATAGAGAGGGTCCTGCTGTCTGTCAGCCAGGTCCACAAAATGACCTTATGACTACTGGGCTAAGTCATACATTAAGGCCTGCACTCATACATTCAAACACCCCAACTCATCACACACACAAACACACACACACACACACACACACACATACACATACACATACACACACACATGCATACAATCTATCTCAATCTCTCTCTCTCCTTTTTATTTTCTCCTCTATGTTCCATCTCGAAGAGGAGGAGCAGGGCCAAGCACCATTAATCTCCTATCTAATAACACTGGTAATGTTACACATTATTGGAAAGAGATGGGCAAAATGAACCAATAAGTTATCGGATATGGGTTTCCCTTCTCCACACACACTCCAATCCCAAGGACATTTAGGCAAAAGAAGAGGCACAGATGCAGTGACCGATGAAGACAGAGAGAGAGGGAGAGAAGGAGAATTAGTGATGGAAAGAGGGTGGGCAATGTAAAATATTTCCTGCTATCGACCTCTTGGCCAGGGACATGCATAGATTTCTGTATGTGGAAGATAAGCGTCTTTGATAAAGTAGGTTAGCATTGATTAATCCATGAAATCTTGGGGCTGTGGACTTGAAGTTAATGAGCAAGGTTTTCTATTTTCTCTGCAATCTCTCACGACATATGTTTTCAGCACAGCACAGGGACCCTGCAGCCACAGCTCACTAGCCCCCTTCATTTTAGATGTCTGTTATTTTGGGCAAAGATGGCCAATCAATGAAGTTGACATTTGTTACTGTGAAGGATTCACAATACAACCATGGGATAGGGGTTGTAAGGGCTAGCTCGTTGCATATAGACAGGGTGGAAAGGTCACAGCTAATCTAAAGGGAACAGGAGTTATTTATCCTTACTCACCAGAATAAAAAGGAGATGAGAGACAAAATCTATATATGCAGCTCCTGGGGGGTTACAGGGGCAAGCAATACACACACAAGCTAGCATACGTAATACTCACAAACTGTCCTATCCACTGCAAAGTATTTTTCCCATCTATTCCTTGGTAAGGAACGTTGCACATCTAGACATATTGTAAAAATTGCCCAGATGTGTGAATGAGATAGTGAACGGTCTACATATGGCCCTGCAATAGAATAGCGACCGGTTCAGGGTGTACCCTGCCTTTCCTCCAATTACAGCAGGGATAGGCTCCAGCATCCTTGCAACCCTGACTGCAGGATGAGCGGTAGATAATGGATGGATGAATGGACGTTGCACATCTAGTAACCTTTTGAGTTTTGTGACAAAGGTGACAAGCCAGCAAGACCAAGGAACTTGTGTATACCATTACATAATGTCTCCTGTATGTGAATTTGAGATGACCCTGTTTAACACATCCATTTGCATACATTTTACAGAGTATTTTTATGTAGTGTGTTTTCCCTGCCTCATTATATCTACCATGAAACCCGTTCTACATTGAGTTCTAGTACAAGAAAGTAAAACACACACCACAATGGCTATACATATCAGTTGTATTTAGAACAACCTTGAAACAAATAGTGCTCTGGACACATCTGCAGGCAGAGATCGCTGGGAGAAGGAAATCAAAGCACACAGGCATTGCAGGCAGGCAGCATCCAGGCAGCTTTCTCTCCCAACCCCTCTTACTGACTGTACATCAACACCTCTGTTGCCAGCACTCTTTCACTTTCTTGTCTCTGCCTCCTCTCACTCACAATAATCCATCTCTCTCGGTCTCTCTCTCTGTCTTTCTCTCTTTCTCCCTCTCTGTCTCTCTCTCTGCAGTAAATCATTCCTCTCTTCCTCAACCTCAGCAGCCGTGCGGAGGAGGTAGAGTGGAAGTCAAAATATTTGGCAGCCATCTCTGGTGCCGGTGTAGCATTTTAACCTCTGTGGTTATTACACATACGGAGGTTTGTCTGACATCCCCTCAGGCATTAGCCTTGAAATCTCTCTTTCTCCCACTCTCCCCTCTCCATTCATCACATCATTATCCTTACAGCAAGGATACACAAAAAACAAGTTCACCCCACTCATTGCTCAGTGCTCTGTGAATGACTGGAGCTTTATGCCAACCACAGCATGCCCTTAATCCACTAAAAAGAAGCACCTTTTCAGCTGAGCACATCCAGTGGTGTGGTGATGGACATTCTCTTGAGCCATACCTGCTCTACATATGCATTTACTAGTATGTACCAAATACCGAATGAGTTACCCTCTTTACCAAACACGCCTGAATATTGTCAGTAACTAATTGTCTAAATGCTTCAATCAACATTTGCTTGTGAATCAAGAGTATTGAAGGTATTCTATGTCCCAGGCTCTCCCTCTTCTATGCAAACATAAACATAATGTATCTCTGCCCTCAAGTCTTTGTTTCACTGCTTTTCTTAGGAAGAGGTGTAGGTTATTCCAGGAAGAGGAGATAGCCCCACAGGGCTCCTGACAGCCCGTGTAAATCAGATGCCATAGAAAGATCTAATGGTACTGCATAGATTTGATATATAGTCCTGTAGCATGCTGACAGATGCATGTAATATGTGCACACATAGACACAGAACACACCAACACTCCCACACACACATTAAAACATGAACACAAACAACATGCAAACGCAAATGCTGTAGATAATGTGGAGCTTCAGTGTGGCGGACAGTCACCTTGCTCAGCAGTCCATGTCCTTTTTACTGAGCTAAATTTACCTTATTGAACAGTCTCCATTTTATGGCACACAGAGCTATAAAACACCGATACACATGTATAAGCAAACATTGAAAAAGGCATGCATGAGCATTATCGTTTTCCTACATATAATGTCCCAAAAGAATGCCAGCTAAGGGGACCCAAATTCTTTTCTTTTTTATCCCTTCGTTGTTACTCCATTTATATATGGAAACGTATATCTATTGCATATATATTTTTGTAACGTATGCCACAATCTTTTATAGCTTATTTTCTGCTGAGCAAGGAGAAAATCACCACTAAACTGAAGACATTATTTTGTATTTTCAGAGCAAATCTACATTTTCAAGGTTTCTCAAGAGATAATCGGCAATTACATTTAAAGGAGAAGGTCAGTTTAAGAAAATAGCCAGTCGCATGTTGATTAGCACCAAAAATAAAAATGACAAGAATATTGAGGACAGACAACAACCCGAGATAAATATCACAAACATCTCCTCCTATCTGCCCTATTAAACTATGTTCTATTCTCTTGTGCTCTATTTCTGCTGAAACTCGTCTGTTTTTTGTGTACCATCAAAGAGATCTTCCTGCTGTGCATAACAGACTCACTATATACACAAACTCTCACAAAAACTTGTAAGTATACATGATACCTACCAAAACTTAAAAACAACCATATTTGACACCATCAAAGAAGACAGTTTTGCTACAATGGATAATAGTCTTGAATAATGGCATGTTGTACTATAAACCTTGTGAAAGTATTCTAGGATATGATGCAATTGTTGATTAATAGAATGTGTATGAAAAGTTTACACGAACTGGTATGCTTAATGTAGTATTAAGTGCATTGAGTAATTGTGAATGGGAATTTATGGCAGCTAGTTATCTAAACTGTCCCATGTACAAAGATCATATTAAGGTTTCACAACAAACTAACTCCACTGATCTCTGTTCTAATTCCTTGGTCTTGTGTTGTATGGATGAAAAACAAATTATATCAGACAGAATCATGATTCCACTTACAATAAAAATGCAAGGCAAGAAAGATTAAGCAAGAATTCAAAGATCTGAGATTTTGAAGCTGACAAGTTCAAAAGTTCAGGGGTGTATAGTTTTGCGAGTAAAATTTATCATTTTCTCCATCTGCCTGATGAATACTTATGCACATCATGCTTTGGTCTGACAACTGATTTGACAGAGGAACCAAGCTCAAATCCTGACAAACTGCAGGCTTGCCACTCCTAATATAAATATTCATAAAGGAGCCGAGAGGCCAAGGAGAGTCATTATAACTTTTTGTGGGCCAAAGCATTGCATTCATTAGGCAGAAAAAATATTTATCATCTTGGGCAACAACTAATTTGTGAAGTGGAAGATGCTTGTTAAAGCAATGAAAATTAAGTTTACACCTCATCCTGGCTAAAGTAACTAGAGTGCTTTGGGAGTATGGGGAGTGCTAGAAGCAGAAGGGTAAGAGCATAGGGCTGTGAGATGAAACAATTGAGAGGGAGGTGTGTACAAATGAAAACGAATATATGGGCAGAGACAGTGCTCCAGAAAACAAATAACTCACACGGGTTGTGAATCATTGTGCCCAGCCTGATTAGCTCTGACTCACTGAGAGGAGTGGTCAACATTGGATAGAAAAAGTGTGTCAAAAATGGGCATTGAGTGTATGTGCATGAGTATAATTTTAATGGGATGGACACACAATTACGCTTTGTGTATATGTATGTGTATGCTAACAGTGACAGGAAAGGTCAGTAGCACGGGTGTGTCCCAAGCCATACAGCTGTGGTTTGGGGCAAAGGACCCATCACTGTCACATCTCTGTCTTGCTGCTGTGTGCTGCAGACCATGCAGCGTGGCTGCACACAGGACTCTCTCTCTCTCTCTCTCTCTCTCTCTCTCTCTCTCTCTCTCTCTCTCTCTCTCTCTCTCTCTCTCTCTCCTACACACTCAAAGACACACTTGCCCTTGTGGCTCTAAGCACACACAAACTAACAGAAACAACACAAACTAACCTCAGGATACATAAGCACATGACTCCCACATAAAATACATAAAACGAGCATAGATTACACGTCCATGGAAAGCAGAGCTAAGAAATAGCACATACAGATACAAACACATACAATATATTTTGAACCCCAACAAAAATCCCTTTACACCTCTGATTTCAAAAGTATGAAGCATGTCCCCTCTAGAATCTGGGAACCCAATGACCTTGTCCAGACTCATTCAATCACCTCAGTCAGAAGCACAATTAATCTCGCTGCCTGCTCAGTAGCCTCTGCTGTATCATTTCTGCTTTGCTCGCCGCTGTATTCAGCAAATATGTACAAAGAGTCTTGTCTGAAAGTTTTGTGCTTCTACAAGCACAACGTCAAATTGACTGACGATTTAGAGGTGAACATGACCCACCCAGTATGATACCTACCTCTTCTACTTTGTTTCTATAATGGAATCTCTATAGGTCTTTTTGTTTCCAAAAGCTGTTTTTCTAAAATTTTAAGTCTGTGAATATCTAGAGAAAAACAAATACAGTAAGCAACAATTGATTCCATGTGAGCATCAGCAACTAACAAAAGAGAAGTTAATCACACATACACAACAAATGGAAATAAATCTGCCGCAATAACATGGATAATCACTGTGACCCAGCAAAGTACATCATACTCAAATCTATATAAGCAATGATTTAGAAAAGTGCAAAGTTTCTCTGGATCTTTCATTGAAAAAGTAGGAAAAGGCAGACCTGTCACATGTTACAGTGCGTCTGTCACTCAAATGCAGATCAATGCTTCTCTGTCACAGAAAGTACATCTTTGAAGCGCTTTAGTTCTAATAATGAGCTCAAAAGCAGGAAGGGCAAACAAGCTTTGGATGTGCTGAATACCCACATGATTACATGAGTTACTTTAAATTACTCCAACAAGTAATCCAAGATCTAACCTTTAAAAGTTTGCACCTTTTAAAGATGGTATGAGCATGTGCTTAGCTCCATTACACTGATGAAATCGGTGAAAAGCTATAGCGCTTCTGTGTGTTGATAAATGTCCCATCAGACAATAGGACCCATGCTTGGAACTATGACATTATCCAACAATGTAATAGGCTCAGAAAATGAAACAGAAAAAAACGGTCAGAATGACTTCTGCCTCCAATTTTGACAGCAATAAACAATTTAAAAGTGCAGTAATGCAAAAATACCATCATACGAATTTGTAAAAATTCGAACTTTCGGCCAGACCTACCAACAAGTTGACAAGAAAACAATTAAATTGCTTGTTGGTCATGTGTGAATTACATTTGGATCAAATCAGATATTAACAAGAGAAATTTGGATGCAAATTTGACCTCTGAAAAAGGAACTGTATATTGTAAATGCTGTCCTGACAGATTTTCTAGAACGTTTTTTCATAGAAGCAGTTTTGTACAATCTAGTAGAACAGTATTCATTTATGTATTGTTAATCTTCTTCATCTTATTTCATGTCCCCCACATCACTTTGACAGAGAAAGGGACATTTGATTTTTATGTAGTTAAATTTGGCTTATTTTTTTATCTAGCTTGAGTCTTTTTTGCCTCATGGAATTTTTGAAGGTACATCTCATCTTTTGATAACATCATAGATGGTCTTTAGCTGGAATTAGTTGGTGACCCATACCGTAGCATTTATATAGGTGTCCATTTCTCCTAGCCATCCTCACATTGGCCTCTTTATTGCCAAATGCATGGTGCATTAAAAAAAGTGCTAATTTACTGCCTAATTAACTGACCGATATTTTATGTGGTTGGTGGAACCACAGACAGACTGCTGATCATTTACAAGGATTTTAGCGAAAGTGAGTCTTAGTGAACTGTTCTGAGGATGGTTTACTGACCACTGCTGCTAATTTGTGTACATGTGTCTATCTGTGTGCAAGGGTTTTCCCACAAGTGAGCTTTAATAAAAGAGGCCTTATAGTGTACATCTTTAAAAGGAGTGGGCACTTTGTCTGAGTCATTGTTTACATTCGACACTCCTCCCTATCCTCCCTTTCCTCCTTACATTCCTACCTTGCCCAGCCTCTAATAGCAGCAGGTTTGCATTGGGATTTGAGGTGTAATTAAATTCAATAAATAGGTGAAGGCGAAGAAATAAATCAAACTGATGAACAACAGAGGATTAAATGGAACTGAACCGTGCAAACAAATATTTCAATCGAATTTTCAGCGGAGGGCACTCAGGACCTCCTGCAAACCTCACAAACTTCAAGTCAAAGTGTACTTTAACTCTCCAAAGCTGCCTTTGCTGTAATTCAAGACTGGCATCATACAATATCACCCAATAAGGAAATAAATAACAAGTTTACAATTTGAAGGACATTTATGGTGATAAAATGCTCTGTTCAATTTTCTTTGTTCTTAATTCATCTAATCATCTACCTGCACCAATGGTCAGCCAGAGGCCAGGTAGCTCTTTATTAATGACTATTAAGGCAGCAATTAATATTGCATAATACATGAAATAGGGCTGCTCAAATCTGAAAAAAGTGATTAGATGCAAATGCTTAAGAGGATAGGGGAGTAACGGAAAGTGCATATTAATGCTGCCATTTAAGTGAAAGTGGGGAGGTGAGATGGATTGCTCGGAGTGCTTCACACACCTGATGAACCCCAAAGCACACCTATCCCAAGCCAATTTGATAGGCAGTCACCTAGCTCATGACAAAGGCAAAAAGGCTTTAGACGACGGCCATGCTGCCCACGCTCCTGTTCAGTTCTGAAGCAGTGTGAGTCATGGTTGCTCCGTTCATACTTTGATTTGCTTGCTCTGCTCCATTCTGCACTATCCTGCCCTCTTGGGCATAACAAGCCTAACTGCTTAAAGTCCCCAAAATGGAAATTAGGTCTTTTTGTACTTGGTGCACTGAAAGCACCCACATCCACTGCTTTATGAATTAATGAGAGATCCTCAGTCAAACGCCAATGCCAGTTACTCATTCAAGGGCCTCTAACCATGTTTTTAAAGGTAAAAAGCTATTCAACTTTCTTTTGTCTGATTTCTCTCTCTGAGATTTCATTGGGAGAAAATGTCGAACTGTAATTTCAAATGATAAGGGGGAAAAATCTTTTTCCTTCCCTGTCCCACATTAACTTTCTTTCTCTCTCTTCATTCAGCAATCAATATCTCTTTAATTCTTTAAAATACACTCACTAGGCTTTGTGCAATTTCTCCCCGCCATCTTTGTCTTGCTCATTCTCCTTACTCCTCATTTCTCCTCCCCACTTGTCCTCTTTTGAACAGCTGCTATGCCTTAAAATGTTTCACTCACTGGCTTTTTACTGTAATCCTTCAATGGCCTTTCACATGGGCAATACTCCCTCATTCCTCTAACAGGCTTTCAAATATTAGATCAGGCTTAGCTTTGTTTATTTTATTAGTTGGGGCTATTGTCTCTCTAAGTTTTCCAATTTTAGTTTTGTAACATAAAGCAATAACTATTTTGCAGGCAATTACTCTCCTCCAGCCATAACTTTCTGTTATATATCAGTTTGGCTCATATGGACTAAATTTGTCCTCTCAATGAGGTTTTGACAGGCGACCACAGCACAGACTGTAATGAAAGCTTGTAGCTTTTTGTGATATCTAATCACAGAGTGGTAAAGACATGCACAAAAGTAAAGTGGTTGTACAGTTAGCCATTTAGCCAGCCACCAGTACCTCTTTCTAATTGTGATAATGAAGTCCAAGCTGACCCCATGATGCAAGGTCCATGCATGCTGCCGTTCTGACACTTTTATAGACCTGACCTGAGTTATGACCCTCTCTCTGATAGGCTAGTAGAGTGAGAAATGCTTGGAGGGGATACAGGAGCAGAGCAGCAATAGACTACTAAAAAGTCATGCAGTGACAGCAACCTAGGAAGAGGGTTCCAGTAAATCATTAGAATGAAATAAGTCATTTAACTAAAGGACAATGTAGCTCCAAGCAGCTGTTAAAGAAGAGCGTTATCCTGGCTGGGTCTCACCCTTCAGCATTGCTCCTTTGGCCCATTAGCCATGGGGCAACCATCCCATTTCTTTTCCTATCTATCTAACCTCTCTAGTGAGTAGCCCCAATCAAAAATCAATAGCCATGTCACAGGGAAACTATGTTGGTTTGACAGCACTAGATCTGACAAAAAAGTCTATTACACAGTAGTTATCTACCTCACTGCTGGGAAACTTGGTCTCCATGGCAGAGGAAATCAGTACAGGTGAGGATGGTGACAGGTTGTGATACTCTAATCCAGAGCAACATGCCTGATTAACCCACATCTTCCTTTGGGATCTAGTCTGTGTTCTTGGAAGAAGAAAGGACTGAGACCCACAGTAACAGCCCAAACTCATCAGATGGGTTTCACGAAAAGTCCACACAATCATTATGATATCCTGTGTGGCATCATTTGCTGTATCACTATACATTTTCAATTACTTTATTTTAAAAGTATCAATTCCTGAAAACAAATGTGTCCAAAATACAACTCCTATTTGGATATTTCTAGGATAAGCGGCAGAAAATGGATGGATATAATCTGTATTTCATCCATGGATAGATAGATGGAGGGATGAAATACGAGTTCACATGTCCAAATAGTGTATCCAAATATTTGTGTTTTCACACATAAGGATCAGGCATTATTTAGCTAATCAGTAAGCAAGGGAGTGGTCAAGATGTAAGCTGACAAACTATCACCTTTGTATTTGGCAGCAAGTAGAATTTACATTTTAACTTGGCAAATCAATAAAGAGGATCTATTTAAATATGGCACAAACAAAATCACATTTTTGAAAAAACGCATATCTGTAGAACATAAAGGTCATAACAAGTCATTTCCAAGGTTAGCATTCTCATTCTTTTCAGAAAAAGCTCAACAATAAAATTAAAATGAACTCACAATATCAGATAGTTCATTTCACACAATTGTCCAACAGAACCTTCTGTTTGACACTTCTAATGACAATGTCATGCGGTTTGATACGTTTTCCTCTTTTACCATCAAATGTCAGTATGATGCTTCTAAACATCATGTTAATTTTTTTGATCGTTTAACCACCAGAGTGCACTTATGAGTTAAAAAAAAAAAAACTCCTTTTTTTCCTTTTGCCAAACAGGATCGATGTTGATATGTTCCTGGTAAGGGCAGTTTCAATGTAAAGCTTGCATTAATGCACCACAGAGGGAGACCTATGCGACAGGAACCATAAAGCAATGTGACACTGTTCATTGGGCTTCACCTTGGCCCAGTATCCTTGATCAGTCAGGACATCAGTCATTGTTTAATTGCTGAAAGCTGTGTGCGGGATGTCGGTGAGTCAGGTTGGTCTGCTCCCAAAGCGGGAGATTCTTTCCTTTGTGGATTTCCATGAGGCTCCCCTACTGCCTCTGGCCCTTTTATGACACTCATTTGCCTGATTAGTTAAACAAACACGGACTGCTCTCTCACTCACCTCCACAAACATGTACAGTTCATTGCTGTGTGTTCCCTGCTTATGTGTAAAGTTAGTTAATGTGTAGCATTTACACACAAGTATTGCATAAAGAAAACAAATGTTGTGGTACAGAAAAATGAACAAAGGCTATGTTGAAAATAAACATGCTGGATAAGTGGTAATAAAATATTGCATTGCCCGAATCAGTAAGCAATTGTTTCAGAGCACATTCTGCTCAATTTGTGAAACTTGTTTTTTTGTTTTTTTTTAAATGTGTCACAATGATTTTGTCACCTTCTTAAAATAACTGCTGTTTCTCAGTCATTTTTCAAGCTTTTTATAGAACACACAAAAAACTGACCCATAAGTTCAACGTGGGGTTGACTGAGGAAAAGAAAATATTTTTAAGCAATAATTTGTAAGTAGTGCGTTGTAAGTAGTTTACAGAAATAAAACAGAAATGTTTGTTTTACTCAAACACATACTTATTCATAAAAATCAGAGAAAATTATAATTTTTAAGTAGTCCCTTTTTTTTAGACCTATATATACATACATATTCATTTACACACACACACACACACACACACACACACACACACACACATTCTAGTGATTAATTATTTTCTTGTTTAAAAGCAATACATAGGCTCATGCCTTCTGGTAATGTTCAGCTGAAAGGTGCAAATAACCCAAGGCAAGAAACAAAAAGTTACACAAAGTAATATTCATAATATTCATGCAGTGTTTTATATTTTGATAATGATTAAAATATTGTAGGGAAGTGATACATTGCTTGTTCAAAATAACTAAAAGATTCCTGAAATGTGTTTATACAATATTTTGTGTTCCCAGAATGTATGTAAATTATATGTAAATGTCCATTTTGAAGCTCCCACTATCAAAAAAATCAAGGCATAATGTTTATCTCAGTAAAATACAGCCTTTGATGCATTGAGCTTCTGTGGTAATGAAAGCAATAGGTCTCTGTGAGTTGAGATTGGTTTTCCACAGCTTCATTTTACAGCCCGCTGTTGAATACACTTCTTTGGCAACTCTTCTTGAATGTTTCATCACAGACCAGATCCCAGGGGTTGGTACAACCCCCTCATCACAGATACACACTCTGAAGAGCCTTCACATCATACTTGTGGAGGATATGAGAGTTAACTGGATGCCATTTCGATTGGATATTCAATGTGGGAGGATACAAACATGATAGAATGTCAAGCCAAGCAGCTATAGCTCTCGTCACCTCAATGTGTCAAAATACCTTTTAGTTGTGTCAAAGGTACCTCTTCCTATCTACAGAAAAAAAGCTTAAAATGCAGCTCGAATGTTGCTACACAAACCATTACAAACCATTGCTACACAAACCATTACAGTGAATAATGTGAATTTGGTGCTCTCTTTCATGCTTTAGTCCATCCTTTAGTTTTCTTAAGACACCCAAAATTTCCAATTACAGAGAGTGATATTTGGAAACAAATGGACTTGTGACACTAAAGAAACCTCATACAGCCTTATTAAATGCACGCCATCTTTAAGTACTATAAAGAAAATGCAGGTTTTTTTGTTTGTTTGCTTTCATGAACTGTGATTGATGCATCTTAGTACAAAAACTGTGATTTTCTTTGACTCAGTATTTCAGCAGAACAATACAGTACAGCTGTATCTCAGAACAGACAGACAAGAATGGAATACAGTCACTGACTGCCTAGTTTTTGAAGAATGCCAGAACTGTGCCTAGATGGAAGCCACGTAAGTGGAGAAAGACTGTGTCTGTGTTTCCATGCATGCGTTCAAACATCTGAGCATATAAATCATTGGCATCTGCCAGTAGCCTTTATTCTTTCTTTGTTAGAATTCCTACATAACAGTGTGGCTGTGTAGGTGTTGGCACAATGTTTGTGTAATGTAGGGTGGGGGAATTCATGTTAGTGAGATAGAGCATGTGTATGCTGATGTCTC
Organism: Fistularia tabacaria; assembly: GCA_901007705.1. NCBI lineage: Eukaryota > Metazoa > Chordata > Actinopteri > Syngnathiformes > Fistulariidae > Fistularia > Fistularia tabacaria. The sequence continues at coordinate 209,808 of CAAKHD010013293.1, read as the reverse complement.
TGAACTACTCTTCAAAGGAACACTTGGCAGCTGCTTTCATTGTGCTGCACACTAGGCTATTACTACTAACCAGAGGTGTGTGCCTAGTACTCGACTAGCAGTCTAGTACCAATAATACACTTTCATATGCAGGTATATAAAGACAGGAAACAAAGGCAGGAACACAAGATGGGGAGAACATATCTTACGGAGACATGCTGAAGGATGAATAAATAACCACCTAAATTCAAAGGATGATTTTTTGTAAATATTTGAACATAATCCAAAAGGTAGGATTTGACAGGATATTTCTATGTATCCATGGTGAACATCCATACACTATTTGATCACACAAACACAGTAACAGTCACTCAACTGTGCTCATGAAGCAGTTCGGGGTTTGAACCATGTCCAAAGGACTTTCCGCTATTAAAAACTTCCTGGTTGATGCTAGGTGTACCATGGAACTAAAAAATCAGAAATTACCATTTAGGGCAGATCACTTCAACTATCCATCCATCCATCCATCCATCTATCCAATATCTACCGCATATCCTATACTTAGGGTTGCGGCGGATGCTGGAGCCTATCCCAGCTGTCATCGGGCACGAGGTGAGGTTCACCCTGGACAGATCGTCCGTCAATCGCAAGGCCACATATGGAGACAAAATACCTTTCACACCCTCACTTACACATTAGGGCAATTTTCCAAAATTGTTTCCATGCAGACACGGAGGGAACATTTAAAGTCCATACAGAAAGGACTCACTGTGGAAATCGGACCAGGGTCCTTCGTGCTGTGTGATGCTCTCTTTTGCAAATGCAATCATGGGGTCTGTCGTGGGTTAAGGTTGAAAAATGTATTTCAGGGTCAGTGATTTACAATGACATGTTGTTTGATTGTTTTTTTTACTTCTACTCCTCAATATAACAAAATGCCCCTCCATGGAAAAGGCATCCCTTTTTTTCTGAAATAAGGAATTGTGCCATCTCTTGTTCTTCCTACAATTGTGGTATTGCTTTTTTGTTAAATCAATGTCATTTTTGTCATTAAAGAATGTGACTGCAACTGATTTTTAAATTGTGCAGTGCTGAAATTATTTTCTTTTTTACAGTAGTATCTCTACTGTATACTGTTACACAAAAACAGAAATACAGCAAACCATTTTCACTCAAATAGCAACATGTCAGATGTATGGTATGTGGGGGTTGACATCCATGTCATCGGCAAAACCGATGCCATTACTAGTAAAAATGTGGCAACACAAAGTGGAAAACTTACATCAAAGCTCACTTGGTAAGTTTATCCTCAGGTCTTTTTGTGTATACACACTGAATGTCAGGGATACAATGAAATTCACACAATGACAGAAGAGGTAAGCAAATAAAAGAGCAGGATCAGATGCCTCAAACATGAGATTACAATAAGAACTTAATCATTGATTCTCTTAATTTTCATTAGCGATGTCAGCATCAAGTAATTTGAAATTGTCTTCAGGACTTGAGAAAGAAAGCTCTATGGACAGACACTTTAAACCATTAAGCTCAGCTGATAAAACAGTCATACCGAGGGAGTTACTATCTCTTGCAATAATTTGATCTCTTTCACTTTGTATTTTGCTTTTTTTTTAAGAACACATGGTGCTCTCCTTCCTCCCCCTTATCGGTTTGATCCAGCCCCTTTTCTTTCCACATTTCCTTCAAGCTTCATCTCTTTTCCAGCTCCTTTTTTAACCAGTGTTCTTTATTTCATCTTGCTCTCAGCTTTTTGCCGTCTTTTATCTCCACTTCATAAGGAATAACTGTGCAACTTGGTGAGTATAATGAGGCTGTTCCTCTCCAACTTCAAACCTTCCCTTCACCCGTTAACCAGGGTTATAATTTTTTTTTTTTTTTAAAAAGGAAGGAACAAATATTTTGTCATTCAGACACTGCTAAAGACATGTGCCTTGATTCCAAGCATTCAGAGTAATCTGCTAGTAGAAAGAAAGTAATGGGTTGAAACCCAAAACAAACACTGTAGAGTAAATGAGAAAGGAGAGACCAATTTAATTTTCCCTTTATACTGTAGCAATCACTTTGATTCTGATCTTAGCTTTCAACTGCAGAATTACTACGTATAAATCTCGAGATAATTTCTGGTGAAAGTAAATAAATATGCTGTAAACAACCATGTAACACATTGTTATGGATCACAGTAAACTGGTCTGGGTATCTTGTTGCCTAGAAACAGAGTCACCATAAGCTGTTTACCAAAGAAATGCCTATGAATGAGAGGCGCATGTTAGTGCAAAGTCACGTAAATCCATTATGAAGTTAATTAATGTTGTAATTGAATCAAGTATCTGTTTAAGGGAGTGATAAGATTATTCATCACAATTGTTTTAAGAGCATTAGGGCAGGCAGGAATTGAACTAAATGGGGTAACAGACAAAATGCTAAACCAGTCAGTTCCTCGAATTCTCGAGAAATTAGAACTGTTGTTTTTGTGATCATAGTTAATTTTAATGTTGTGCAATTGATTATGATGTTTTTTGGGTAGCTCTCTCACAAGAACTGTGAAAAGAGAAGTGGCAGAGGCAAGATAATGACAAAGGGATGATGGGATAACTGGGATGAAGGAAAGGATCACTGATGAGTCTCTTGCCACCCTGAGCAGTAATGAGGAAGCAGTAAAACGAAGACTGCATTGTGTTGTACTTATAGTTACTTCATCTTTAAAATGAATAGTACCCAAAGGACCTGGTGGTTAATGTCATTTATTAAAAGATGGAAAGGGCTAGCACTTTGGACTGCAACCTTCTAACAGGCCTGAGTTTCAATAGAGAAAGAAGGTGAATGGCAGAGACATGAAGAGAAACATGGTGGGGTTCCACACCAAAACAAAAAGGAATTGTAGAAAAAACATACTGTGTTTTATGATAAACAATACTAGGTCGAGCGTTTTTTTTTCCATCAATGTCACAGAATCATACGAACACATTGCTGAAAAAGGTTGTCCAATCTGCAGAAGGTGCAACATCCTCTTCCTTTAGTCCAGTTGCTACAAGAAGAATTGATAATTGGTGAAAATTAAGATGGGAAATATTCTTTGACGAATGCTAATCATGACTGTCAATTTACCATATCTCTCTGGGCCAATGTTAAAAGTTCAAAAGGTAACAAGTGATCTAGAAATCTGGAAGTGAACATAACATGGCAATCAAACACTGAAGCATAAATCACCATATTTTAATGAAAAATTATAGTGCTATAATGTTTTTTCCTGTGCTCTTTTCGATTCAGTAGAAAAGCAAGCCGAAATTCGTTGCAAAGAATGTTTTATAGTAGTCCTGCGTATCTGCCACTCTGGAGCAAGCAGTGCAGGAAAGTATATGTTCTGTACTATGCTCATGTGACCTGGCCTACTAATGAACTAGCAGGTATTACCTCCCTGTTAGCCCGCACGACACCCCGACATTTGTCATAAACTTGAGGAAGCTGTCACAAAAGGACTGAGGAGACACACCACATACTAGCAAGAGCATTATAAGCGCTTTGGCCTTGAAGAGCAGTTTTCAACCAAAGATAGAGCATATTTAGCTTCTTCCCAAGATGCAATATAATGACAGCTCTTGGAAAACAGCCTTCATTACAGGGGAAGTATCAGTCTTGATTTAAGATCTAAAGAAAGGATGAGAGGTGGATTTATCATGCCTTTCCACCTGGGCTCTGATTATATTATTAATGCCCAAAATGAAATACCATCACTGACATTTGCACAAATCTCAATCTTTGAGTGTAGACAGTGTCAGTATGTGGTTTGCGAGATGCTATAATACTATTGGTTTGTATAATGATACATCAATTTCTTACCTGTTGTTTGGGATGTACCAGGGGCAATGGCATGGAGGAGAAAAACACAGAATTTGATTAGTGGTGTTCATGTATTGTATACAGTGCATACTCAAAGGGGAGTGTTTATACAGCAGTACTACACAAATGCAATCAAGGTGGAAATGTGTTTACGGAACAAATCACCAAACAAGAAAACCACATATAAAATTGTGTGCAAAAACATTTCAAATCAACGTCTATTCTGACTTGTCAGACACAATCAAATATTTAAGTGTGGTGTGGTCGTCATTAAAAGACAGAGGTTAATTATAGCTCAATATGCCTTCAATTCACTATCAAACTTACTTGACATAGACATCAAATAATAAATGATACTGATTGAAGATATGTCTTCTGATTCATCCTCGCAAAAAAAATTGTGTCAAAAGGACAGACCAGTTCAGTTCCAAACAATTAATTCCCTGGGTTTGAGTGTACTTTCATCTATACCACAAGATCTACCTTGAACAAACTCAGACTACAGTTAAATTGTATAAATAAAAATAGAAGTAAAAAATAAAATTAACTGATATAAAAGAGTTCCTAAATTCTGATTTTGATACATTACCAGACAATTAGCAGACACAATCTCCAGTTGGTTGATTTTAATTCTCTTGTGGTCATGTACATGATAGTGATTTCTGTCCACAATTTTTTTTTCTATATGAAATAGGACCTCAAGTTCTTTCTTCTTACCTGCTTTTCTATCTGCAACCTTGACTGCATCAGATATGAAGATACTAAGCTGACAGGCTATTCATGCTAAGGAGCTATATACAGTAGATATCAATTTTATAAATATAGATATGCATATGCGCACATGTACACAGACATACATATGTATTCGTGTTCCAGTCAAATTGATGAAGATGAAGATATTCTAATCCAGAGAAGCCACATAATAGGAATCCTCATCCACATGAGCCGCACTCCAATACCTCTTACGACTCCTGACACTCAGTAAGGCTCTAAGTCAAAGTCTTGCTCTCATATCCACAGGAGCCTCCCACCACAAATATGCTTTAAACACATAAATATTCATTGGCATTGCACATAAACCCAACCCAGGCACCACCAGAAGCAGCCATCTGCATTAACAGGGCTCAAGCTGTGAGTTGGGCTTTAAACACTGACCTTTTTCATCTGTATATACATCAGTGGGAGCCAGCGCAAAGCCAAGACCTACTGCCAATTTAGAGTTACTAGCACTCTGCAACTTTGATGGTGAAGTCAGTTCTTCGAATGACAGCAGCTTTGTGCATGAGAACATCCCATGTTATCTCAATCTGGAGTATTGATAGGCCAAGTGTTAGTTTTAACACACAAAAGGACAAAGACATCTTCCATCTATCTATCTATCTATGATTTATTTGACTTATCCCATATTGTGTAAACAATAGTTCATTAGTAGATTATGGAAAGAAAAAGGAAAGACAGTTATTTCTCAGACTGTTTCACGATATGTGTCTACCTTTAACTAGGTATTTTTTTCACAATCATATTCACAACTATATTTTTTCAAATACAATTTACATACAATACAACAATTACATATATCAAACTATCTATCTTCTAACTATCTATCTTCTAACTATCCCACAGGGGACTTTGGTATAGTTAGAAGTGGAGGTAATTTCTCAATTTCAACAATATCTGCAAAAGTGTCTGAGATTACCTATTTACGATTATTTCATTGTGCAGAGTGAACTATTGCTAAGTTTTACACGCTATTCCAGAACTGTAAGCGCTGCAAATTGAAATCTATTCACCTTCACTCTATTAAGGATGATGAATGCTAGAGACAGGAAGGCTTCATGTAGAGATAAGACAGAAACAATTGAAATAAACAGTCAATTTGAATTGACTGTTTGTAGGCTCTAAGAAAATTCTGTCTAGGTTTTGAAAGGAAAATAAAATAAATGAATAAAACTCATAAACTTCTACAGGATTTAATAGACATCTGACTTTATACTCAGATGTTTCAGTCGAGGGCATCTTTCTATTAGTAGAATTTATCATAGGGGCAAAAAACCGTGACATTCTTATCCATACAAAATGATCTGCCAGCATATCCAATCAGATACAATAAAGCAACCAGTCATACGGATAAATGTTTTATACTATTACTATTTGTTGTTGCGTTCCCGGTTATTTACTTGAATGATTTGATTGGATGCAGTCAATAAATTGATTCACTTTCAGGCACACGATAGGGCCATTAACATCACCACAAATGCGATAAATAAATGTGTTAAAAAAGCAACATAGGACACTTATTTTAACAATATATTTAACTGGACCGAAAATAAACCTTGAACTTTTAACTTAGATTCAGTCCAGAGGGATAATAGCTTCATTTTAAATAAGTTGATTGGATGAGCTTGGAGTCATATTAGTAGTTTAGAAGGCACAGTGATACAGAACCTTTATTACTTTTACAGTAAACTGACTTGTGTTTAAAATAATACATACAGATGATACCGTGCAGAAAAATGGGCACAGATCACTGTACAACGGGGTAAACTTTGGATTGATCCTTCTATGTGATATCTGGTTGTCTGTTAGATTTTGCTTCTTTTGATTTATTTATTCATTTCTGAATTAATTTTGTGGTGTAGTTTTATGCTGAAAGAAAAGTTAGCAATACCTCACAACATACTGGGGTTCAAATTGTTTACATAAGTTTTATGAGATAAGAGTGGCTGAGGTGCAAAAATACGGGACACTTCAATCTTTCAAGTAACCCCCCCCCCCCCCCAATATATACCCACCCACCAAATACCCTACCACAAAAAAAAGAGAATTACTTCATTTTTTAATATTGCTAAATTATTCGTCTTTTTA
>CAAKHD010013293.1:158788-203089 GCA_901007705.1 Fistularia tabacaria | reverse complement strand
ATTTTTATGAATAAAGAGGGGGGGGGGGAAAAAAACGGGAGCCCTACATCCTTAAATAACCCCCCCCCCCCCCCCCAATTGAAGCCAACCTCTAATATCCCTAAACACTTAAGAGAGGATCATCCTATCTTTTCAAACTCTGGCAATCTGAGCTCTATTAGATGACAGATCCCCAGATAAAGAGAATCTCCAGCCAAATAGCAACTAAAAAGTTCCAAAGACTACATCAGGCTTATTTTGAAGTGCCAAAAATACATAAACGAAGACAAAACAGCAATGCTGAGAATGAGCCTACTCAATTAAGGCATACACCATAACATGGCAGGTTATATTTTAGAAAACCCTGTGCCCATATTTGGTTTGGAGGAATCGTATGCAATTATCTAAAAGCTCCGAATTCCATTTTAAATAATTAGCAAACAAAGAAAGAGACGAAAGGATTAATGGAAACATACAGATTAGGCTCCTCCTGAGTCCAACAAAGTCAAGCCTTTCAAATGTTCCCTACACAGGAAGAGGTTGGGTTGAGCTAATTAATGTGTGTTACCTCCATGTTGCCATGCTGCAAAATTGCAGTAGTATACAACCAACAGTTGGCTCCTGGATTCAGCCACAGGGATTAGGAAAGTAACTCCCTGTGAAATCGGAAATGAACCAACACCACAACTGCGCATGTATGTGCACACACACATACTACTGCGTTAGTAAGGTTTCTAATTCTGATGCAATGACCTGGAGCTAGAATGCTCCAATGATGATAAACAAACAACATTTTGGATGGGGAGGGACCGATGGAGTGCTGGATGGAGAACAAGAGAAAGAGAGGGAGAAAGTGTGGCAGTGCTCAGCAAATAAGACTCAGGGGCTTTTCTGAACATGAGATAGTTTCAGTTCTTTTAAAATGAATGTTTGAAGTTAGGGCACAGCTGAACAGAAGCTGTTTGAAAAGGAGTGATGCAAGAGAGGAGCAGGAGATGAGAGAAGCCCCCCAAAAATGGAGGGGGAATGGGGGGGGGGGGTAATGACAGTAAGAGATACATGAGAGAAACATGCAAAGCTAAAGTGAGAAAAAGACCATGTATTTATGATGCAAAAAGATAGGAGACCAGCGTTATTAAAACAAGGTGCAGACGACAGCTCTCAATCACCATGCTTGAAAAAAAAATACAACAAAAATCTTTTTCCTCTGAAATGAACAAAATACTGGGTCAAACATGGAAGGTAAAGATGAGATAGGATACGTGCATTGTGGTAGGTAATAGAAGCATGATTGATCTCTAGCATTCCAAAACCACAAGAATACAGTAATAAGCAAGATATAGGATAGCATTAAAGACATTCAAATTGTCAAATACCATATATTTTTCTTTAGACAGAATGTGCATTTAGTTTTTTATCTGAAGGACAGTGAGAAGTGGGAAGGTCAAAGATGACAGCATGTTTTTATTTCCAACCATTCAAGTTCTTTTTTTTTTTTACAGTCGCGCTCGCACACACAGACACACACAGACAAACACAGACGCACACGCTTCTATAACACTTTAATCAGAGCGTGACATGCTCTCAGTCCAGACAAAGCCCAATCAGGGCTCGATAATTTGGCCTCTCCTTCAATCAGCAGTACCATAATTGCATCAGTCACAATCTTCATTTCATCGTTCATCTTTGTGTCAGAGTGGGGGACAGAAGACAGAAGTACACCCTGATGGCTAGACTTATCATGAAAACAGACAACCAGCAAATCCAGAGGAACAGACTGGGAGGACAATAATACAAATTAGTCCCCTTTCATTAAAGCCCAACAAAAGTTCTAACAGGCAAAGCTGATTAAGGTGAGCATTTACCTTTTGTCTGTTATTTGTGCCAGTATAATTTTCATCCCTCCATGTATCGGTCTTATATTCTTATCAAAGTGTGACAAAATCAACAATAAGTTGGCACACAATTATAATGTTACAATATGAAAGAGAAAAACTGCAAGAATTGACTATTGTTATTTGGATACATTATGTGTGTTATGAGCAGTGGTATGTAGTAAAGTGCCAGCAGTGTAATGTATATAACATATTATTTATACTGTTCCTGTGAATGGTTGATATATCAAATAAAATTTAACTGACAAAGGAATCTGTTCGAAAAGCAGGCAGACCAGAGTGTGACGATTCTTGCCTGAATTTACAGCAATACCCTTGTTGATATATAACTAGCTGTCAAACAAATTAATTTCTCAAAAGTTCCAAATATTTAACAGGATTTTGTTCAGCCTTTAAACAGCCTCTCTTGAAGCAATCCCCATGTGTTTTAAGGCAGTGAACTTGTCTGCTGGTGGAAGAAGGAGAAAAAGAAAAGTAAGTGAGTAAACTAAGACAAATATAGTTGATCATAAATCCAAGACATCTATATCTATTAAGATGTCATACAATGTCAATTACAAGTGGTTTTCAGAGTTTATAAAATGGCCACATCAACTAAAGTCACTGTAATAATTGATTATTCCACAATTAATGTATGTAGCTATTTCAGTCTACAGTATTCTTACTTCCCACTTCTGACCTCATGTTGATGCGATGGCTTGCCTTATGTCAACAGGCCACTTGAGCACTGTATTAGATAGCCCATAACTCACAATGAGAAAAAATATATATTGGCTGCTCTGGATATTCTCCACAAGCAACTTCACAATGATAATGTGATGCAGGGTTGCCAAATGTCACTGAAGTGGTTTTATTGCACCTCAAAAAACAAAAACAGACTTGTTTCACAACTCTCTACAACTCTCTTTTCTGACAGCTCATTAGACCACAGTGCCTTATGAATACCTTAAAAGACAAACAGAGGGATGAATCCTGAGTTAACTTGGTACTAATGTATGTGATCTTTTTTGCACTCTATTGTTCAGAACATGCATCTCGCTTCTCTAATAAACACTAAATGCATGAACCAAAAAGGCCAAATGGCCCTTAATGACAACGATATGAAGCCAAATGTCTGTTTTATTATTGGGTTTATTTTAGGGACTGCCTTTTCATGAGGGCATAGATCAGCTGATGATAATCTGATCCCAGTTATCAAAATGATACGACGAGTCATTCTCCTCGAACCATGCAATACATCGCCTCAGCTCATTCTCTTCTATTCACTAAATTGGCAAAAGTCAACCAAGGTGCCCTTTTTAACTTCTTCAGTATACTTGCCCTTCTGGCTTCACAGCTATTGCTACTTTTACGCCCTCACTGCACAGTGCTGAGCAATAACATTGGAAGCGCACTCTACTCAATAAATCATTAATTGTAACTGTGAGCTTTTTTTGTTTTTCCCCAATTTGTTCTGCGAAAAAAGTTGTCAGTAGGAATGATTTATTGGTTTGGTACCACTGTTGTGATTTAGGTTATGCACTTTTGCAAACAAATAGAAACATACACATTTTGTCCTTTCTCCTTTACTCACAAAACACAACAACACAAGAAGAGGTGATGCTACTCTCTGAATCACTGCATCCTTGCTGGGCAGCAAAGCTAAAAGCAGACAGAGGGATCAATTTAGATGACCTGTGAAAGTTATTAGTAATGACATTTATTAAAATTTTATGGACGGTATGAGCGTCATCATAAATTTTGATATATAGAAGAATATAAAACAAATCGCATTAAATATTGAGAGAGGCCTCCATGCCAGATGGATAATGTGGAGAGTAACTGGTGAATTAACATGGAAGAGAGGTGCAAATGAAAAGAGATGCAGTTCGTCATCTAGCTATTTTAGCTGTTTTGTACAGATGTAAAGGTCAAGGCCAGCGTTGCCTAGTGACTATGACAGAGAAGGATGGAAAGCATTATGTTTAACCAGTTTGTCTTCGTGAATTTCTAAATAGTAAGTATGTCATCATGTCCTAATTCATTAATTTGATCTGTCATCATAGCTTGTGTTCTTCCTCGGTCTTTGCTGCAAACAAAACAAAAGCCCTGAATATCTGTTGCATTCAGTCTTTAGCAATTCAATATACCATGTGAAATAATACAGTGCTGTGCTTTGAGCAACTTTCTCTCCTCGACCTTAACAGACATAATGGCAACAGACTCGAGTGCCCATGGGATTTAGTTACACAATGTTATGTTCTTCTTCTACAATGTGGACATTATGTGGCCTTGATTTTGAATGTAGCACTGATGAAGCCAAATGGAAAGGAAGAAATTAACCCGTCGCATCACTAATCATGTAGATGCTCATAAGCAACAGGAATCAAAGCACATATGATCTTCCAATTAAGACTAATTCATGAACCCCTCTGTAGTGTTGTCATTGCTCTTAATTGTCATCCATGAGCAGTTCTGTAGTGTTGACACTACTTTGAATCATTATTAAGATAAGATAGTTATATATTATATGTTTGCCATACACTGATGCCATTGTGCACAGATTCTTTCCATAAAATGCTAGTATTACTGATGAAATTTCAGTCAACTCCCAAATATATCTACACATGAGTAAGTGGAAAATTGTCAACTTGTGCATCCCGGTCATCTCAGCCGAGTAAAATGCAACACAGAACTCGGGCACAGATGGCCAGGAAAAGTTAGAAATAAAGAGATATTGCTCATTTTCATTGGGGTGGCACTCAAGCAAAGATGCTAAAATGTACTATAAATAAAGGTAACAGAGCTGACATTTTTACTCCATCCCATTGTCAAAGCGCAGTAGAGGAGGCAGTATGTACTGATCCCTTTGTCTCAGTTAGTGTATATCAATTTAAAGAGGCTTTATTTAGCTATTTAGAGCTGATGTGAGTAGATTTCATATGGACAAGCAAGGCATGGAACATCTGGATGGAATTTGACTGTTTAAAGAGACAGGAAGTCCTCTCTGTCCTGTTTTTCATGCTTCATTTAATGCTGAAGATTGATGTCAAATCTGTGTGTGTGTGTGTGTGTGTGTGAGAGAGAGAGAGAGCGAGCGAGAGAGCACTTGGTTATCTGTCCAGAGCAGGTTAATCAACACAAGGAAAGACTGTCATGCCATTATTCATAACCCCTCCAACACAAACACGCACACAAATGCAATCCATGTCCAACATTTTGGCCATTTTTCACATTCTACAACTTGAAAATTTCCGTCTTACTTTACCATTATCTAAACACATGCAGCTCTGAAGTTGTGCTCAGCTTTGGGTTATACTTTCCTCTGCCAGTGGGTTTGTCTGAAGCCAAACTAAAGGATAGCATACAGGCAAATTGAGCAGATAAGTGTTGACATAGCACCTGTTGCCAGCCAGTGTCCCCATGCAGGCTGCAGATAATTACAGTGATTTTGTGGAGGAGAGGGGTGTATGGGTAATTGTAGTCTTGGCAGAGGAAAGGGAGAAGAGAGAGAGGCGGACAGCACTTGTACTATTTTACACCACATAGCAGTTGATGAATATGACCACTCATGTTCATAAGACAATTTAATGCTGGTTAAAGCTAAGGACAGAATACACACACACACACACACACACACACACAAAACATAATTAAATCTTTGTTGCCATAGTATTTTTTTCTCGACAGATGATAGTGTTTGATATAGCTTTGCAACCATTTAAAAAAGGTACTCCCAAGACCTTGAGTCACTGATGATGTGAACCTGTTGCAAGCATATCTGCCAAGACACTCAGCAAACTGCCATAGACCTGCTTAAAAATTCTAATAACAGCAATCATAAAAAAGACAACTACGACATTCAGGAATTTAACACTCACCGCTGGTCATTCAAGTTGCAGTCTTGTTGTGGCATCACTTGAGCCGTTACAAATTATGTTACTTCCTAAACATCTGCTGCGATACTCGAGGCATGGCAGCAGGGGTGGCAGTAGGTATAGATGAAGGCAACATACAATATTACATATAGTGCTATCCCAGTGTAAAGCCTCAGTGATTGGTGTTAAGATTTTCATTTCACAAAATGAGTTATTGCTTGTCATTTGGAGCTGGCATAGCCCACAATCATCCTCACATGTGTGCCATCAATCAAGCATTTAAGTACTGATAACTGCTCAAATTCAAAGCAGGGCAGAAGAGCCACAATGCTCCGGGGAACTCCATTGTTTGCTTCGTTATCCTCAGAGCTTAGCTACTGCATGTTTGCATTCCGGTCTAGCTATGTGTTTCCTTTTTCACTGCATAGTTAAGAGCGCTTATGTGTGCAGAGGAGACATAAGATGGGATATTGTGTTGCTTTCCTCTGGAGACATAATATGTCAGCATATTATGGACTATTTAAGTTCACGGATCATTCCTTTGGGAAAAGACGAAACTTAGCAAGAACTCCAGTGAACCACTAAAATTATGTGTGTGCACGTTCCAAAAAGCAGCTGAAAACTTAGAGGGAATTTATTTTAATATTTCATAAAAATCTTTCGATTGCAAAATAGGACATTTTTGACAAGCACACAAGCATTACCTCTCACTCAGTCTTCAATTAGATTAAACTCCTACAACAGGAATGGATACCAGCCCCCTTACAGTTTAGTGATTAGGGAGCTGTCTAGAGCTATCATTCCTGATACCTTCGCTTGTGAAGAACAGCCCACGTGAACAGAGGACAAATTGTGACGACAAGAGATTAGAAGACACCTATTTGTGTGTGTGCTTGTGTTTTGGGGTATCATACCAGTCAAGCCAATGATTTGGGCAGTAAAAATAGATCATATACAAGTAAAAAAAATAAATATATAAATAAATATCTCAATTTGCAACAAAAAATGACTCTTTACTTCAGCACGAGCTACTATTGTCCTTCCCTGATCAAGAGTCTTCTCTCCAGTGTTTCCTCTGTACCTAGCATTCCCACCAAAATGTTTGTCGAGCTTGTTTGGCAAAGCCAAATGGCAGGAGATCATTTTGAGTGTAAAAGGAATGAGGCATGGAATGAGCCACCACATATAAGATGAACAATTGGACAGAGCTGACAGAAAAGTTGCTGGTTAGAGCCTCATCCTATGGCTTTAATACATCTCACATGTATTGTTTCTGCTCTTACATCTTGTCCATCCATATTCAAGTCTTAAAATCAGCAACCACATAACCCTGCTGTTTCAGAATTGTACTGCCCTTTACAGCAACCACCTCAGTCAGCATCTCTTCCCAGTTGCGTAGCACACAGTGCAAACTGCTGCTCTTTGTTTACCCCCTATGCACTCAATCCATGTTGAGAAGTGCCTGGCAAATTATATCGCTGCTGCTGTGAGAATGTTAGATGGACAACCAGATGGACAGGTAGCATTAAGTGGAGCTAGAGTCCAAGGCCAGGCAAAAGTAAACAGGTATTCATAGCAGATACAAGGCGAAAGCTAAGGAAGAGAAATCAATCGTTAAAAGAATTAGTCTTACTTTGAAACAAGACTGCCAATCATATTAACTGAAAGCTGTATATGCTTGCTATGGAGGCAAACTCAATATTTAAGAGCTATGTGCAAAAACGTTTCCAAGTTGATGGCTTGTGCTTGACCATCTCTATAGTTATCTCCAGTTATCTTCAGTTATCTTTGAATGAATAAAACATATAAGATGTTATTATATCCTCTGTCAGTTCTTTGCTGTATTCATTTTCTGGAACAAATTCCCCAGATACCAACATTCTTGCGCCTTCATTAATAATGTTTTGTTTGTGGAGTGAAGTGTCAGTTCTGAAAAAGATAATCAATGTATAACTAGACACACAGACAATACACATACATCCTAGTCAAAATAAATTGATATTTGCTGGATTTCAATAATATGAAGACATTTTTCCATCCAAGGCAAGGCTCTATACTGCTGCCCATATGCAATGCCACCAACCCACAATCACACGAACTCCCCTTTACTCCTGACTGAAAGCACTTTGAGACACACTGAGACATCCATACTTTACACAGATAGTTAAATACATCCCTCAACAGAGCGACAAACACACCAGTGAACAAAATGCCAGGCGTGGCAAGTGATTAGGGGCATGGAACAGATGCCCACCTGCTCCCCTGAACCTGGCCATGCGTTAGCTATGCCAGGGTGCCCAGGGTTGCCCCTGGGTGCCCTAATACACTGTTTCCATCTGTTGCCTGGAAAGTGGGCAGATATGTCCAAGTGCTTCGGCAATACCCCCATTTCCCCTCAATCAATATTATAGTCATAGTATGTCTGAGAGAAAAAAAAAATTACATTATTGACACAGAAAATTTGACCCATAGATGTCAGTTATCACCCCAACTATGCCAGTACACAGTAATACAGTTTGGTGTTTCTAGCATTATGGCATACAGGGAGATGATAATGACAGATGCCCTATATGTCTTTTTTTATTCAACAAATCTGATCCATTTATCAAAGAAGAGCCATTAGCACATTGAAGAAGACAGCACCGTTGCAAGCAGGGTCTACTGTTGTATAGAGTGCAATGTGTTTACAAATAGGATGAAACACGGTGTGCTGAGCTGACTGTCCATCAACAGTCAGTTTCTTTTTTCTCCTTCATTGCAGTTGTAAATGATTATCAGCACAACACCTGCCTTATTTTAATTACCATGTAAATAAACTTGCTTGTCATTACTTTTCGAACCAATTATAGGCTGCCTAATGGAAGTGCTTAATTAGCTGACACTCCAGTGGAAAAAAAGAAAACTATACATGGAAAGAAAGGGAATGAACAGGAAAAAAAGGATAAATGCTGGGAGGAATTGCATTAATTTACACCTTTTTTGTGCCCTCTGCTTATTGGTGATGGTGGCACAATAGCGGTTGGACCTCACTTTCCCTTTTCTGTCTGTTAAGCAGGCAGCTGACAATGGAGAACTCAGCAGGCGGTGACCCAGACCCCCTAATAGTGCTGTTGGCAGCCATGCCCCTCACAGCTGGAGGACAGGAAACAGCAGAACACCACATGTTTGCTAGCCCATCCACCCCCAGCACCCCACAACCCCTATATAACTCCAATAGACCCCCTTCAACACCCCATCATCGAAACCATTCAAAAAGATGCAGTGTAAGTTAGGAGCTTTTCTTCTTGCTTATAATGCCATCCAACTGTAGAATTGCTTTTATGATAAGCATTAGCATTTTCAACATTACATAACAATGTATAAAATAATGACTTACATTATGTTTTGCTTTCAGAGTACAAGATATGAGTACAAAATCTACATGCTTTTTTCACTGTGATAAATATGACCATGTTTGGGTTAATGACAGGCTTTTATATATTCTGTCAGCAGTAGTCACCATTATTATAATTAGTGTACATTTTCCATGACAAAGAGCTTTGGGAACAGGGAATGCCCCTCTGTCATTAGCAGAAAATGTCCCAGCCCTAGTTACTGCCTTTCTGAAAGAGGTTGTGAATTTGTGATAAATGGAAGAACTGTCCTGAATTGTCTTTGTTTTTCTAAGGGCTTTTTAGTGAATAAGACAGAGGGTAAAGGAATTAAAAAATATGTGGAAGACAATACGGTTGACATTACACTTTAAACTGTTGGTGCGTAAGAAAATGCAAGGCTCAGAACCCAGTGTTGAGCTCTTAAATGGGATATGTATCCCCTCATTACATTCTCAAAAATGCAAAGAGTAAGTGGGAAATGCATTAAGGGTGAACAAAGAAGACAACTGTAACTATAGCCATACTGACAGGAGTGTTGGCCTATTCCATGGGGGTGAGATGTTTCGTCAGTGGTGCTTTTATCTGGCACAGTCCATCAGACTGAGAAGGGTTTGGGGGGTGATTACAGCCATGTTAAGACCTTACAGAGAGATCTGTAACCACAGAGATTAGATACTTTCACAGAAAGGTAGGAAAAGAGGGATGGAGGAATGAGAAGTAGAGGAATAGAGGAATAGCAATTAAGACCTTACAGCGAGATCTGTAACCACAGAGATTAGATACTTTCACAGAAAGGTAGGAAAAGAAGGATAGAGGAATGAGAAGTAGAGGAATAGAGGAATAGCAATGGAGCTGGCAGCAGTGTTATAACAGTGATTGGGGTCTAATATAAGGATTCTGGTGGTATAATTGTGTTCTGGCCCTTATCCACATCTGCGTCAGGCCTTGTTTGGCGACAGTTTCGGGCGCCTTATCTGCCGCCATTCTCTCCCTATCCGGACCCAATCAAATTTGCTTCGGCTAGCTGGGAAGAAACGAAGCAGTGAGGAAGACAGAGATGATAAGGTGGGGGGGCTTGTATTTTTTTATTTTTTTATTTTTTATTTTTTTATGTTTTTAGTTTTTTTAGTTTTTTGTATTCGGAAGAGGATTTTTTTCTAATTTGAGATGAACAGTTTACTTGGCGTGCTTATCTTGCTCTCATTAGTGGGCTGTCATACTGTGAAGGGAGCTACAGATTTCGGCAGGAGTGCAGGGAGGCATGGGAGAGAGAAAACAACCAGGCTGTGAAGTAGGGAGACAACCAGGTAATCAGGGTGTAAAGATTTACCGACATATCGAGGAGAGCCATGCTTTATGTATAAAATGCTTCGACATTGATTCAAACAGCATCAGTAAAAACCCGGGGGGAGTTGCAAATAAATCGAAGGGATGTTTAGTGTACGACACATTGCATTATTGCACATCTATTTTTAGCATGAATGGACTGACATTATTTTTATGCAGTTAGAAGTTTTCTGTCCCTGTACAAAACTGCTCTCAGCCAGTAACACAGCCCTACTAACATCTCACTTTTTCCTCAAAAGTAAGACAGTAGTGAAATTGGCATTGCACCACAAAATGTTCATGAATTGCAAAGTTTCCTCAAGTGATTTCAAACAGCCCATATCTCACAACCATCATCCAGAGATAGCACAGAGCCCATATAGAGCAGCTATAGTAATAGAATCAAGCAAAGAAGGTCAATCTGTAGTGTACTGCCTCTGCATGGCCAAAATTTACTATAAATACTGCAAAACCTTCATATCACATCATCTTACTGATATGCACTGTACCTCTCCCCCTGTATTGGAACATGACAATCTACTGGCTGGATTTCATGATACAACGAATATTGAAAATGTAGCATAAATAAAATGAAAATATCTGTACTCACACTTTATTATCATCTTTATTAGCATCTGATTGTATAATGTAATACTCGGTTATGTATTTAGATGCAATTCACAGCAATTCAGCCTCAGTGGGAAACATTTACAGCCCCAGCAGGTTAGAAAGTGGGTTGGGAAGAGAGACAAACAGGCAGAAAAAGAGGCAAGTGTAGAGAACAAATAATGTCAAGGTTCTAAGAAATTTGTAGTTTCTGGGTGAAGGCCTTTTAACTCAGAAATGTAACAAATGGATCATAAATTAATACAAATAAGAACCAAATAGATCAGATCAAAGTTCAATTAGTATGCCTATCATCATATGACCTACATATAGTTCTGGATTTATTAGGACTCTATTCAGTGATGCAATTCCCCTTAAGTAGAAGGTTCCATAAACATTTGCAAGGACTTGTTACCTAAATCTGCAAGCTGTTCCACTATGGATATGACTACAAATTATGTAGTATCATGTAGGGGCCACCTAATAGTTCCTAAACACATTGCTGCACCAACTCAACATATGTGCAAAAAAGGTAACCAAATGTGTACAACAAATACAAAAAAAACCCAGAGAAAAACACAATATAGATTTAACATTGAGCTTAACCATGTAAGCAAAGACACAATCTCTTTGACGAGTGTGGGTGTGCATTATTTATTTCCCCTCAGAATTTCAAGCATTTTCACATATTTCTTTTCAATATAAAGTAAAAAAAAGCAATTCACCAAATATTACTTTCATGCTGAGGGTTTCTTTTGCCCTAAGGGTGTATGAAATTTTTGGATAATTTGTGCAAAAGACAGACAAATATTACCCTGGCATATGAAATTGTTTCTAAAGTTTAACAAGTGAAGCAAATAAATAGCAGCTGTTTGAAGGTCTTCCTATTGTAATTTGCCACAAATTGAACATTTGTCTTCACATCCTTTAATCAGAGAAAAATAATCTTTGTTTAATAGAATTGATGGTACTAGGAGTTTCTTATCCTTACTCTTGTTTCACCTTGAAGTACCTCAACGAGATACGTGCAAACAATTCTCCTAATGAAGCACAACATATAAATCAAAAATTTTTAAAACTAAAATTGTCTGCGAGTTAATGCAAGAGGACTTAAAATGTGTTTGGCATGTTATCAACAAAATGACAGAGGGTTTATATAGCAGGCATTACATGACATGGCAGACATGAACATGAAGTGCATTTTTTTTGTTTCTTGCTTGCAGTTTGTCTATATTTGATGGGGGGGGCATTTAATAATGCAATCAGGCTATGCAGTTGCACTCGAATTATTTAGTGAATCATTGGTTTGGGTTAGGATTTAAATTCTGAGTAAATGTGTTTATGAATGAGGTAGATAGTGGTGGATCCAGTTTGACAGATTTGAACAGAAGAGTAAAATTATGCTCAAAACAGGTGAAGGTTAGTATACCCCAGCAAGGCATCAATCTCCATGACAAAACACAACAGACGGATGGAAGGCACGTCAGGCCCAGAATGGCAAAGTAACTAAAGAGCGACTGTGAGAGGGAGAAAAGTGAGTGAAAAGTGAGAGTGAAGGCAAATCTAAAAGGAGATGAGGGCTGGCTAGATCAATGGGGAGGTGTTGCCATGGCAACAGGTCAGTGAGAAGCATTGTCAGTTGTTTTTTTTCTCTGTCTTTTCAACAGATCCCCAAATAAAATAAAGTAATATAAAAAAAGAGAACTAAAAGAAAAAATAAACCAAATGTGTTGTTTCAAAATGGATGCAGCAACGAGGGAGTGAATGCACAAGCCTCGCAGCTTTTAGTAGGATTCACCTTTTTAAAGGATTTCTGTGTCGGAAAAGTAGCTGTTTTGTGTGGCACCATTTCACAGTTGCTGTTCGTGAATGGATTACAGTCAACCGTATCGAGTTTCTCTCATCTCTCCCTTGTTTATATAGAAATGTTAGCGTACAATTAATATAGACACTAATATCAGTTACATAGTTATTATACTGAAAAAAAAATGCCTTTTGCTTCTTCAGTACAGACTCTGAATAGATAAATATTTAAAATTTACTAAATAAGGTTGAAAATGAAGTCCTTTATCTAATATTTATCATTTGTACAATAAAGTCTGGTGTGTCAATATGCAGGAAGAAAATTATTCAGCTGATGCTCTAATCACTCTGGATCTATGTGATCCATTTTTCAGTTGAAGCTGCCGTTTTCCTTTGCCCAGATGGTTTGTCATTACTGCGGTAAGGCTGAGTGATTACACACCGCCATTCACACTGGGAAAAACAACAGTTGACAGTTCTATAGTCATCTTTCCTAACATACAATCCTTGCTCTTTTTTCTCTTGGTTTCTCTTTTGCACAATTTTCTTCTTCCTGTTACACTTCATTGTTTCATCTTAATATCACATCATCTCTTTTTCTACCTTTAAGATTCTGACAGTTATGTAATTTGCCCCCCCAACTTGCATTTTGTTTTCCATTCTTCCATGTTGTCCACAATGTAATAGATAATTAATGCATAGATGTTTAAGCGGCTATTTGACCACACGCATCTTCATTACAAAAATAAACTCTTGCTGTTTGATGCGCATACAGAGTCAAATCTCCACTCAATGGCGCGTGATATCGGGGCTGCTGACGAGGAGGGGGTATGGTGGTGTGGTCACACCACATTTGTTGCCAGACAACCTTGTCAGTCCAAGCTGGCAAGGAGAGCTGTGAGTTGAGTCATCTCTAAGACAAAGGTCAACAAGGTGAGAGAGTGATGAGAACCATGACACACCTCTGACAGCCTACAAGGCCAAATGGAAGTGATAAAGGTATAGATTATAGATTATAGATTCCAAAGAGAGAGGAGAGAGAGAGAAAGACTGCAAAAAAATTGAAACACGGAAAAGATCTGACCCAAACTATATGAAATAGAAGATAAAGGGAACCAGTTGTTGAGAATACAAAGGAATGTAGTTAAGAGGGGGCTGGAGCTGCTTTATGCATCCACTGGGTATTTTGAAGCAGAGAACGAAGGCAAAAGGAAGCAGTCAGATTTTATTTTTTCCCTTTCATGATATATTTGGTTTGCCAGACCATGCATCCTAAATTCCTTCCATACCTCCCCTTACACCGGCCGTGCAAAATTTTCAGGAAAGGCGTGCACAGAAAAGTTTTTTTCACAGTACTTTTTCAAGCTGAAAATATCATGCCACCTTAGCATTTTTCTATCTGCCTAAAAGTTCATGATGGCAGAACTGGCACAAATCCTTCAGTCTATCAACAAGCCGCAAAGGTAGTCTCATCACTGGATCGCCATCAGAACAAAATTCTTTGGGAAAACTGACTGTGTTTGCATATTTTGTCTGTTGTACAGTGCTCTGTAAATGCTGTCCCCATCAGATTTCTGCATTTCTAGGTTGAAAAAAAAAGATATCACAATTTGACAGTTCACACAGATGAAACCAATGATGATAAAGGCTATTCTGATTCTGAGCACAGTGCACTGTAATGTCAATGAACAAATACAAATTTAAATAACAGCAATAGCACTTTCCTCTTTTGTCAAAAGATAGATTTGTTGATATGACTTTAAATTAATAATATTATCGCAGAACTATACCTTCAAAACTGAGTTTGTACCAATTAATAGATTACATTAACTTGTGTTATCAAAGCCATAACCTTCTACGTATTCTAGAGAAATTATCGAGGTTTGCGGCACAACACACTATATTTCAAAGAAAGAATTGGAGATTACATGGATCAGGGAATGCATTATGTGAATTTATTAACATGAACAAGATTAGGTCAGTGAAACCTCATATCTAATAATTGCTAATCCCTGATCATAATGTCAAAAACAAAATAAAACTAACAAGAAGAGGTTTGGCAGACCAAATGCTACAGCATAATCAAAAAACAATCTGCCTAAAGTCAATTTCTAATGGACTGCGCCGAACCATTTTACAGTGTAAAAGTCAGCAAGTGTCAACATCAGTTAAGAAAAGACTTGTGAATGCCAGTTTGATGCAGCAGATCAGAGGGCGTCAGGAATATTAGTTGAAAGTTGGTAAAAATGGAATTTAGTATTCAAAGTTATCTAAAAAGAGATTTCCCCAGAGCAAAAACATTGAGAAGTTTAATAAGGTTATTATTTTTACTGATAGTGTTTATCTATGTCTGTATCCATCTATGCTTTGTTAATCATGTTTAACATTTCATCATGCAAAAATGGTCCTGAGCTGTTTTGAACTTGTCCCCGAATAGAGTTACACTCACAATGTACAACGCACATACAGTAAAAACTTTCCAATGTGGACACATAGGCCCAGTAATCCTTCTAAGCCATTTAATTCCTCATCGGCCCACAGACTTTTTGAGATTTGCTGGGGCTTTTGGTTGCACATATATCGCATGTCCAGATCTCTTCTACCCAAACTGGCAATACGCACTCTAGTAGGTCATATCAAATACCTATCTTTTTTCATCTGACATTTTGAAATGCATCCCTTCTTCCCAGCTGTTTTGACACTTATAAAGGATCCTTTGGTGCTTTAGATTTTGTACACAAAAATCGTTTTTTGTAAGGGCTTTTTCCTCTCTCTGTCATTTGTTACAATTTGGTGGCAAAGAGTCTTTCAGATCTCCATCAGAGGTCTTCAGTTCCTAGTAATAGTATTGTCTGCTTAGATAAGTCATAGTTAGTGATTATAGATGCAAACTGATTGCATTGATTGTATGCTATCTGAGATTGCTCATTTCTTACAATTAGCATTGTTTTTTTCAGCCCTTTTTGTCTCATTTGCAACAACACTCAGCTTTCTTCTTTATTTATGCATTCTTTGTGCTCTCATTGTTTAATTTTTTTTTTTTTTGCAATAGAACTGCCTCTTTCTCTTTATTTCCACCAAATGTCTTGGCCTTGCTCCCTCTCTAGCCACCTACACCTTTTTGATGTCTGTGTTCATTTTCATTCTCTCTCATTCATCTCTGCTTTGTTGACTACTGTCACACTTTCTTCTTTTTCTTCCTTTCCTTTCAGTTCTTCACTCCTCCCTAAAATATTCTGCAATATTTGTCATTGACCCACAGCTGCAGGATATTTTTGTGAAGATAGTTAACGCCGATGAAACCCAAGGCAAAGTATTACAATAAACAGCACTGGTATCCAGCTAATAAAAACAATTTGAGGCCAAAAGACCTTTATATACATACTCTAATCAACTAAAAGCCACCCATATGGAGTGCAGTGTTGCTGAGAAGAGCGAAAATGTAACAACACATGAACATGAAAAATACCGGGGATCTCTCATAAGGATGTGAAGAGCAACGAACAGTGCAAGGGGAGAAAGGAATGAGAGAGTGGGCTAAAGAATTGGTAATACACTCCCTTGGCGTACAGTGAGCTGCATGGAGGAGCCAGATAAGACACCCTAGCCCCTGCTCTGACTGCTGGAGTAAAGCTTCTCCACCGACGCAAGCAATGACTGCAAGGCTTTTGCCAGCACTTCACTCCATCCATCTATAGCCCAGTGATGCCTCTATTACAATGGCTGCCCCACAGCTATGTGGGCCCGCGCCAGCTGCACAGGCTTATAATTAGAGGAACCATGAAGTGTCCTGGACACTGGCAATTGATCTGACTGACAGTCCAATATTTCCACAAGGGAAATAAACCTTGGTTTGCCACTGAGGCAGAACTCAGAATGGGGGCACAGACTAGAAGTGTTGTGAATATAGATATTTAAAAGGTAGAAAATAAAAGCATGGACAACCAGAGGGGGCATTTATGAATTTGGGGAAAATTTTAACTATTCCACAAATTGGGCTTTTGTATCAGTCTGTAAAGGAAATTTTGAGGTCGACTGCACTTGAGGATGTTTTTTTGGACAACTGTGTACGTGTATATCTAGCGATATGTGATTGGGAGCAACACTTCCCACACTATATTCAAGTACAGTAGATATGCGTGTGAGGCACATTTGCATCTCGGGAGGAGAACAAAACTTAACAATGTCAAACCCATCTTCTTTTCTGTCTCTCAGAAAGTAATATGTTGTGTGGTGACAGTTTTCCAGGGTAAGACTGAGTGCTGTTTGCAATAAATCCAGGGCAGCCTGACAAATACATAGGTTTGTGTCGACATTTTTGGGTTGTTCTAATGTTTCCTTCTGTTGTTTCCTTGCAAGCTCTGGGGAGGCGTTCAACTTGACAGAATCACTACAGTTCCCACAGGTCTACCACAAGGTCACATGCCCTGAGAGAGAAAGAAAGACAGCTGGAGAGAGAAAATAATAAAAATGAAGCAAAAGAGAACAAGAAATATTTTTTAATACTGTAAAAGCAGTAATTTACACGTGTAATGCTCTTCATAAGTTACCCACAGTGATAAAGACAATACCATTCATTTAGGCAGAGAGATATATTTTTATAATTCTTCAGGTTGTATGCACAGATCTATAAAACAAAGAACCAAAAATATGATGACTGTTGAAGTGTTGATTAGAAATTAGAATAGGATCCCAAAATAATGCTCAACTACATTATAAAAATTTGTATATTGTATTTCAGCTTATGACTACATATCTATCGTAATATATGATTTCGGTCATTATCTATGCAATTTATTCCTTACAAAGGCATGCACAGGAGTCAACTCCAGTTGGTAGTGGGTGAGAGGCAGAGTGCACCCTGGAACTGGGCCCCATTTAATCATGGCTGCATATAGAGACTGCAACAATTGCCAGTCACTGAAACAACTACAGATCCATTAAAGTCCATTTCCTCCAATATGGTTTTGATCTGGAGGAAGAAGCAGGAGAACCCACAGAAAACCCACATAAGCACAGGGAGAACAGGCAAAGGTCAAATTGAAAGGTTCCAATCTGCTGCCAGATTCGACACTAAACCTTCGTTCTTTTGAGGTGAAAAAAAACAACTTTCTACTGACCAAGACCACAACAACAATAATAAAATGGAGCAAAACAAGCTGCATATATCACAATAGAAGGGAAGAGACTGATATTAGAGAAATTAGGATGGTACATCCTTTCAAGTTATTCATCTCTTTTAAGACAGCCCTTAACTATTATTTGATATTGAAAAGCTTTAGAAACAGAATATGTGATCAATTCAGATGCTCTTACACCTTGGATTTCAAATTCTAAATCCTCAGACTAACATTTATTTACTTGTCGTGTCTGTGTTCATATAGTAAAACCGTGCTGCTTATCAAACAGACATAAGGCTGGTCTGTAACAATAACATCCATTTTTCTGCATTTATTTTCTTTTGATAAAGCCCTTGAGAGGCAATGGAAAATTCAGTATGGAGTCTCTGTATCATCTGAGATATATTGCAAAGTTGAGATTATTCTTTGTTTATTTCTCTAGCTTTGATTTTCCAGTTGTTTTTTTTAGGTAATTCTATGTCTCTTTCCGTCATTAGGTTTTGAACTATTTATTTTTTTCCCACTAATTTATCCTGTAATCAAACATCCTTCCCTCTTTTCATCCAATGCTCCTAGAGTCATTCCTGTCTTGTAATGTTTTCTTCCATGCCTGAGCGGCCACAATAGTATTGTGGAGATTCAAAGCAGGCACCCACTGAGAGCTTCATGTGTCATCTGCCAGGGTGACAGTAATGCACTATTTCTTTTCATCTTCGAGCAATGCCTGCATTATCAGTGTATATGATATATGGTAAGAAAATACAATATTTATGGTCCCTTTCTCCCTTGTGAAATGAAAGAGGCCTCAGCCAAACAAACAATCTGCTCTTTCTTCTCAGGGCAACTGAGTAGGTATATCAAAGGAGAGTAAAAAATGCCATTAGGAGCATTGTCTGTCTCTGCCAGGTCACAGGACGGATGGCTTTCTTAAGCCAGAGCAGTGGTATCATCTGTGTCACTGCAGTATTCATGATCAAAACTTATTGTCATGATGTGATGGTTCTGCATGAAGCCATGGATGAGTATGGACAATACACTGTGATTGAGCTTAGAGAAATGCTTGGTATGTATGAGCCTGATATAAAACAGTATTTAAGGCTGACAATGCAGAATGTTAATAAGTAAGTGTTAATAATGTAATGTTAATAAGTAATGAGAATAAAAGTTAAGTTGTTGTTTTTTTTGGGGGGGGGGGATTTTACTTTTTTTTTCCCAACAACCTTTTCTTGATTTTTCATTCCTTTTTATTTTGGTTATTTTTTTAGTTTGGCTACTAAAGATTTACAGCATTTTTTGCTGCATTATTGCCAATACAAAAACATAAATAGACATGTTTTAATGAAACATCACTCTGTTAGGAAGCTATTTCTTAATTGTTAGAGTGGCTACATTTTTTGTCATATTTTCACCAGTATACCAAATAATACTACCCATACTTCGGCTTATCATATTAACATATCTGTCCTCATCCCATTTTGTCTCGATCTTGACACTCAACAGGCCTGCTCCATGAATAGAAATTATTTAAAACTAAAGAGCACCAACAAGCGACATTTTCTAGGAGAATAATTGGATAGACCAACACAAGAGAACAGACAGGAAAAGTCTAGTTTTGTAATTAAACGCAATAATCAAAGAAACTGAGAGAGGCATTTAAGTACTAAGCTGAATTCAGCTGAATTCAAAGATGTTAAAAAAGGCATTACAGATTAGCTACAATGGTCAGATACATACTGTTTGAAGAAAGCTCAATATCCATGATTGACATATTGATCACTCTTCATCCAACAGGTCTTTCTTCCAACTATCAGTCAGCTCCAAACAACATAAGTTTAGTAAAGTTTTAAAAATAGTGTATTTGCTTTCCTCTTTATGGAAGGTCTTTCTTACTCTAGCTTTTAAAGGGTTTTGACTTTGTTTCATTGTAGAGCACCTGGTGATCTGTCGTTAGTTTTGATAAAACAATCTCTATAACTCAACACAAAATCATTTACTCATTTGATCTTCTTACTGACCATTTCTTCGTCAACATAGTCAGTAATATATACTGCTTTATGAGCAATTTGGTACTTGTTAAGTGTTACTCTAAGCATTATCATCTATATAGTGTCACTACTCATTCATGTTCCACGTAGCACAGTGACAGTAAATCCCTAGTGTCAGCATTACGCACTCATCCCCCTGGAAACCGAATACTGTCATGGATTTGTGATATTACAATGACTTAAGATTGTCAACTCAATGAAGAAGCCTAGTTCAATCAAAGTAGTAAAGTCTTTTGGCTATTCTATGCATTATTTGTTAAGCTATTCCCACCTTGCATTGTAAGTTGAGCTTTTTAATAAAGGTCACACAATTTGATTCCTCCACGTGCGCTACAGTTTTGCTTCTTCAATTATGACATATATTTGGTGGTAACCTCTCTGTTATTTAAGTTTATTTGACATTTCGTCTCCAACATGATCTATTGTTCTTACTCCTATTAGTTTCAAGCCCTACCAAATGTAACAATATAGCCTTTTGCTCTAAAATTGTCAGTTTTTGGATGTAAGTATCTCGAATTGAGCTAATGGCAGTAACATCCTCTGACCACAAAGCTTGTGCACATAGCAACTGGCTGTGCAGAGCTTGAGGTCTATTTGTCAGGAACAGGGCATGACTAAAAAGGACAGCACTGTCTCTCTGCATTAAAACTACATGTACAAGAATACAGGGCTCTCCAAGTGAATGGGTGGGACCAAAGGGATTTCATTTCTAATGCACTGGAGGGATTGCAAGGGAAAAGGGGTTCAGGGGCCAGAAATAAAGAAAAAAATCTAGACTGAAATAAAAAGTCAAACCTTTTTGATAATTAAAAAGTGTAAGCTTAATTGAAAGCCAATACGGTTATTTAATGTCCATAATCCAATGAATGCATTTTATTCTATATTTTCTATCTACTGTGTTTATGGAGATACAGGTTTTAATGAGCTTCTATGAAAATTATGCAGAGAGAGCAGAGCAGTGTAATGGAGAATGAGTTATGAGAAGTACATTAATAAATTACCCATTCTGTCTCTATTCATTCCATTCAGGAACTATTTTACTCATGTTGATGCGATGCCTTCATTCCAGCTTGGAATATGGTCTTAACATGAAGGTGCGTCAGATTAAATCCCTTTTTTATTTGGTAGGCATTGGCATTTTAATACAATTGGTTTATTGGAAAGCCTAGACTGTATTCACCTTTTTACAATGCTCATATGGCCTGTTAATGCATGGAAGAGGTATCTGCTGTTGAACAGATATATTACAGTGGAAACCTTCTCCCAAGCAAGTTATTACAAACACTAAACCATTAGCTGTTTGAGCTGGGGCTCACTCCTCCTTTCACTCTCCTGATCTCCTTACTGCTTTTTTCTCCAGAGAGCCTAAAATTAGGCACAACAACCCTGACACACAGAGACACAGAGAGCAGCAGCACACTAGCCCACACACATACTCGCCTGCGCTGACACAGGCACTCATGCACGCACGCATGCGCATGCACAAACACGCACTCATACACGCACACACGCACACACACAAAAAACATTAAGAGCACATCACCATAACAGAGACTTATGTCTCTACATATAATGCGGAGCAAATAGAAGCATTACAGAGCATTACATGTGAAATGTTTGAGATTATATTAGCCACTGATTTATTAGTTGTCAGAAAAAAATGACTTTATATTAAATTTACTAAAAAGCACAATAAATATATATGATGCAAACTGTCACCTTGGCCTAAACAGGACAACAGAAAAGGGATCCCTTTATCACCAATGCAGAGTTATTATATTAGTGAACTATAGCTATGTAAGCAGATCTGAATGAAATTATTTCTTTCCTATTTGAAGGCTACATTCTGGCTCTAAGGAGGCCTGCAGCGCTCTACACCTGGGGTCCTGTGAAGAGCATTGCACAATCGACAGAAGAGAAAAATGCATTTGAGATGCAATGATGGAAATATGAGGGAGATACAGAGAAATAATGAGAGAGCGTTAGGGAAGAGATAGAAAGGGAAGAAGAGAACCGAAGAATGAATGTGTGTTCTTTTAGAAAGTCTTGAAAGATGTACCCAACCCATCCATAAATATTGTCATTATTATTTGAACTACAAATGCATTTACTGAAACACTTGAGTAGCACAATCAAACAAACACATGGACTAAATTTTTGGTCTGTCACCAGGTGGAGTTCAAAAATCCGGTTATATTCAGCCCTACACGGGCTCAGGTAATTCAGAGGAGTTTGAAAGCGTGACAAAAGGCATAAATCAAAAGGTATGCATTTCAGTTTTTACAGAGGCTGAGCTAAAATTACAGCCAGAAAAGCAATTACTCATTTCTGAGGCTGTCAAATCAAATAACAAATGTGTTTTACACAAAAGACAGAAGGCAGTCTACTAGGTGGGTGTCATAGCATGCTAAATTTTAGCCCTGAGGTGGCAAGAATTGTTTGGTCTCACAATTTTTTTTCTTTTTCCTACAGTTTTGTCAATCTACTGTTGAGCACGATGAAGACACATTTCAGCTAAGTTTACTAGTATTGGATTGTGGATGACTGCTCTTATTGGAAATTGTATCTCTGTCTTAACAACCAGCAAAAGTGAGACAGTAAATAAGTTAATGACATTTAGACATGGTCATTATTCATATATAAAGGGAACATAGCATTTCAACAAGTAAGAAAACTCTCCAATTCAGCAGACCATTTCAGAACCATGGATAGCAGAGACCATTAAAAACAGTATCTGATAAAAAGCCACATTGCTACATCATTTAAACTTTGCTGCTGTGTGAACAACCTGTGATTTTCTCGTGAGCCAACTAACGAGTATGCAAATAAATAAAATTAAATAACAGGCTACAAAAGAATATAGCCTTTTTTGTTCAAAACCTCCGCTCCAGCTAAAACCTCCATCTGTTGAAATGTATTCCCGAGGTGCCGCTTGAAACTGTGAACACCCACCTTCAGAAATTTCTGCCAGGAGAACAAAGACAAATATTTCAGAACCCCCTATGTACCTTTCGTACCATGGTGCATGGAGAAGAGAAAGCGTTTCCCCTTGCTAAACATATGTGCTTGATGGAATCTGTGGGCTAGGGAAAGCTCAAGATTCAACGCTTAACTGCACCACAGCTGAACAATAAAATGGCAGCCTCATCTCTTATCATTTCTCCTTAAGCAGAAGATTATTCATATTTCCACAACAGATAGTCTCATCTTTCAAGAAATATTTCCATATATTTTAGACCAATACTGAAAATACCATGGCATGAATGACCCCATTCATTTTACAATAGCTATGTAAAAGCAAACCAAGAAGAGCTTTAATTATAGTGAAACCAGTGATTCAGTGTGTATTAAATCCTCATGTCCCCAGTTCCCTCCTGTCAGCAGTAGTCCCCATAAACATTCACACCCTATCAAATAAAAATTCTATACAATAATAACCACAACAGCAACCCCCAGTACATTTGTATTTATAGTTAACATCAAAGGGTAGAGGCAATGCATTCAAGCCCACTTTAGCTCAAGGGGGAAAGCCATTACCAGAGTTTCTCAACAGGAGAGCAACGCTGCCTTCATCCTGCTACCCATGGCAAGCTGAAATAACCCATCAACTGTGTTCTTCAGTCAAACAAAGACATTTAATGTGAAGCAATGATCTTAATTTGACTCAGTATGACCTCATGGTGAACACTGACAGGGCCAAAGGCCCTTCAGTTTTTACTCTCTAGATTTAAAAACACATAATCCAAAAACTGCCTGTGACAGCAGTTTACACACACACACACACACACACACACACACACACACACACATACACACACACACAAAGGACTGTGGCTCATAGCTGCATGCATTTGCAAATGTAAGTAAAAATGTAAAGATAAATTATCAAAAACATGTTCTCACATCACCCTTTTTCAGAATAATGCATCTTCCGGAAGAATATATAAATGTATATATACACTACATGCATATCATACATTGAAAACCAAACCATTATGGAAGGAATCGTCAAGCACCAATATGCTTGGATTTATCCAAGTCAGTCACATAAGTTTGTATCAATAACAACCAAAGTTCAATAAAAGGAACACAGAAAAATAAGACAAATTCAAAAGGTCTGCGTTTACAGCTGTCTTTGAAATCAATTTGCATTCTCACATTTAAGAAATCCTTATTAATCTATGTGTCAACCCACAGTGTACACCAGAAAATAAAAACACTCAAAATGCATGAGGACATCTATTTTGTGGTGACACTAAGTGATTCCATTTACCTCTGTCAGATGAAATCCATTAGCAAAACTAAAAACTGACACTTAGAAAGTCAAAAACACATTTATGTTGTGTCACAACAGCATGACAGAGTGTATTGGTGGCTCAAAATTATATCTATCTTCTGTAGAAATTTGTAAAAGTTGAAATCAGCTAAGAAGCAGTATTTAAATGTTTGTGTTCTTCTAAGCCTCAGGACCAGTTTATGCCCCTGGTGATGATGACTGTGAACACAAATACAAAACTTGATTTATTCAAACCAGAAGAAGAAAAAAAGGAAAAGCAGCTATAAAAAAACAACAAAACAATAAATGTTTTTTTTACTAAGATTTCAGGATAACTTGTGTTTGAGTGTGTCAATCAGCTGCCTTAAGCCTAGTCTTTCAATCTGTAAGACCCTGTGTCTCTGTATCTAAAACAATAAGAGTGGATGTATCACCAGGGGCTTTGCAGTTCTCCGTAATGTGAGTTAATCTGGCCACTGTCACATCAAACATAGGGACAACGCAGGTGTATGTAGATAGTATTAATAGAAACTTAGCCTGTCTGTCCCTTTGGGCCACTCTCTTGCCTTTTCAATTGTATTGAGGCAGAGAGATAGGCAATCTTCAAACCCCACTGTGTCTCTCTGTATCGACCATTTCTCCCCTACAGCCCGAGAGGCTTCTTATTAGAAAGGATTTGTCTTACAAGCTCTGTGTACTGCGACTCTGAAAAAAATGAAAATAGAAATTGGGGGAGAAAACATGGTTCTTGCAGTGGCCTCTTTGCTTTAAGATTCCTTTTTGACTTAGGATTTTCAACAGTTACGCAATCTTTTTAAGCTAATCCATTTGCTGACCTTCCATTGTCACAGATGTCATAATGCCTGACTGATAGTCCAACATTAATATATTAAACATGAACATTGCACTGGCCACTTTCACATATAACTCTGGCAATGTCATTTTTCTCATTTATTGAAAGAGAGAATATCTCTTTGTCTGCTTGGTTTGCAGCTAAAAAGTGTGGCTTTAAAGCTAAGTGATCCTGTGTTATGATAAAGCAGGTCTAAGATAGGGCATTTTTTGATATTTGTAATTTGTTATTTTCTTTTAGCAGCTTCAAAGCTGATCCTTGGATAACCTGCTATCTCGTCTGCCTTTATTACTGTATGTCCTATTTTTGTAAGCTTTAGCCAGACCACTATCAACTATCTTCAGCAGGCTTAGGGAGAGCTGCAAAAGAAAGTCATGATGGCAAAGAGTGAAGAAAAAAGTGAGAGACTGGAAGAGGGCGAAAGCCACAGAAAAGGCTTTTATTTTCTCTTCTTTGCCACAGTGTAACTATAGCTGGCCATCCTATACCCAAAGGGCTTTAACTATGAATGGACCTTACAATAAATCTGGCATTACCAGATTCTGGTCATTCAGCAAACACAGACTAAGTGCTTTTAGAAGTGTCAGTGGATGTGACAGACTTTCACTGCACCGCTGATGAATACCCATTCATCTTGTCTGAAGTCAGTTAATGGTCCCCTGTAGAGTTTAAACTGCTAACAATCATTGTTTTGTATATATATACCATTCCTCACTAACACAGATTGTGCAGCCTTTAGGATTAAAAAATATCCTACAACATTTGCAAATCCCACACCATAAAACCGTCACTTTTTTCCTATCCAACTAATGGAAATTACAGTCATACTCTCTGTGACTCTGGCATGGCATTACCATGCATACTATATCAGAAAATGTCATACAAGCAATACAAAGACCACTGTTTACCAGCTCTCCAAATTACATTTAAGCCCATCAAATAGTCAAAAAAAAAGCGTAGGGTGAAGGTACAGGGCTGGAAAGGTTGATTTGGAGTGAGAGCCAATGAAGGACTGGTTTTAGGCTGCACAACATTCCCAGTCCCTCCTGTGGCTTAGCAGTATTCTTTTAGGTATGTATTTATAATACCATGGGAAAAGCATATCCAAAAGGTGAGTGTGTAAAAGCCAACTTCTATTAATGTGATATAAATTTGTAAGCAATTATGGAGGTGGCGTGTCACAGGAGGTAGAGCGATTGTGCTTGGAACTGAACATCCCTGGCTTGATTCGTGGCTCCTCCTAGTGTGTCAAAGTGTTGATGAGGAAGACACTAAAAACCTAACTGCTACCTTGGTGCTGCTAGATGGCAGCCAAATGCTCATGGTTCATCCATGATGGGTTAAATGCATAGAAGAAATTTCCCCGTGAGGGATCAATAAAGTATAAATTATTATTGTAAAATTTTTAAGGGATTTGAGAATGTAAGGCTGTAGTTTGTTGACAACAACATTGAATAGAGGGAGATGGAATGTTGAAAATAGAAAGAAGAAAATGTGTGTTGAGGGGGGGGGCAGAGCGCACATATTTTGATGGACAAAGCAGAAGCCTTGAAAAGCCAGACAGGCAGACAGACACATAGATGCTGGCAGATGGGAAAAGAGCACAAAGGCAGACAAGCAAGCTATATGTGCTGTCCCTGTGTCATACAGATTGATAGATTCATAAATAATAAATCAAGAAAAACATATAAATAAATATATCGTCTCACCCTCTGTCCTAGTACATAATCGACAGTGTCTGTGCACATCTTTTTCTTAGGTTTGTGTTTATTTATCGCTGCCTATCCATTTTAGTGTGAGTCTCGTTCTCTCTGTCTACATAAACTGAGGTAAGGGGGCCAGGCTAAAAATCATATTTGTTTATAACACATTGAAGTTTACACAGCAGTTCTTCTTTGGCATTAATGGTCTATGGGCTTGCCTGCATGTAAATCTGAATTTTCTTCAGCAAAGTCCAGCACTATATAGGAAATGTGTAGAACTCACTGAGTAGATCTCTGCAGGAAGTAGCAGACTGCTGTTCGCCCCGGTGGGCCTTGAGCCTGCTGCACTGAAACTTCAACCTTATATGCTGATTGTGCAGGTAGAAGAAAAGCACCTTTTATCATGTCATTTGTTATGCTGCTTTGTTCAGTGATGCTCTTTGGTTGTATAACATTTTTATATATAAAATTTAGGGACCATTTTATATTACGCCAATCGATCTGCAGCCTTTAAGCTAATAATAGCAGGTATACATAAAGAGGTGAGAAAATTTGTGATTTGGACCCTTGTGATTCTAAACCCCAAAAGATCCTCATGTGATGCTGGGGCCAGTCAGCCCACCCATTCTTCTTTTACAATTAGGTTCAAGTTTAGAGTTTCATTACCACGACCCTCAAGATGCATTTTCCCTCAGTGCTCATTGCATTCAAACTAATTTTTCAAGTCTAGCTGTCCTGTTTCTTTTACTGTCATCTTCAAAATCCATTCACCCTCAGTTCTCACAGTTTTCAAAGTAATCTTTCAAGTAGTCCTAAAAAGGCTAAATATCCCCTAAGCGCTTTCCCCACACTCTTTCATTCTTTTAATGGTTTTCTTCCATTAATTCTATGTTTTACAGCTTGGCCATCATCACCTGCATTTATGTATATGTTTATGTATTTCCTTCATATTAAAAGAATATCTCCCATTGTCAAAGTGTGATAACCATAAAGACCTATTAGATGATTTGCTCTAATGAATATTGAACTATTGAGGTTACTGTATTGTAAGTGTTTAGTCTGCTCCTAATTAAAAAAAAGAGAGTATGAATATAATAAACTGGCAAAATAAAAAGAAATTTGGTTTGATTCCACACAGTTTTAGACGACCTTACCCTATTATGCATAAGCATAGCTTTCGAGTTTTTCAGCCTATCACCTATGTGTTTCAGGGATGTAAGGTTTTGTTTTGTTTTTGTTACTTTTTTTGAAAAGGGGTTATATTTCAAATGTCCATTGTGTAGCCCACGTATTTGACCATTTCCAGCCATTATCCAAAAACCTCCAGTATCTGCTAATTTTCACCTTTCACTGTTGTTGATATTTAATGTTAATATTTTACTACTTTCTGAGCGGGTCCAATTACAGCCTGTTTAGACAACCTTAACTCTCTCCTCAAATGAAAAATCTTTTTGAATTTGATTTAATTAAGTTATAATGAAATATAGCCTTCCATCCATCCATCGTCTGCCGCTTATCCTGCACTCAGGGTTGCTGGGGATGCTGGAGCCTATCCCAGCTGTCATCGGGCGAGACGCGAGGTAGGTCACCAGTCAATCACAGGGCCACATCCAAACAACCATTCACTCACTCATTTGGGGCAATTTTCCAATGAGCCTGCTGCATTTTTTTTGGACGGTGGGAGGAAACCCACACAGGTATGGGGGCAAACATGCAAACTCCACTCTTAAAGGTCCCCTTTTCGAAATCGAACCAGGGTCGTTTGTGCTGTGAGGCCACTGCGCCACTGTGCCGCACTAAGAATAATCTTATTAGATGTATTTCTTTCCAGCTATTAAAAGCCCTCCTTTCATAGCAGCTTGTAATTGTTAATCACTTCTATAAAAGTTCTTCTTTTCATAGTGCTCTTCCCCTTCCTGAATTCACTCTTTCATTCACCATTAGTTCCATTAATTTGCAAATGTGTAAAATCAAAACAATCCACTTGTAATTTCCTGCCCTCCTGGTTTTTATCCCACACCTCCTTATTGGGATAATTAATGCCTCTGAGCACCCTGGCATATGCAGTTGATATTACACAGCTTCTCCAGACTTCACTCAGATAGATGTTTAGATTTTTTATCCAGTAATGAAACCTCAGCATACCTCGCAGCATCGATCCATCATCTGCCGCTTATCCTGCACTCAGGGTTGCAGGGGATGCTCGAGCCTATCCCAGCTGTCATCAGGCGAGGCGGGTACACCCTGGACTGGTCGCCAGTCAATTGCAGGGCCACATATCCAGACAAACAGCATTCACTCACTCACTCATTGGGGTAATTTTTCCCAATTTCTTTTCCAATTAACCTGCTGGATGTTTTTTGGACTGCTGGAGGAAAACGGACAAAACCCACACAGAACATGCAAACTCCACACAGAAAGGTCCCCTGTCAGAATTGAACCGGGGTCCTTCATGCTGTGAGGCTGAAGCACCAACCACTGGGCCACCGTGGCGCCCTACCTCGCAGCGGTCTTGCCATTTTTTTTGTGTCTCTCTAAAGATTCCTGTGATAAAAGATACATCTTCCTCAGATTTGCTCTGATCCTCTCCAATGCCAGCATCCTTTCTTACTGTTTTGTGTCTTCCTGTCCTCCCCCCTGCATTTGGATCATTGGACCTGTGTTTTGTAAATAAAGTGCTTACCATTAACTCAGACGTCTCGTTGTTTGTTATTGTGCCCTTCTTCATCAGACAGCTCCATTCCTTTTTCTCTTATCTAACCCCCTTTCAATTCAAAATAACTAATTTCAAAGAAGGGATTTTGATGGAACCATGGTTTTCTCTCCAGTGCATGTTTATTCCTGCCCCATTGTTTTCCTAACTACTACCTCTGCATACTTGTATTCACTAAGATGTTCTTGAAATTCTTTTCATGGATTATGCGCCTTATATATAATTTTCAGAGCTTCCGTACACCTGGCATTTCTATATGGTAACATGCCTTTTGTCTTGCCTTTGCTTGTGGGCAAGGATTTTAATTCATTAATATCATAACTTCCTTGGTTGCACTATAAGTTGATTCTGCATCTGTCAGCTGCTTCAGGTGCCTGTCACATTCCTCCAGAAATTGTCTGTGAAATTGCATCTTCAAAGCTTTTCATTTGGAGATCATTACATATGCTTTCGTCACTCCCCACAATGTGCTGTGTCGATTAAAGTCCTATTCTCTTCAAGATATTGTTTCACATGGGCTGTTGCATTTTATATTAATTTCACTTTTGTTTCCACATACTGACAGAAAAAAACAATCCAATTTTAAGCTTTACTTAGGACTCTTGGTTACACATAGTGTCTGGTTTCTACATCATTTTAAGTTCTTCTACAGTTAAAGACTTGTCAATTACAAGTGATTTACATGTTCAACACAATAATAAATATGCTTAGTTACTGTATACAAACCAACCCCATGTGCCTGTTCTCACACGGTGGATCAGGTTTGACTGCTCCTTTTTCTCCTTGTAGACACAGTAAAACCATAACAGCCAACATAGTTACCTGATGTCATTTAGTATTCAATTCAATTCTAAATGGGATCTTTATCGCTCTTATCATAACATTTTTTTCGATACACATTTCCAATGTCAGAATTCTGTAGTGTGAAGCATCCCTAAGAAATTAAATTGAAGGCTAAAAGTGGATTTTACAGAACAATTATACTATGCAATTGCGGCATTACTCAACTATCGGTACATTTTAAAACAGATTTGGTTTCAGTATAAAGGCAAAGCCAGTAATATGCATGAGGCAATTTAGAAGATCCAGGTTGTCATGCATGTATGAGTATTTAGCTGAATTCAAAATGATACAGGAGTACAGAATTTAAAAAGTCAACACTGAAAACATTTTGCCATTCATAATCCACAATTCAAGCGATGTGATGAATGTTGTCAACTGCAACTGAATCAACATGGAAGAAAAACAATATTAAAGAAAATGTCCAGTAGGGAAGATCATAATATTGCACTGTGTTTTAGTGTGCATTGCGTTGATTGCAGAACAACGACAGCAATATTACTTAAATATACTTATATTGAGGTATAGTATATTGCTAGCGTGTATCAAACAGTTAAAGGAAAATTAGTTTCCCTCTTAATGACAATAAATTAATAATATTTGGGATGAAAAAACAATATTTCAATTTAAATTGTACAGGAAAAGGATAAGTGACACTTGCAAAATAAACTAATATGCCTCTTCAATACCATGGAAAGAATATTCTGAAAAACAAAGACTCTTGTCCTCTATGAAAAACACGGATTATCAGAGAATGTTCAGGATTAAGATCTGTTTGATTGCTTTCTGTTTTGTTTATTTTGATTTTCCTTCTGATTATTATTCAATCTTTTTATCAGCCAGTTCAGACATTCCAATCTGTAGCAGCACAGTGCTAATCTAATGATTACCTCTGGGATGTCTGTGTTCTTCACCATGGGATTCTGGAAAAGACAGACCACAGCTGTGTTCTTCTTAGTTAATTTATACTGAACAGGTTAAAACCACTAGTCCTGATTGGACAGTTGGGCTCACCATCAAGAACTCAAACTCTCAATTTCCGACTCTCTATATTTCCCTGTCTCATTCCTCTCATCTCATATTTAATCATTACAATTCAGTGATTCAAATGGGTTCATCTTGTTTACCATTCCTGAGTTTCCATGTCTACTCTTTTGCCCATCCCTCCATTTTTTTCCCTGGCTCTCACTCACTCCCTAATCCAAATTTATTGGGTCTTTTTCTCACTCCATTCCATATTCTGCTTTTCATGTCCAAACTGACAACACAGGCCCACCTCTCTTCACAAACCTTGCAGAAAGCTCAATAAAAATGCACATTGGCTAACGCAGCACAGTGGCTTTAAAATGTAATCTCAGAACATGCCCTATGCATGCATAGAACATTTGTGCAGGGTGCCATGGGTCGTGACAATAGTTATCATTCACTCTCAGCAAACTGACTGTCTCTTTTATATCCTCTCTCATACCTCTGTAAATGCAAATCAGTACCCCAGAGCCTCACTTTATTATTTGGTTGTAAAAATATATATGATAACAATATATCATTAAAATGCCGCCAAATTATTCTTATTATAAAGCAGAGGTCATTTCTAAACATGACAAAGTTGAATACTTTTATATAACGAGATACATATATGGACACACAAGTTCACATGTGTGGGGGGAATGTCAGCGTGTTCGTGCATTCCCATATACAATAAACCATTCTCTATATATAGCATTACTGCGGGGTGCCCACAAACAGCAAAACATGTAACTGATATGTGTATTAATTTCAGGAAACTAAGTGTGACTTACATGGGCTCTGAATCTTTGTGTACGGTGGCAATCAACCTGACACTAGCTTCCTAACCTCCTGCCATATGCCATTTCTCCTGATTCTCATTGTCATTTTTAAATTGCTTTTGCTGCCATTTTTAGAGCTTTCAGCTAAAACCTTAACTTTTCAATCAAGCACTAGTAATGTCACCATATGCTGTTCCGTGAAGCAGTTCTTCCAAAAGATATTTTTATTCGAGGATAGGCTGGACACCGAATCAATGTTGGACATGAATTAACAAATCATAGTCACACGTGTACACACACACACACACATACACACACACTCAAACACACACACAAACACCCTGCTCTCGTCTCTGTTCTTCACCATGGGATTCTGGAAAAGACAGACCACAGCTGTCAGACAACAATGGCAGCAGTGCATCAACATGTTCAACAACCTCTAATAGAGGGAAGTTTTTTTTTCTGGTGGCGCATCATCTCGCAACTCTCTGGTGCTCCACAGCGCCCCGCCACCACTTTTCTGCTTGACAAAGATGCTAGGTGGACAAAGGCCCTGGGAGAGCTCTACTGACAGCCCTTCTCTGCAATGCAAATACCCACTTCCACATGAGCAGGCCCATCAATAGCACTCCCTATACACTTGTAGTCTGTGTCATTTCCCCCAGGGATCCTCACACATATACATACACACTCACACTCTCATACGCTGCCCTTTTTCACTCTCTCATGTCTCATGCTGCTTCCCTTATCATGGCTGGGAAGAGAGCTCAGGCTTAAAACAAATCAGGAAGGCAAGCTGATGCATCGGTAGATGGAGGGTTGCCACGGGCTGTTTCCACTCAGGCCTCCTGTCAGTCAAACTCCTCCCCTTGCCCTCCAGCCATGTGTACTGTATTTCATTAGGCCTGATTTTTGCTGACAATTGCTGGCTGTCGTGCTGTGCAGCCCCCTTACACTCACTGTGGACACTACACCAAAGCACAACTAGATCTGCCTTACAAATGAGCCCCCTCTGCTTCCACAATAGAAGCGTGCCATTTCAGTCAAGCTCAGATACAGCACATGCTGAGTGGGTTTGTGCAGTACACTGACATACCAACACGAACAGGGAATTGGCTATTTCAACTTTGAAGGTATGACTCCAAGCTGCCAACATGACTGTGTCTAACTCTCACCCTAATATTGTTTACCTAAATGTTTTGTTTGAATTTTTTTTCCATATTCAAACACACATTCATAAATAACCTCAGGTTTAGTCAACATAATCCCTAACTCTATGACTTTTCCTTTTTGTCAGGGCAGTAAGAGCGACCTATGGATAATTTTTTTGCATCATTTCATTTAAACACCAGAGCAGATAGCACTCAGAACAGGGTTGCAGTGGCATCTGAGCGTCAATTGATTGTAACCATGTAATGTGAAATCAATTTATAACACTTTGCACTATCCTATTTTCTATTTTTTTATGAATTAATTTATTTTTCACCTGAACACAGAATCCCAGCTATAAATGAGCCATAAGTCAATATTTATTCAAAATGAATCTGTGGTAGAAATACTTAAAAACTTTAATCCCATATGGAATATATGTCCACAAGAACACAAGATGAGATAAGATTATGCTTGATTAGTCAACACGGCAGGATAT
Organism: Fistularia tabacaria; assembly: GCA_901007705.1. Lineage (NCBI taxonomy): Eukaryota > Metazoa > Chordata > Actinopteri > Syngnathiformes > Fistulariidae > Fistularia > Fistularia tabacaria. The sequence continues at coordinate 169,264 of CAAKHD010013293.1, read as the reverse complement.
TGAAAGAACATGAACTTTTGATTCCATGGGGTCAAAATAATTCAAGGTGACTGTGCCAATGAAAGGTACCATCAGAAAGAATCAGTCTGTTCTATAACCCATGATTAAGTTGAAACTATCTTGATCATCAAAAGCACTTGATATTTTTAAACTGTAATAATGTAAATACCAATTGGGATAAGAAATACTTAATGCTAATTAATGTATATAATTATGCAATGGCCTTATCTGAGATGGCCATCTCAAAATGACAACCCTAAACATTTGCAACCATTGGTTAGAATCAGGGCTGTAACACCCATGGTCAAAAATAACCCTACTAATTGCAAATACAAACACTGGCATACTCAAAACTCAGCCTGATAACCCAGATCCAAGCAGTGTCACATGACTAAAATTCTGAGACAGACAGCCAAGTAGTCTCCAGCCACAACCTGAAATAGGTTAAACAGACTAAAAATATAAAAAACATTAATAATTCAGCTTTTTTGCTAACCTGTACCTCAGAAAAAATAGCACACTTCTCCACGAGAAGTAGCTCAATGGGGAGGGAGTTCAGCAGATAATTTCTATATCCCAACCAATGTTTCCCCCTCAAGTGCTGGTTAGTGAGATGTGCTCTCAGCAGTATAGTCCCTCCTACTGGCATTCCAATGTTACCATCATTACTTTCACAAATGGGGTCAAAATAGGTCACATAGACTTTAGCAAAATAGATTAGCTGTTCCAATCGGTTGTTTTATCTTATATTAAAAAGCAGTTTAATCAAATTATATTCTTACTTTCTGTGCTTTTGATTTGTAGAAACAGTGAATATTAAAACAAGATCTAATGATGGAAATTATTTTAATGGTCTATGTTTAATTTGATGTTATTTATTGTTTGTCTAAATTCACTCCCTTTTTCAATCTCCCTGAGTAAAGGCTGCTCAAAATATTTGGGGTTTTCACCCATCGAAATGTAAGCTTCACAATGTTTGTTTGTGTGGGGGGGGATCATGCCAGTCAAACACATGATTTGCTCAGTAAAATAACACTCAAATGTAACAGCTACAACCATACCAAATGAAATGGCTGCAACGGCCAGACAAAGAAAGACAAAAAACATGAAAGGATAATACAACATTATAATGGCTCCACAGTTAGCTCCATGTCTATTTTAGTCTATTTATATCCAATCTGCTCCAGGGACATTTATGTGTATGTGCATGGGAGTGCACACACTAGAGCACACAAGCTATGTGGAGATTCATCTATTTTCTTTTGGACCACTCTGACTCACCTCTCTAATGGTGATATGCTCCATCAATATGACATTTCACCAGTTACGCTTACAAACACAGAAACACACTTAAAATATTTTTGATTGTACTGCCAATACAGCGTCTGCAAAATATTAGTATTCTTGTAAAGGGAAACTGTTATGGAACCTAAATTCATCAAAAAAAAAAAAAATTAGGAAAGTCTAGGATGATGAAAAATTTAATCATAGATACTGCAGGTTTTGTCACACCACTCTCCCATTCTATTCATCATCTTTGATGGCAGGGTAATCAGCCCAGGCACAGAACTGGTCACAAGCACTAAATTATCTCTTAGTATAAAGTAAAATGCTTTCTTTACCTTCCCATTTGTGTACCAATACAAGATATAAAAATCAAAGATCAGAAATAATAACCTTGACATCAGAGGCATTTTATGAAAGTACTGGTAAGTTTGTTTTTTGTTTTGAAACAAAACATTGCCATGATGGAGTGCATTATATTGAATTACAACATTTAGTCGGATATACAGCAAGATGGGCGGGAAGGATATTGGTAATTTAAAAAAAAAATGTAACACCCAAATCATGGTCGTGCATAATTTAAAGGGTAGAAATATTTAAGAATAAGAAGACCTTGACCACTTTCTCACTTTCAGAACTTCTACTTCTTTGTAATAATATTCCTGATCGCCCCCTACCCTCCCAAAACACACACGCACAAAGACAGACACAGACACACACAACTGCTACCCAGTGGCTAAATTCTAATGAGTCCCCTCTCTCTTGCTACAATGCCTCCAATCCTGCCAGCACCGATTGGCTTCATGCTGACGAGTCTGCTCCATTCCCACCCCCACCTCACTAAACACAAGTACACAGTGGGCACACAATAATAAAGCACAATCCACTCATACACCTCAAACCTTCACACAGTGTACCATTGAATTATTCAGCCTTTGCCACAGCTAGGACAACACATGAGCAAGCTTGGTTGTAGCTGATGAACAGATGAGAAGCATGCTGGCAAGAGGGTGAGCGTGTGTTATATTTGTGTCATGTACATCTGCACACCAAGCTCAGCAGAAGACAGGGCAGTTTAAGGAGTGTCAAGGAACAGCTTTGTGGCAAGACAGCCTCATTTCTACAGAACAAGGTTGGCCTCTTTAAGTACAGTCTCTTCTCCTTGCTCCTCATACATCCTATTATGGTGGGGTAAGGCACTAGTGCATAAACACAACTCCACATAAATAAATAAAAGTCATGCGCATATACGCAAACATGCAACCATCAACATGCACTCACAAAGCAGACCGAGTGTGTAAAGTAAGTGTGAGTGAGACAGCAGGAAAGACAGAGGCAATTGAGAGGGAGGGGATCTACTTAGAGTGTTGACACTGCAGGAGCCCACATGTGTGCCTGAGCATAATCTTCTCCCTGCTCTCATTGAGTTTCTAATGCGGGTGCTATTTCCATAAACCTGCCTCCTGAATCACTGCCAGCCTCTTAACCCCCCCCCCCTCCCCCAGGTCGAGGGATAGGCCAACTAATACAGGGAGTAAATGTATGTAACAGATTTTTTTTCAGCAATGCTGCTCTGTGACAATTATTGTAATACACATTGCTAGCACAAAAAAAACCTCGAGGAGGTACGTTTTCCTTTGCCACAGTTAATGGACATGCTGCATTGACTTGGATTATGTCTTGGATCTTCTGGATTTGAGAACTGAAAAAGAGAGGAGTGAGAATTTGAGAGAAGTCAGAGGAGGAGGGGGATTTAGGGAGGAGAATGGGTGGTTGATGGTCTGAAGGGTGCAAGATTTTGTCACGATATAGAGCCTGGTGGAGTAAGTCTCTTGTGGACTTGTGGGGAGAGCTGTCACACTCACAGGCATGCATGCCAACTGTTGGTACTTTTACCTTTTGTTTTTTTAGACAGGATCCCCTTCAGGATCCCCTAAGGAATTGTATAGGTTATGATGGGTTGAGCCCAGAACATAAAAAACATATGAAAGAAACCGCATGCACAGACACAAAAGCACTGCACTGGTTATGTAATATAGATAATGCTGTATCTCTGTGAGCAGCCAACAAAATAAACTGTCTTGAGACTGTGGTGGGTGGTGTGTGATCATTGCAAGTTGTCATGTGTATATGTTTCTGTTCCAACCTTTGTAAGCTTCTTTCTGTATCTACAAAGAGTTGGAAGCAGTGGAGAGCCACCTTACAATTTACAGACACAGAATGAAGCAAAACACCAGGTAACCTGTAAGAGCTTCTCCTATTTGTTGGTCAAACTCATGTCGGTTATTTGTGCCCCAAAGCTTTCTATCACACTTCTCTAAAGTAATATATCTTCCTGGATAGTACAGTTTCATCAGTTTTTACAATTACTTCCAGAATATAACATGGATAATTACATTTAAAAATACCTGTTTTTCTTCTAAACCTAAGAAGAAGTTAGTTATTAAAAAGGGATATATTTATCTCTCCTCTGGCAAATAAATGCATGCAGGAAGATAGGATGTTTTATTATGCTGCAATCATGTTTTGGTTTGTTTTTTTAAACTGTACAAATCCATCCATTTTCCACAGCTTATCCTACTCAGGGTCACAGGGGATGCTGGAGCCTATCCCAGCTGCCATCAGGCGAGATGTGCTTACACCCTGGACTGGTTGCAAGTCAATCACAGGGCCACATATACAGACAGACAACCATTCACTCTCTAATTTGCACATCAGGGCAATTTTCCCCTTTTTTCCCATTAACCTGCTGCATGTTTTTAGACTGTGAGAGAAAACTAGAGAACTCGAAGGAAACCCACACAGACACGAACAGAACATGCAAAGTTCGCACAGAAAGGTGCTGTGATCTGAAGCGCTAACTACTGCACTGGTTTTAACTTAATTTCTCAATTGATTTAAATTGCATATTCACACGAAAGAAATTCATAATGCTGAGATGAAAGCTTGAGGTTCTCTGGGAATAATTAGGATAGGATCAGGAATGAGTCTGTCAAAGGGACAGGACAAGTTAGACGTTTCGGAGATAAAGTCAGAGGCAAGACTGTGATGGTTTGGCATGTAAAGAAGGCATGGTGATTGTCTGGGTAGAAGGATGCTGAGGCTGCAACCGCCAGGCAGGAGACTTCGAGGAAGACCAAAGAGGAGATTTATGGATGGAGTGAAAGAGGACATGAAGGTAGGGGGTGTTAGAAAAGAGGATAAAAAGAATATGGTTAGATTCAGGCAGATGATTTGCTGTGGCGACCCTTGAAGAGAATAGCTGAAAGGAAAAGAAGAATACAAAAGACTCAAAATGATCAACATCTATATAAAGCTGCAGACACAAAAAAAGGTACAAGTGGTAGTATGGCTGTGCTAAGATGTCACTGAGGCTGCTACAGTGTTTGTGTTGGATTATGGTGTCACTTCTGTTTCTTTGCATTCTTTGCATAACTCTGACTCTAAATGGATTTGCCTCTACTTAGTAGCTACATATATCCAGCAAAAGTAATAACAATAGAAAATTGTCTGAGGGAAGGGGACAGTATGAAAAAAAGACAACATTTAGATTACAGCAGTGGTCTGAAGGCCTTGCTGTACCTGCATAGACAAGGGGCAAAAGAGGACACCGTTCAGGAAAAACACCATCCTAGCTGCCCCAGTTCATACAGAAGTGGGGGAAAGACAGTTTTATTTCCCCTCTGTCAGGATTTACAGGTTATACGCAGCAGCAGAATCAGAGTCAGTGCCACCCCTAATTTTGACACCAGTATTGCCCATGTCCCCTGTTCTACATTACCTTGGTATTTTATTTGTGTGTAGTCAGTTGATGCTGCCTTTGTTTCCTTGCCCACATGTCTAAGTGAAGTTGAAAGGAAGGGAACAGGGGAGCGGCATTGAATGTGATGCCTGACACTCATCAACGCCTGCGTGTTATATTTATATGACACGCTATGTCTCAAGAAGAGAAGCTGCAGCGGAACTGTAGGAGAGCAAGGAGATGGGAAACAGGAGAATGCTGGATGGACAGAACAGGATGGTAGGGAAGTCAGCAGGGGGGTGGAAGCAAGATTGAAAGGTACAAGAAAATAATTTTATTATGCATGTTGACTCAAATTCAGTGAGTGCATTAAAGTGTTTGCACAAGAAGCTTTTAGACTGGTGTGAGCAGCATGGAAAGAAAAAAAAGGAATTTTCTTATCAATTTATTTCATGAGTAGTATAAAATATTTGCAGTAGCATTCAATTGAAAATAATTTTTAATCCGTCAAAGCAGAATTCCTTTTCCCATTGTTTGTTTGTATGTGCAGTTAAAAGTTAGGGAAGCGTCTGTGAAGATTCTCAGTCAACCGATAAATATTTTTTAGCTACCCTATCAGTTTTCTTTTTTCTTTTTTTTTGCTTTTTGATATATATTTTTTTATATAAATAATTATTTTAATGGTTACCTATAGTAAATTGTTTCATTCTGCAATATTCTGCCAATGACTACGGCAGTAAACCGGTACTTGAGTTATATGGAGGAACCTCTTTAAATCCAGCCAATTGACTCTTGAAGAAGCATATTTTGATTCATACCTCATTTGGGACTGATTGATGTACATGTACACAATATATACAACTGCTGGTAACACTAAGACCAGGTTGGGCCCCTAGAATCTAGGTTAATGAGATGAAACACCAAATCCTGAAACAACAAACCAATATCAAAAGGAAACGAGCACTTGGCAATCAGAAAATAAAATAAGATATCTGCTAGAGCAATTCAATACATTTGAAATAGCTATAATTCAATCATTGAGCTACAGGATCACTAAGCAATGAAAAACCTCTTGCCCCACCAGAACCAATGTGTCTGTGCAACATCAATATTAGTTCAGTCAGTCAGGTTTGAGTTTAATGTGTGACAATGGTGCAGGAATGAAGTGAGCACTTAAAAAATAGATTAAAATATTGAAGATGAAAGACTAGATTTGGCAAGACCATCAGTCAAATGTTGTCCTCAGTGATAGGACAAAATCATAGAAAAGGCTGAGAAGATATCTTTTTATTTGGAAAGATGTTTTGCTTTCCTCACGGTTTGCTTTGTCCTTATCTATGGATATGACTGAGTCTTTGGCTCAAGCAGTGGCAGAAAGATGGTTCTGATAATCACCTATGCAAGTGTTTTTTTATGACTCTCCTTTCTGAACAATTTCTCTGTAGTCTCTGTAGTCCAAAATGGCTTTGGAAAAATGAACTATCTTGCATGTCAAGTTAGTCATTTGACCCCAATAAAAAAAGAAAAGAAAAAAAAAATCTGATTTGTGAAGCTATATCAAACACACTGTACAGTGCAAAGTACTTGAAAGCCTATTGGCCTGATGGGGCTCTTGCCTCGCGTGTAGCAGAATTCTGTTTAAAAAAAAATTGAAAATATGGCCCTAAAGTTCAGTCAGACACAGAAAATGTTGCCTATTGACACATAGAAAAGTGAAGAAAATGAAAATGAGATGACAAGTCATCATAAGGAACATTTTGAAACAAATGCAAATGAGAAAAAATTGCAATCAAAACATACTTTTGTCTTAAGAGCATCTCATGAATTTCCTCCCATGAATAGATGGTTTTAGGAAGCATAGAAATTTCTGTGAAACAGTGGTGCCATGGATGAATAAACTCTTTCTTCTGCATCTCTTAATCTGCTTGGCTTTAAACTTCGATTTTGATCCACCACTTTCCTAGAAATGTGAACACACAAGAGAGTCGGAAGGCAACTTGACATTCTGTGCACTTGCAGTCTTATTATTGTTCCAACTATGTGAGATCTGTTCATACATGCATGTCATGAGTACATGTGTATTTTTACGTGCACATTGCTACAACACTATGCCTAATCCAAACATTAACATTTTAGTTCATTTGACCTTTAGAGACCAATTGCAATTTCTGAAGAGTAACAGAGGAAAGTAGTTCTTACAATTACATTATGTACACATTCATTGCTTTGGACACTACACACAATTCAGCCGAGGAGATTGTCTGCAGGGGAGCAAGGAGGAGCACATGACTTGTTAGCATCTTTCCTACCCAGACATCCTGCATTTATACATTCAGCTACATCAACTATTTAATCCCATTGGTGGTACAACTCTTACAAATGCCCCCTGTTAATGACTATGATACATAAGGGAGAGAGAGACTGGCAGTAGAGCCAGAACTTCTGCAAAAGCTAAAAGAGAAAAAGAATGAATTATCATTTTCAAACTAATTGCTGAACTCAGTTACTCTCATACTCTCTGCCATTATGTGCAAGCGCTTTATTCCTCTCTCTGGCTTCCATCTTATAATTCATTGCAGATGAGATGCAAAAGAGGAGAGTAACACCCTGCAGCCTCACACTTTGCTAATTTGCAGGATAAGCGAAACAAGTTGTTTTTCCAGACTGCTACCAGAAAAGTGTTCAGGATTTGTTGTAGCTGTATTTCCATGTTTAATCAGAAACGTGCCTTCGTACAAACTTTCTCAGGTTCTTTTGTCTTGGATCAGGAATCGACAATGTTGAGATGGAGTTAAGGCCAGATGAACTCATCATTATATGCCACAATACATATTCATGGAGCTACTTCAACACATCACCCTCAACTATCTTCTTATCACTTCATGCAGAGAGCAGAGAGAGCCATGCACAGTGGAGTACATATACGCATTAAAGACTTGTGTTAATGTGATTGTTAAATGACCTAAATTGAGGTTAATACAATGCATTACTCAGTGCCTATTCAAAAAAATTAATTTAGCAATGCTTAGTTCAGCAAATCGGTTCTTTCACCCTCTAAACCTAAGTACCTTCTGCCATTTCTAGAATGGCAGAATCACCTTGATTGTGTTTGTATGGCTTATTAAGTACGTTGCAGAATATCAGTGCTGGTTGTGGTCCTTGGAGAACAGGCGCATGAAAGCGTTCAAACTGGACATTCAAAAACTGACACTATTGATTATATTTCCTCTCCAGTGTCAAGTGTTTTTCATCTCAGAGACATTACAAGGAGAAGGCCAGCTGGTATGCTGTTGAGTGCAAATGGCTGACCACCACAGAGGAAAGATATAACAAGAAAGAGAGGGGAAAGAGGGAGAGAGAGAGAGAGAGAGTTGGAGATACACACTTACCCCTGGCAGTGTTTTCTGTTCATGGAGGGCATTCTGGGCTTTGATGGCTGACTCTCTGGCGCAGTAGGTGAGGAAAGCACAACCTAAAATAGAGGTACACCAGATATACACTGAATTGGAGTTGTTAGCAGTGTCTACTAGAGTGTCATTGACAATGAACTATTAAAATAGTTGATATTACAACAATGATGGGTGTATTTAATTAAAATTAGGTCTGATGTCCAGAAACTATGCAGATTAATACAAAAATGGAGCCGTATTTGCAAAGGAAGCCAATTTGAACAAATTAAGCAAAAACAAATAACATGTATTTCTAAGTTTGGGTTTGGAGTAAAACAAAAATAGATGAATAGAATGCTAGGGAATTCCCCTGCCTATGTAGTCTCATTATCACTATTGCATTATCCTAGCCAAACCTCCTGGCTGCATGTCAGGGTTCTCCTCATGAATGCTCATGACAGCAGTGAAGACATAGGGGCAGTACAGCACAAAGGTATAGCAGGATAGAAAACAAAAGAGAAGGTGAGACATGTGCTGATAGAGGAAGATGCGGACAGCAAAGAAGGGAGAAGAGCATATGATGGTAATATTCTCTAAAATGTGCTCCATACATGCGAATGCATTCATCCCCTTCATCCACCGGTAAAATATGCACATTCACAATCTTAAAAAACTACTGCCTGAATAAGAGAGGGGAGGAAAGGAGGAAAAATACATTAAAGACATGAAATAGAGAGCATTGAGGTGTTTTTCCCCCCAGAATGACTGAATAAATAGATTTGCTGCTGCTCTATTAATGAGGTTCATATGGGTTGCTATGCATCATATTTTTGCTATGCTGACGATGGTTTATTTGCAGTCACAATTTGGATCTCATTTCAACATCCAAATATATTCAGCGGGTGGTAAGGTATGAAGTGTCTTTATACGAAACAATATTCCAATTTGTTTTTTTTTACTGCATGTGCTATCATTTTCATCCATCCCAGCACTCACTACACCACATTCGTGCTTTGACACAACCACACATGCTGTGCTCCTTTTTCAGCTATTTTATTGCTCCCTTGCACTTTGACTATGTCCTCAGTATAACCTTAACACCTAAATCAAAAAGGGGCTTTAAAATGTCATGCCATTCATTGATCCATTGATTTACTTGTAATCTGTTTTGTCTTGCTGCTCCAACGCTGGCATTTCTTTGCATGTGCATGCACCTGAAATTAACCATATTTTATTTGAATCGTGTTCAGGTTTTCTGCAATGTTTCCTTGTGTCCCCTACCCTCTGCTTAAGACAGCTTTTCAGTATGAGAAAGTCGTGCAGTGATGGAGTATTTCAAGGGTCACAACCTTTGTGGTGGCTAACACCCCCCAAATGCCTCCATAGTCACAGCATCCCTACGCTATAGATTTCCAATGGCTACCAGGCAAATCACTCAGTCACTTATGCTGCTTTATAAGTCCCTGTCTTTCTTCTGTATCTACTTATGTAGAAACACCAAGATTGCGGAAATGTCATTGTTGTTTTGGTTTGTTTATTTGTTTTATACTCAAATGGTTGAGGGTAATAGGATGGAATGGCTCCATTTTAGTGGTTGTTTTTCTCTCTTATCTGCGCTCTCACTGGGTTCATTGTTTGTTGGTTTACTTGACAAATGCTTGGCTTGCTGCTGAATAAGAAACAAGTATTTTGCATTACAATCACAAACAGGATTTATTTGTTAATGTGCAATGCATAGTGAAGGCATTGTGAATAAATTAATAACTCTGGCGAAGAAAAGAGAAACATGAACTCCATTTAAATGTGATTCTGTGCTTTTTAATGTATGGCTTAATACGAGTTTGCAGGCCACAGGCGAAAGAGCTTTAACAACTCCATAATTGGAACCCAAACATGTACAAATTGCCAGAGCTGCATTGCATACCAAGTACAAAAGTGTGTGTGTGTGGTGTGTGTGTGTGTGTGTGTGTGTGGGGGGGGGGGGGGGGGGCTAATGAAAAATTTTTAAAAAACAAAAAAAAAAAAAATTTAATATAACCCCTGAGAAAACAAAAAGGGGAA